>OZ022576.1:32429997-32519997 GCA_963669155.1 Arbacia lixula
TCTCTCTTTCTCTCTCACCTTCCTGTTCAGTCATCGTGTCCTTTCTGTCCTTTCTTTCATGCAACTTAATAATTTTCTATAAAACATTTGCTTTCTGAAACCTTCAACCATGTCAACCGTCTAATTTTTGGACATAATATTGCCTAGTATGGATCAAGAAATAGCATCATGACACTCGATCCAGACATCTACATCATACATTGTATTCCACATATTAAGAATGTTGCTATATGATTGGTCAAGAGTTGATCACGTGATGAGGCGTAGTCTTTCCTATCAGATCACCTGAGAATAAAAGTTCGTTACACTCTAGGTGATAGTACTTTTTGGTTTCGCTGATCTCTTCACTCCTCACAGTCCTAATGCGTGATTAATATTTTGAGTACGCGCGAAATAAAAGTGCGTTACATTCGGACTATCACTTGACATCTAACGCGTCCTAACGCGCGTCCTTATGCACGTCCTACTACGCGTCCTAATACGCGTCCTAATGCGTGTCCTAATGCGCGTCCTAACGCGTGTTCCCCATGGCAGCGGCTCGGGGTTATGGAGATAGGTAAACATTACCTTTTTACGTCAGATTGTCATTTTTGGTATAGATAGTTGGTTTCCGATGTGGAATATAAAGCAAATGATCAAATTTTGGTTTCAAGCAATGAGACAAGCTATCACTTCCTCGGCGATCTGAATGTATACGCTATCTTTCCTCAGCTGCGATTCGGAAAGATAGCTGCATCCAGATCGCCTCGGAAGTGAAAGTTCGTCCCATCACCCTCAACAACGCTGATTATTTGCTTACTGTCTTACTCTTCACCTTTAAAAGCCATTTCTTCTTTTATTTCCTGAAGCAAACTACAATAGTACATATAAAAAAAAACTGTTCTGTGTAAAGTGGTTTGATTAGGTTTATTTTCAATATTGATGTGCATAGTGACGCAAAATGGGTTCATGTTATTACAGTCCAATAGAAAGGGGGCCCGATAGACTGAGAATTACAGTGTAAATAGAACGCGTTGCGTAGAAGATGAAAATCACGGCGTGGGGAAAAGGGAGGGGGGTCGAATGACTTTCCCCTTGAGAATGAATTATGAATCCCTATAAGAGAAAGGTGGACCCTTGATCTCTCGGACTCTCGGATTAGAAGAGCTGCTGTCTACCATTCTTTAAAGGGATAGTTTACCCTAACGATAAGTTGATTTCATTAAAATATTTAAAGCAACATATTAGCGAAGGTTTGGCGAGAATCCGGTAAAGGATTAGGAAGTAATTATCTTTTGAAATTTCGATGTTGTGACGTCACCCGCCAGGTGCTCTCCATTTGATGTGTACAAAAAATAAATAAATTGCTATTTTTTCTGTTTTCAACAATGGTATGACTTTGTTCGTAAAGGTATGCGTGTGAAACGTATTTCTAATGATGAATCAAATGCACAGACAAAATGATGCTATTTGAGAAAAGGCACATTTTCGTGGAAAAAAGTGTAAACAAAAATGGGAGAACACCACGCACGTGACGACAGAAAATCAAGATTTTAAAAGATCATAAGTTTCTTATCCTTTAACAGATATCCATAAGAACTTGATGTTTCTTTCATGTGTCTCATTGTATTGAAACCAACTCAATTGCATGGTGAACTATCCCTTTAAATGGATGCACCCCGACCATGTAGGTGTGGGCATAGTCTGCCTTTCTACACCAAACTTGTCCTTAAAGGGGTCCGGCTGACATGGCTGAGGTAGACTACACAGTCTCGAATCGCCCGAACAGACTGAGAAAAAGACGATAATAAGCCAGTTTACATTATGGTCGGACACTCCACTGAATCAAGAACGACTAGACTGCAGACTGGAATTTGATTATGAAGCTGTGTGAGGTGTGTTATTTTACAGCGTGCCCATAACAACAATAGAAGGAGGTGCACATGTTGGAATGTTCTTTCACTACCTTCTCAGAGCTGAATTGCTGTTGTCATATCTGCATTATAATGGGTGTAAACGTGGTCCATTATCTATGGAATGTGCATTTTGCTCTGTGAGTGGAACAATTGACCTGAGGTCGTTAGTACCAGCTATAATCTGCCCATACGCACATCGCAACTTACTACGAACTCGCTTATTATGAAGTGACTAGTAGGAGTAATACCGGACTCTACTTTTTAATTTGGATTAGAAATGTCTAACAGCCTTGAGATTAGGCTCGTGTGAACATGTTACTCTACACCATGTACACTAAGAAACAACATCGTAGTTAAAGGGATAGCTCACCCTGAAACTATTTTGGTTTCGATAAAATGAGACACATACAAGAAACATATCAGTGAAGGTTTCATGAAAATCGGTCAAAGGAAAAGAAGGGCATATTTCTGCGCTTCCAGCAGCCATGACATATCATATCAAATATGTTTTTGGACATAAGGGCCAGAGAAAATCGTATTTGGTATCACAAAACAGTGAATCAGTAATGTTGTCTAAATAAGTAAGTATCAGGGTTTGTTTCTTTATAATATATGCGGTCATTATGTATTACTGCCTCAAACATCGGGTTTGGTTTATTGTTGATGAACTTAATTTTGTTATTATGAAAAATATGCAATATCGAGCATTCGCACTAGGATATTTTATTCACGTGTAATCATATTGAATGTTCGCTTTACATGAAACATGAGCTTGGACATTGCAATAACTAACGTTAATTCCACCCACGTTGTTTTCCTGTCCTGAAATAGAACAATTGAAATGAAAGATAGCCTCTTCATGCTCCATTACACTTTTACAAATAGCACGCAGAGAAGTCAATTTCCACAGAGAGTAAAACTAACCGGTATTATTAGGACATTTGTTGATTAGGCCATTAGCGCAAACGGCTCATTTTCCCAATCAACAATAGGCATAATATTGATGCAATTACGATCAGTCGGTTAAAATGTCGTTCTCAGGCTGGATATATTTTGTCATCACATATGGCAGAGAAATGGTTTTAAAGTCGATGATTTATTTACCTAAATGCAGATCATACTCTATCCGTCTACTGCTGCATATAACATGTAAATTAAATGAGGTGTATCACTGTTTAGGTATAACTGGACAACGTTGGGTGAACACCAATCTATACCGTATAGAAAAAAAAATACACCACACAATTTAGGGACTTAAAATGACGATTAAAGGGTTTATATCAATCTTTGCATTTTATTTGAATTTCTTGTCGGGTAGTCTAAGGACCCACACACCGTTACCATGACAATCTAATTGACTCAATCAGATAAATACTGTCATCAGGAACATGTCTTCTAAGCTTTTCGATAATCCAACTTCAATTTGTATATGACATTTGATATTTAGCCTCGCCTAAGATCCAAACTACAAAAAAGACATATGTACATTCTATATGCCTCAGCTGATCTCTATATCACAGTTAAGTTTCATATTTATTTCGTCTGCAAAGGGTATACACCGCCTTTAACATCTTTAATAGATCTAATAGGTGGAAGACACAGCGTAGGGAATGTGCGTTGTACAGTAACCAATCCCTATTGGAAAATTAAAGCCTGATACTAATTTTTGAAAATTATAATTACTGGCACTGAGTTCTGACCATAACTTTTATGTGCAAACTTTTCAATACATTTTGAGAATCATGAAGCAATGGATTGAGAATTATTCAGAAGAAAATATACATATATAGTTTATTTTACTTTACTTTACTTTAATATTTGATACTCAAACACGCTGCATGAAAGTTAAGCAAAAATAGTGTATAACACAGTTGTGAATTTTGTATCAGCAATCTATTTCGATCATTTTATATACATGACATAAGAGATATTTTCTAAATATCAAAATATATCTTCAAGCAGTACACCCCATGAACACTTGCATAAGAATCATTAGCGTTTAGAAAAAGGTGACAGTAAATCACATGTTACCCTATGCATTATCATAAGCGAGACAATTTGTCCATGATTATGACAATGTGTCATCTGTTCATCCAATCCACATCTAGTCAAAAGACAATATCAGTGAGAAAGAATTGGTTGATTACCAAAATGTAAATTACCCACTCTTGACTTGATCATGTTGATTATGCATGATTATTAATGATTCAATAAAACATCAATATAAATGCAATTCATGACAACACATCTTGACTTAAAAGTTACATGCAGAATGAGAGTAAGAGTAAGTTTAACAATCACTAAGTAAAAAGGGTAAACGTTCATAATATAATTTGTTTCTGTTTAACTGCATATACAATCAAACTATCAAAACAGCAAATTAGACTCTTACCAACTTCAACAGAGGGTTGAAAACTTTCTTGGAGGGCAACTGCTTCAGAGTCCTTCCAGGTGCTCTTGCGAAACCAGTAATTGTTAAAATCGGCCCGACAGTAGAATATTTGTGAAGGTACAGCGTATACTTCATTGGAGACTGCGGAGGACTGTGAGATTAAAGGGAGGCGGTCGACCAGAAACGTGGGGCTAACACCACAATGTTGACAACTTCTCGTGGGTTACGTCGCTCTTGTTGCGAAACTCGACGAACTATGGGATCGCATCAGTGCTTGCGCCTTGAGATGAGTCAGGAGCTGAGGCCCTCGCTATGTGTAAGATAAAGATATTGTCTGTGGTCCTTGTTACGATAGCAAGGGACACAAGATTGATGGAGCGATGCGGGGAAGTTAGGTACGTTAATAGGATAAAGCACGGGTGAGAAAAGAGAATCTCAGAGAAAAGACAAGAGGGAGGAAAGGAAGAAATATCATCACCCCCCTCTTATGATGCGGCTTGTTTCAACGGCCGGTGGTTTTTAAAGCAATATTTATTTTCGTACAATTAAAAGTTGACGTAGACGCTGTCATCGCGGCGCGGAGCTAACGGATGGTTGAGGGGTAGCAGCGCCGGGAGAGAGCGGGGTACGTGACACTAGCAGGTCGCTCCGCAATTACGCGCTCAGGCGGGTAGTGAGAGGCAATACAGACCCTTGCCATAAACATCGCACCATTCCAAACACATTATTCGTGTTTCGGGCTTGTTTCTCTTGGAGTCTCGGGATTTATGAAATATTTGCACTATATGCGACACCTCTGCCTCGTCGGTTGTCCTTTCGGGTGAATAACATCAACTAATTTATTCATTCTAATTGAATCATGAGTGTAGGGTCGCCCTGTCCTAGTCTGTGGTATTACAAGGTTGCACATTGCCACCCGCCCACAACAAAAGAGCCCCGTGTCTATACTTATTAACATCATTGTCCTTTCTACTTGTGTTATTTCTGTATGCCCATCAACGAAGTAAAATCACGGCTAAACGATGAATGATTTTATTAAAGGGAATATGCTGTACAGGGAAGACAAAAATCCTTCAAAGAGTGATCGTGAGCAATCTTATCACCAATGGTCTAAAATTCATATACTGTCCATCTTAGAAATTTGCTGAAAGTGATTTGCCCTCAAATGATGCACATTTAGAGTAATTAGTGATTACTCAAGATGTTCGGCCCGAACATTTTGAGGATTTGTGATTTAATCACTTATTACTTCAAATGTGGATCATTTGAGGGCAAATCGCTTTCAGCAAGTTTCTAAAATGGACAATATATGAATCTAAGAACCATTGGTAAGCAGATTGCTCACGATCACCCCTTTGAAGACCTTTTGTCTCCCCAGTCCAGCATATTCCCTTTAAGGGTGGAGGAAGGGGTGCGCTTTGGCATCCCAGCTACAATATGAACATTTACTTTTTTTTCCTTTTCTTTACCTTCTTCACCCAACAAGTAGGCAAAATATATCGAAAAAATACAACGGCATAGTATTCATCAGTATACCATCACCACGGAAACGTAAAATGCATGTAGAGATGTAATTTGCAATTTGTAAGTCTCATCGAACAAATCTATTGCCAGTAGTCTGTGTGTACAGTATATTTTCAACATGTTAGATTTGTTCGCATAGTGGAAACTGTTCAATCATGATGGCATCAAATAAAAATTGCAAATACTTGTATTTACATTAATGAACATGAAAAACATTCATCTGACACTCGTTCGTCTAGCTGATTATATCGCATCATATCCATGATAATCATGATAATGGTTATGTGTGCTTCAGCAGATGTTACTTACGCAATTAATATGGAAGCTAGTTACAGAGATGTTTGGATACACGTGGATCGTATAGAAAAAACAATTCTAGAAAATGCTCGCTACCTTACCATGTTTACTGTGGAAAGTTCAATGGCTGATTGAGGGTGTACAATAAAATAAACATCACGTTTCACATTGCAGACGCTCCATCTGAAATATTTCTGCCAAAGAGTTACGCATTTATTAATTTTATTTATATTCACAGGGTAGTCTCATTTAGGTCGCAAAATTTGCTTTACAGGTGATCCATGTAGTGATACGAACATGTTTTGCTTTTGATAATATGAGACAACATGGAAAGAAATACGTTGTTAACCATATTTGATACAATGTACCTCGATTTAAAAATGTGACAATTTAAGCACGATACACACGATATAGGACAATGTTTATGACGTTGCCGTTACAGAAAAGGCTGTATTGTTTTCATCCAGAACAGATGATGAGACTATGTTCTAGTACCATGCATATATAATGTCAGGGTTTTCCTCCCACATTCGCTCTCAATTCACGCCCACTACATACCGTTCAACCAATGTGGTAATCCTTTTTAGATGATGCCAAATGTATTCACGATTCATTAGCCAGAACTAATCAATGTATGGTGTATGTTGATTACACTCATTGGTCTTCGATGTATCATAGAGTAGAAATAAAGCCACCCGTCCATTTAAGTACCAGTATTTGAGTGCACTATGTGATTATACATATATTTGCCTTCAAAATGTCGTCGTTATGCGTATGTCATTGCCCCGTGTTGTTAAGAGTAACGATTGATCTGAATCGTTCGCAAGTCTACTCTCCTTATCTTAAATGTGCAGGGTTACGATTGACATCAATCGTAAGTCTAGTTGTGATCCATCCGCGACTCTTTGTAAGAGAGTGCACGGTTCTGATAGAAATATGTGCGTCTGGGGGATCTTTAATCTTTAGCCCAATCTATCGGTGTATGACTCATTTTTTATGTTAAATATAGCTAGTATCCATGTTCAAACATTTTCTGACCCCTTCAACCTTCGTCCGGCCAAACTATCTCCGTGCTCCGAGCGAGCACCTTGGTCAAAAGCAAACCAGCCAGAATAAGTCGACATCTTGATATGATAAATTCCCCGTACGCCTCGACGTGGCCTTGCCGCGCGCTCCGCTCGCTCGACGCTCACCTGATTTACAATGTCCGCCCTGGTCGTAACTCACCCGCACGCTACGGCTTAGGTCAAAGGTCAAGAAACAATTATCACGTTGTATACGATACCGAAGTCGGTCTCGGAGCATAAATTCATCATATGAATGGGTTTATATGCAGATTGGCCACGGCCTTCGGTTAGGAAATATGGAACTGGTCTAATACGTGTAGGATGCGGTCGGGATCAGGCCAAGATTTATGCTGTTATGGCCTTTTCCCAAGACCCGCGAAGTAATTCATACTGATCTGCATTTACTGAACGCAACATGTACATCTTCAAGTTTTTTGTTTTATTATGTAGGGCTCTAAAATATCCATCATAGCTATAGACTACACATCACAAATAAAAATATATTGAAATAACATTTGCTGACGGATAATAACCCAAAGAAAGAAAAGCACTACGCTCGCTGATGATACATTTTTTTTTTCGTTTCTGTGTTGGTCAGCATTTCCCGGTGAACTGTAAAGGGAATGAACACATGTAATGACCTATGTTTGTTTGTTTGTTTTCTCTCTCTCTCTCTCTCTCTCTCTCTCTCTCTCTCTCTCTCTCACACACACACACACACACACACACACACACACTCACTCATTATCTCTCTCCTTCCCTCTTTCTCTCCCCATCTCTTGATATTTCGCTCTCATTCCCTTATTTCCCTTTTATTTCTATCGTTCATTCCTCTCCATCCTCTGTATCTTTCCTAATCTTCTCTGTCTCACTACATCACATGTAGCATAACTTCGAACGAGCCACATGGTCTGAATCGAGGGTCCAATAAGATTTTCATTCGAGTCAGAGGTTAACCCATCAACCCTCGAAATGGTTTCCAGCTTTAAGAATGTTATACATTCAGTCCTATCTTTTACTGAGTTCTTCTCGTGGCGAATGTCTTCCGAGAGGCTCCAAGACGCTCTTAGCTATACCCAAGACGGGCTGTGCACTGGCGTAAACATTTTTAATTGTCGTAAAAGGGCTATGCCTCTTGACATTGTGACGTCACATCGAACTTTTTCCCACTATAATTCCTCTTTGTGCTCATTCTTTAATTTGTTTCAGCTGAAATTTGATTGGATGAGAGGTTGCAACATCCATGGGCTGATATGTTACAGATGTGTGGGAATCCAGGAATCTGGAAGTGGGGTCTGTTGGAGATTTATGTTAAACGAGATTTTCATTTCTAGTATCGTACCTACAGTATCATTGTATTTCTATGTAGCTGAATAAGAAAGAGTGGTGGAACAAGAATTATCAGCAGTGGTGATAATAGTATAAGTTGTTGTTGTTGTTGTTGTTGTTGCAGTATTATATAACATTTAAAAGTATGATACTTTATTATGACAATAAAATATGGTATGCTCATAGTCATACATGAACCATCACTTGATGTGCAAATACCAATAAATATCTTAAATCGTGTGAATAAAAAGAATAGATTTCAAATGGCAACTCCAACCTGAATTCATGAGATTATCAAGGCAGATTTGCTACAAGCTCTTACTTTAACATTCTTAACGTTTGCTTCTGTCTACTCCTTTTAAATATATATTTATATCGTGTAACATATATTGATATTGTCACGATCTTTGCGAACTTAAATCATTTAAGTGTCTGAGAATGTTAAAAGAATATTGCGTAATCTCTGTATAAACAAAGATGTCTAAATATAACGAAGGGTGGGGCGTTATACGCACCCACACACCCACACAAGCATGGGTGGGGGGGGGGGGGTCAGAGGGAGGGGCAGTCAAGGTTATCGTGTCAAACTCCCTCCTTTCTATCAAAGCTCAAGTGTGGAAGGTCCCATTTACCACATGACACATCTACGCCAATAAATACAGCTAAACGTTCCCAAACCAGACCCCAGCCCGCACACAGGGTCTGCATGCGGCCTTGTGGCGGGAGAGCTCCCCGACAATTTGTTCATAAGTCATTCGATGCAGCCTCGGATTCTGGACACCCTGCCAGTGAAAGTTCCCTACTAAATCATACAGAGAGCGTCCTGCGTTAAAGCCCACAGCTGTGGGTGTACATCTCATAAACGTCTTACACGGTCTAAGCAGTTTGATATCTCATATCATCGCGATTAGGGATCACATCAAATCATTATAGTCTATGAAACCTTTGAGAACATATATTTGCTACATTCAACCAGTAGAATGAAATACATTAACCGAAATATTTCAATCGTGGAAGTGTAATGCCTTCCACAAATGTCGCAAACTTCTTGATCATTGCGAAGTAATAATACGAATCATCACATTACACACGCAGTACACGTAATTTGCAAGGGGGACTTCTTCACGTTGCAAGATCATACAAAGTTTTCGAGAAAAGGGTATATCATAAACCTTACTTCAAATTATGTAACGGTGAATCCAAAAGGGAAACGAGGTATGAATAAACACAACAATTCCAGTGCTTCATACAACATGCACAATTGATATGATGCAATACATGTAGTTTGCAATTGACTAGAGAGTCACGTGCAAAACGAAATATCTAAATAGAAGTTTTCGTCCATCTTGCAACTCTTGGAATCGTGTTATATAAAATGTCGACAGGTAAAACGTATTTTCGATTTAGATTATTTCGTACCCAGCTTTCGTGTAGACTTAAACAGTTATTTGTGGAGAATTTCCACATGTCTCTGTTGATATTTGTGCAATTGTACATACATAATTATGATATCGTTTTGTTTTGTATTATCATTTGTCATCCTGTTCATAGACCACTTGATTTTTTTTTTTTTTTTTTTTGGTGACAATTTCCATTAGTAATAAGCGACACATCGCAAAACTAGATTTGCTCATAGTACATCTTTACATGACGACTCGTTTTTAGTCTTGACGACATGGCTCTTACGAGCGAGGCGTGAAGTAGCAAATTAACTCCTCGGTATGGTGTCTTTAAGAATGTGGCTAGCTCAAATAGCAGACCTCGGGCTAGATTTACAGCCCTTGCTAGTCTGGTGAATGATGGTGAGGATATATGTTGGCAGCTTTATGAAGCTACCCGGTGCTTAGGGGAGCACTCGTATTTATTTTTGAAAATACTTCTTATTGATTTATCGTCACGGTCTGCCCTCTATAGGACATCACGGGGAAGGCCGAGCAGACGACGGACATTGGCCAGTCACGTGACCAAGGTCAACACAGGTAGAGGGAGGAGGGACAGCGTACCAGAAAGGACAGGCAACGCACGTGACATTATCTATTTTGTACACAAATATATACGCAAACATATATAAGCTCTATATACACCCACCCAACCACAAATAAATATGTAGAATGAGGTGTTAGTGTAATAACCAATCCATTAACCTCACTTTATTATAATGCATTTTACTCTTACGATAGCCCACAAAAGGAATAGGTGACAAGGCCTCATGATCGAAATTACATTACCTTCGCAATTCTTTGTAAGCCCATGCCCCCCTTTCACATTAGAAGGTACCTGGTATTTCTCGGGGAGGTGCGGGAGAAGATGTGTATTTGATTTGGGAAGGTTAAATTCGTGACACGTGGAAAGGAAGAAAATTAAATTGTCTATTCTAGCGTATTATTTAGTTGACCACGTAGCTCATTGTATAATGTAGACTGCCCCCAAGGCCCGTAAATATGTATAATGCAAACTCTGCAATCACAGATATGGTATTGACAACAAATGGATCCAGCTGAAGTAGACTAGTGGATAAATATAAACTGCTCTGAGGGGCATGGCTAAAACAAAAGGCTCGAGGTGATCTCAAAACCATGATAGTAATGAGGCGACAGACAAAAGATCGTACAATCGTTTCGAGATCACCGCGGGTATATACATGTCGTTTAACAATCTCCCGATTATCAGAGCAGCATATCTCTGTTTTGTATACCGAATATCATCAATGATCAATAAACCAAAGACTTCTAGGGTACAGCCATTAAACATTATGTTTCCAGATTCGATTTTTTAAAAAGATTTTTTAGATGTCATTCGCGCACTGTTGCCATTGTATTCTTGTGCTAAAGACAAGCGGTCAAAGAGAAGTCATGCCGCGATCCGCGATTGTGATCGCATCATCTATGTGATCATTCATTTAACACATATTAATGCCTTTCTCATTGGGCTTAGAAAAATCGAGAAGTTAGAGAACAGAGACAATAGGCCCATTCGGCTTTTATAGGCAACTTTCACCCTAACTTCGCGATTTTTCTAACTTTGCGATCTGTTAAGCCCAATGAGAATGGAACTATTGTTCATGTTTAAGCACATTCAAGAAAATAATTAATAAACCGGTCAATGGTACTTTGAGGTACTATTCTAAAGTTTTGATTTTGTGACGTCACGTACGAGGTGCTCTTCCATATGTTGTGTACAAGATTTTTTAAAATACCCATTTTCTCAAAAGGATGTACAAAATTTTACTTATAAATTTCATGCATTATTAGAAACACGTTTCCACACACATACCTCTCTGGGGGAAAATCCTTCATCAAAGATAGAAAAAGAGCAATTTAGGAAATGATACAACACACAACATATGGGAGAGCACCTCGCACGTGACATCACAAAATTTACATCTCAAATTATCATAACTTTTTTTATGCTTTGACGCACTTTCGTCTAACCTTTACTCATATGTTTCTTTTATATTTCTGTTTTTATTTCATTTTCGAATTAACGAGCCCCGTTTTCATTTTCGGATAATCGAACCTTCGAGATAACATACCGCGGAAATAACCATCTAAAGCCATTCATATAATGTTTATCATGTTAAAATTTGGGTAAAATCACTTTACCTTAACATCCTGCATATTGGAAAATGTTGCATTTACCTGTAACGACACTTGTATGGATTTACAAATAAAAGTTGTAGAGTGATAGGTACAGTAGCCTTTGCGACAGTTTGCAATTCGGTAGCACGTTTTTTCTCTATATGCTAAGGTGATTGGTATGTGATATCGCAAATAAACAATAGAATTACCATTCAATTGTAAATGAATAAATGAATTAAAACCTCCACTTACCTATGTAAATAAAAGTGATATGATAGTAGTCTGTGGCGAACTTTGTAGCTTGGTCATGTTGATGATTTATTATCGTACCTTTTCAGCCTTAATGGAGTAAAGTAAAATAAACATGTCGAATAAAAAAAAAAACATTAAACATATATTATGAAAGTCCTTGGGCATATTGAGTCATACAGAAAATGTTGGGAGAATCCCCCCTGCTGAAACTCAATCCATATCGGGGTCACTCACAATATAAGTTTTGGATCGCAAAAGTATGTGTCATTTCGACGCATCAGTATTCTTCAATCGGATAATTGGAAATAAAGTGAAAAATGACGGTAGGAATGAGTCGATGTGTGAAGCTCCGTGCCGGCAAGCTTTCTCTCTCCCGCACCCAGCGCACCCGGCCGGGACCTAGCTAATCGCCGTCAGGGGACCAGCAGCCGCCGCAGTCATTAACAATTCAACACACCAATCCTACCACTTTTTTTTGTTTTAGGGTGAGACTGTACTTTCATAGGCAAGCTCAAAAACCAATAATGTCTTGCTGCTGTGGTTGTCATTGCTGTATTTTTGTAATGTGTATCTTATATTGGTGCTAGCTACTTATATTGTTATCCAAGTGAATTGTGCTGTTCGTATTGTATTGGTAATGAGAGTCATCAGTCAAATATGACTATTAATTTGTTAAATAATCATATCTTTCATTCATATACCTATTCTAATTACCATGATAACATTTGGGGAGTTAATAAGTTAAACAATGTGATTGCCGCTATTGGTTTGTCTGATTCAATGATACCTCATTACTTGTTCTAATCTACTAATAGGCCTACACCTAAATAACCTATCCCGTATTCATATTTCATGATAGGTAACATCTGCGAATAAACTGCAAAACAAAGATTTTTCTATTCGTATATGCAATATTGATATCGCATAATTGGTATAAAATAATTAGGTTTCCAATTTAAATTGTAAACATAATATCTCATTGCTTCAGTGTGACCATTGTGGGATGAGGTGGTGATTGGCTGATGTTTGTTCCTGCAGTTGATTTTGTTGTTGTTGTTGTTGTTGTTGTTATTGTTGCTGTTTTGTTGGTGGTGGTGGTGGTTGGTTAGTAGTTTAAATGCTTGGGTTTTGCTTCGTTGAATAATTGGCTAGTTAGTCGGTTAGTTGGTTGGTTGGCTGGCTGGCCGATCGGCTGTTTGGTGGCTTGATTGATGGTTAGTCGGTTTAGTTGATCGGATTGTTGGGCAGACGGTCTGTCGGGTGTTTGGTCAGTCGGTTGGTTGATTGACTAGTTGGCTAGTCTGTTGGTTGGTTGGACGGTCGGTCTGTTAGTTGTTTCGCTGATCGGTATGTTACTTGATGAGTGGGTCGATCGGCTGTTTGGAGAGGTTGGTTGATGATTGGTTAGTCGATCGGTTTATCGGGTCTTGAGTCATAGGTGATCACTATGTCAGGTTGTTGGTAGGTTGGGTACGTGGTCGGTCGGTCGGTCGGGTGGTTGGCTCGTCGATCGGTCATTTGGTTGGTTGAGTGATGGCTGGGAGTGCTTGTTCAGCCGGTCGGTTGATTAGCTGGCTAGTCTGTTGGTTGGTTTGGAGGATTGAATGATAGTTGAGTGTGTGTTTCATGGTTGGTTGGTTAGCTTGTTGGTCTGTCAGTGGACTGGTTGGTTATTCAGGCGGTTGTATTGTTGGTTGGTTAATGGGTTTGTTGATTGGTTTGTTGGTGGGCCGTTGCTTGGTTATGGGGGTGTTTTTTGGAGAATGGATACATTGTAAATTAATCGGAATGGTAGTTCCATTATTGAATTATTATGAACAGCGCGGTGATTTATACTTCGGTAGACCTTAGGTAGATAGAAAAATTGATAAGAGTGGTTGTTGCCCCAGTGATAGAAATGGAGTGAGTGTAAACGTGTGGGCGAAGAGGAAAAGTTGAAGAAGAAGTAGCGAAATACTATTTCATTGAAATAAAATGCAATGTCTGCGTCATCATTTCTGAAAGCTTATTCTTCCTTCATACTTTTTTCTAAGAATTACACGGACACTGTTCGATAAGAAGTATACAATTTCGGTTTTGCCTGGGGAGAAGCTATGATTGTTTAACGCGTAACACCATAATTCTTCCGTGACATGAAACTGTAGGCAATATGTTGACTTAAAGATCACACTGTGCCCCCCGGTCATCACACGCTCCGTACTAGTCCTAGGCCAATCACTGACACCACCAGGAATAAGCCTCATAATTCAGCCAGAATAAATAAAGATGACGGAGAGAGCAGAAAGAAGGAAGACAAGAGAAGGAGAGACGAGGGTGAATCGGAAAGACTCTGTCAGCCCATCGATCAGGCGGAGATCGGATAGTAAGACTAACATTGAACAGAAAATGACCGACACGTTTCTTCCCCCTCTCCCTCTCCATCTCTTGCATCTTGCGCCTCCCTGGTCGGGGTGTGAGGTCGGTAGTAGTGATGACGAATGGCTTCCGGCGTGGAGGTCGTGCAAGCCTTCGCACAAGCGCGATGCCAGCTCCATCCATTTCATCCTCCCGCGCCAAGGAGGTGAAAGACGGGGGGAAAATATCATACGACAATTTTATACGATTCAAGGCACTTATAACCTTATAGTGTTCGTGTTTCTGTAATGTGGCCATCACCAACGCAGACCTATATAACATGTGGACAGATGCATGTATTAACCGCCATGTATTCCACTCCTATAAACGGATAATGCAAACTGGGGCCATGTCTTATAAAGAGTTGTGATCGATCATAAAAACCCTGTTCAATAGACAAAAGGGACTTGGACTTGCGATCGATTCAGAGCAATCGAAACTCTTGATAAAACGAGTCCCGATCATCATCAACATACCACCATGGTAACGGCCTCTTTGTCCGCATCATGATCATCGCTATGGCTACCACCATTAGTCACGATCACCATCATCATTATAGTCGTCGTTGTCGTCGTCATCATCTGTATCAAGATAATCGTTATCATCATCACCACCATCTATCATCATGACAAACACCGCTACGAATATCAGAATCATCGGCATCGCCCTTTTTGATACCACGTCCTTCCTCTGTTTAATGTTTTTCGTCACATTTGGTGCAAATATGACACAGAAAAGAAAAGGAGCGTCACCAATCATTTCTCCACCATCCTCCTACCTAACCCCTTCTCTTTATCTATTTATTTATATCTTTCGCTCTCCCCCCCCCCTTTCCCTTATTCTCTCTCTCTCTCTCTCTCTCTCTCTCTCTCTCTCTCTCTCTCTCTCTCTCTCTCTCTCTCACTTTCTCGTCCCTACTTTTATGTTGGTGTTCTTTCTTCTATCTATAGTCGCACATTCAAATCTCTCTCTCTCTCGCTCTCTTCCTATTCTGCCACATTCAGTGGTTACTTTTTAATCCTGAATGTTTCATTGGCAGGTAATGTATTCGGCCTTCTCTTACTTTCCTCTTTTTACCGTATGGAATTTCACATAATATCTGAAGAGATGCCTTTCGAAACAAAAATCTATCTTTTAACTACGTGCAGGATACATTATTTGACCTCGGGGCTTATTAGACGCTTGCAGGCAAGATTTGTTATAGTGCAGATGGAAGATTTTGATCTTTCAATTCCATTTAAATCTTGACCACTTTACCCATAGCAGATATCTCATATCCCTTGGACGTCAATAAAAACCACAACTATTTCTCTCCGAGCAGAGCCAAAAAGCAATATAGCGAGAAAGGTATCACGTTGAACAAGGATGATATATAAGAGATGGAACTGCCAGGATCGAAATAGAGAAAGATGTTAAATCCAATATATTAAGGGATGGCTCCATTTGTATATGATCTGTTGTAGCCGTCTCCCACTCTGTCCCCAAGAGGAGATTTAAGGAGCGATGTTGCTTTATTGTTTACCCACTCTCTCTCTCTCTCTCTCTCTCTCTCTCTCTCTCTCTCTCTCTCTCTCTCTCTCCGTATCCACTCTCTATCTCCTTCTTTCTGTCTGCTTGTCTATACCTGTTTGCCCCCCTCTCTCTCCCTATCTCCATCTATCTCTCTGTCTCCCTCTCGCTCCTCCTTTCACTCCCTGTCTCTTTATTTTCTTCCCCTCTTTCTCTCGCTTTCTCCTTCCCACATTGACTCTCGGTGGATCACGCTAACTCTCTTCCTCTCTCCCAAACACGGCGCGGTAAATCCGCCGACGCGTTGCAGTTGTTTTTCTCCTGATTGCCGACTTCAGCTCGGCCCACGTGCGAGCGATTAAGACAACTTATGGCGCTAGAGCCCAGATTTGACAATGATAGCCATTTCTTAAGTATATGTTTGTAGTAAATGAATTTTTCGGCTATTATGGCGGCTTTGGCGGAGTCGGGTGGAGAGGGTGCGTGGCGTTGCTGGCACTCGGGTAGAATGCCCTGCTAATCCGTGAAGGATAAAAAGACCAGCGGAACAAGCGCGTGTGTCTTAGCAGAAATCATCCGATTCCGAATATATGTCTCTAAGGTACACCTCATCATCACTGATAGATGTTACTGAGAACGTACAAGTAACTGTGACAAAATTAGCAGCATTCAACATCTGTTCATTGCAAAACAAACAAACGATAAAGCCACTCGGCTTTACAATGTATGTGTCTCATCAAATTGTTATTGTGATTCATTGAGCGCGAATCAAACCCAAACACTAAAAATCCTCTCCTGTTATCCACGCCATAGTTTATTTTAGCATATGAATATTTGCAGAGTTGAATCTATTTAAAATGCTAGCATTTCATACTGAATAAACAACATAGTAGATTGTTTTTCCGAACACTTGTCTCGAATTCATTATTTTTTACGACTAGAGTATCATGTAAAAATCATATAGAAAGAAACCGTTCTCTCGGTTCATTTACTCATGCTACATCTAATACTCCCGAATGAATTTCTTGTACGTTCATGACGATCTTATCATGTAAATTTTGATATCATGAATATAGGGCCTATCAGCATGATATCGTAGGAAGAAGTATCAACTTTCGTTCGGTTCATAAAATCATGCTGCAGCTAGTACTGCAGATGCTACTTGTACAGAAGTATATTTCTTGCTAAAAAAAATATACTAATATTCCTCTTGAAAAAAAAAATATTCATTACCCACATTACAGCATATTGAAACAGCATCATATTATATTCCTCGATGCCAACTCAAATATGGGCAAATATAATCCCAGATAATATTGTTGGGAGTTCGTATATCCCGGCAGTGGAAGGGAAACCGAACAGCTTAGTTGGACGGGTTGATTGATTCGCGTTGATGTCAGAGAAAGATAAAAGCCCGAAGCCCAATGACTGCGCGCAGCCTCTGTCGGCCTCCATTACCCCAGCTAGTTTGCATAATAAACAGTTGGCAGAAACAATTAAGGCTCTTAATGGGTTAGAGCCAGGGGATTTTTTTACGACCCGAGTCGGCACGGTCTTAACTCGGTGTTTGCGATTCCCTCGATTCTCTCTCGTCGCGTGTTACTTTAAGCAGAACAAATAAAGAATATCATTCACGGAAGGGTTGCTTCGCTCAATGGAAAATTATCAACTTTGGAAATGTATCAATACTTGTCAGCTCGCAGCAATTATTCTTCCATTCCTCTAAATAACGATGCTCGTTGTAACGGAAATAAAATAATGAATAGGCTTATCGTATTCCTTTTTCTTTCTTTTAAATCTTCTCCATTGCGGAATTCCTTCATGGTCCGTTGTTTGGTCTCTTGTGGGAATGATTCAGAATCAATGAATCAATCGCAGGCTTCGTAGCTGTGTCACAGATCATGGACCGCGTGAAACAAATCACCATGTGATCACATATCACTGCGACCTTTATGATGAGTTAGCATAGATAGTATGAACCCTAACTTGTGGTAGTGAAATGCCTTGTCTTCTTCCTCCCCCCCCCCCCCCCCCCCTCACCCCGATATCAGAGCCATCTATATACAGAGTTTGGCCAACTCGGTTTCATTCATTTACAACAAGGCGCATCTTTTGTCATTTGCTTGCCCAAACCGAGTTGGCCAAACTCTATTCATAGACGGCTCTACCTATATCTTACAATCTAAAACAAATAAGCTGAAAGCTGCCGCTCAGGACTGAAGAGGGGCAAGTCTACCGAAAATGAAGAAGTGAAGGTCTGAAAACATTTTAATTGTGTATTCTCAAGATGAAATGAACCAAATTAATGAGTGAATGTGTTTTGTCCAAATCACTCATCCCACAGTCAAAAGAAGCAAACCGTTTTACCATTTTACTCGAATAGGGGCTTATAAGCAATCGTTAGCACTACATGTGTTAATTTTTATTTGTAAATCTGACTTTGCAGATCTTCCACATTGTACAACAGATAATGACTACGTGCCCTTTAAATCATGCATCATTAGGACGAAGCTGGCTCAAACCGTCGGACTCCTGAAGCATAATGCGAGACTCAATACACTAATCCGTAATGCAGTATATGATGACCATGATAGTGGTATATTAACTCATTCCATTTTTTTTTCAAGCAAATACGTATGATTCTTGAGCGAAAATAGCGACACTCTGGCCAAATACTACACTTACATGCGCGTTTGCAGGATACTCCAAGTATTGGATCGAATCAAATGATTATAAAAACTGTTGATTTTAGCATGTTTATGCATTACACAGAAAGAAGATAGTCAAATCCTGAAATCAAACTTAAAAAAATAAGCATGCATTATTTCGCATTGTTAATTTCATTTTTAAATATTGTTTTATCTTTCTCCGTCAATAACTGTTTCGTTGATCTGGTACATGTTATAATCTATTACGACATTGCTACGCGGATCTATCACGCCGTGGATTAGCCGCTGAGATGAGGCACGAGTTGGTTCCAGAAGGCGACATCGTCTGCCCTGAGCGCCCTAGAGGCAGTGGGGTCGGGCTTGAGATCCATGTATCCGAGCTCAGGGACGGTAAAGGCAGGCCAGGTCGGGAGGTCGGCAGAGTTCGGGCTTCTATCATGTCATGGTATAAAGGGTGTATTATTAATAAAATAAAAGAATACGTACTAGACTGATACTCTCTCTTTCTGATATTCAAAAATGATATTATAGTTTGTTGCAAAAATTATTTTCAGCATGCTCTTTCTCTCTTTCGTTTTTTTTTTCTTTTCTGTATCACCACACTCTCCTTTTATGTGATGTGATTTGTTTTCGGTTTAAACACCGATAACCAAAGCTAACAACCGTCTTTGGTATGTGTTATAAAAAAAAAATATCCATCTGTCGCCTTTCCACTTTCCACTTTCCCTTTTGCACCCCACGAGTGGATCTAATACCCTTTTAGAATACAACCACATGGTGTTACCGAAATGTTATTACATGTTTTTTTAAACGAAGATTTATTTACTGTACCAAGTACTTATGAACTATTGTGACTTTGCGTTTAGATTTGTCGTCAACTTGTCACTGCAATACGCATATAAGAAATGATAGTGATCATAGCCAAGACCCATGAATGTTCATGGCAGAACCGTTTTGCTATCCTAGTCTCAACTGATTTCAACGATTTTATAATTTTGATACGTCACGTGTTCCTGAGTCAAACAAGAGTGTGACATGTGGTGGCGGCAGAACGGTTCTGCGATGATAACGGTAATTTTACTCTTGTTATCCCCTGCGTTGATTCCATGTGTCGTAAATGCCACACATACTGAAATCTGCTCTATTGACAGCCTGTACACAAGACAATGTGCCCGTAAAGACCACGTGTTTTCCTTCCTTGAACGATTTCTCTCATAGAAACTTATACTAACATATTTCCTCTGTCGCCTGGATTGTAGGTGCACGTCATGACGCCTACTTAAGCGATCTATGTAATGTTAAATGTATTACTTTTGCCATGGATAATGTCAAATATAAAAGCAATATCCTTTCAAGAGCCATATGTCTTGAATCATTTCATCCCTCCCATCAAAAGTGTCCGTCCTCTCAATAATTTTTAAGATAGATCGAAATAGGAACTTTTTGAAAAAGCAATAGTTTAGTTGATTATATAAGGTAGCGCCTATTTGTTCGTTTTCCTTTCTCCAGCGTTAGTTGCCTTTATTATGGGTTGGTCAGAATTACATTTGTCTCGATTTTAAATATCATACTTTGGGGTCAGCTATTTAAAGGCTGGGTCCTTCTTGACTGCTCCCCACTCACTTAATTCATTTCAATATGTGTATTGTTTTGTATAGTGTTGTGTTTTTATCCTCTGTGTAGAGTACATGATTCAGTGAAATTGAACATGACTGTGCGAATAGATTTGTTGTTTCTTGTTTTGTTTTGTTTTGTTTACATGTGATGACGATCCCTAACGACTACGACTCACCCCGTCTTCGCAAAGTTGGTCCAGTACCTCATGAGCTGGACGATGAAGGTCTTCTCGTAACCCCTGAGTTCCCGGCGCAGCTCCTGCACCTCGGGGATGAAGGGCCAGCCGAAGACGTACTGGAGCTCCTCGCCGTGAGTCACCCCGAGCCAGGCCGGGCCCAAGAAACCCAGATTGAAGGCCGGCACCGTGGGCACGTGGGACACCTCGAAGAGGTAAGCCTTGCCCAGCGAGTTCTGGTGGAAGGCCCGCGCCGTGGCGTCGGCAGGGGCCACGAACGTCTCGTCCGTTATCTGCAAGTGTGGCAGGGCATTTTCTATTATCAGTTAACCTTTCAAAGTGCCGCTTGTGTATTATTTCACTATTGATACACACATGTTACATTGAGCATGTTGAGCATCATGTTGTCTGAGAGAAAATGGGTTTATTCCTGGAACAAAACAACCATTCTTTTCTCCATGTTTTGGGAGATTTAATGTAAGTGTATGTTACCGTGAACTTGAACTCATAACCATCTATCATTCAAAATTTAAAATGAGAGCATTTTGTTAATTATATTTTTTATATTCCTATTATTCGGTTTATAGTGGCATTTTTGTTTTTGAATGTTTATCTATTTAGTTAGTGAATTGATAAGTTGTATTCTCAGCAAACCTCTTCTTTCTGGGAAGACAAGTCTACCCTGTAATGTCCACATACCCCCTCCCCCTCCCCCCCCCCCCCCCCACCTCCCGTCCCCTTCACACATACACACAAACACACACACACACACACACACACACACACACACACACACACGCATACACACACACACAAACACACACACAAACACACACACACACAAACACACACACACACACACACACACACACACACACTCGCACACACACAAACACAGGCGCACACATGCATATAAAATTATGTGGCTCACTATCTCAACCCATACACCCATACTAAACTCGACCTCTCACCTGTCGAACCACCACGTCGAGGTAATCAGTGTCCGCATCGTCGGCCGTGCTCCAGTCAATGTACTGCTGATCCAAAGCTCGCAGGCCGACGTCGTTGATGATGCCGACTAAGAAGTCGTCTCGATGCGTGTCGTAGTCGGCCCTGTTCATGAACGGGGCCTCCTTGGAGACTATGTAGCTGGGGTAGAAGCCCAGCGCCCACATGGTCCCTTCGTCGTGGTTGCTTCCCAGCATGATGTTGCGGTCCTTGAAGTCGCCCGTCTCCAGCAGGGTGCGGGGATGGTCCGTCAAGAACCGGCCGTCAACCACCGGGGCGGAGAGGAAGCCGAACTAGGGGGGTGCAGGTTGTGAATACATGGCCAAAACTCACCGTTATAACACTAGTTGGTTAACTCTTGATGCGCCATTGAGACAGTTTTCACTCGTAATACGAACCATTCCTATAGGACAGTATGGAGTCCGGCTTGATGCGCCATTGAGACAGTTTTCACTCGTAATACGAACCATTGCCATAAGGCAGTAAATTGTTTGGCAGAAAAGGAACTGAAGTTTAAAATCTCAACTGTTTACCAAATTTTGTGTGCCAAATATACTGTCGCTTTATGTAATGGGAGTGTATTAATTTTAAAAAGGGCATATGTGGCATACAAAGCGTTTATCAATAGGCATACTGTAGTAATGTTATGATTTTGTTTGTTTTTGAAGGCCTAGAGTTCGGGTTCCCCTCTCACCTTCAGGCCCCCTGTCCAAATCTCGTCAGTCGTCTTGGTCCTGAGACACGCTACGAGATCGGTGCTGTCTGCTGAACCAACGCAGCCCACGTTCTCGCCGAGTTGGAAGGCCTCGTCGCGTGCGGCGTCGATGTCGGCGTTGTACGCGAACGGGGTCATGGTACTACCGCTCTAAGAGAGAGAAGTTCCAGTTAATCAGCGATACGATGTGAGGGTTTACATTATACGGAATCCACTAAAAAGAGATGAGGTTGTTTTCTTTTGCTTAATACATTTTGATTCACAGGATAGAAATACCAATCAGAAACAGACGATTAATGTATGGTATGTTGAAATAAAATTATACGGAGCATGGTTTGACGAACTCTTTTAATCGTTAAAAATATATGTCGTTTTTAGAACGTGACCTGCAATGTCATTATGTTCAAACGAAATATCTGTAAATACTGGTAAAAGTCATTATAACCACGCTGAATTTAGTCAGAAGCAAATGAGCCTGTAGCTGTATCTCGCCACCACCACAACTAACACCAAGACCACACGACCCCCCCCCCCCCCCTCAACCCACCTCCCTCCCCCCACCCTCTCTCTCTCTCTCTCTCTCTCTCTCTCTCTATCCCTCTCTCTCTCTCTCTCTCTCTCTCTCTCTCTCTCTCTCTCCCTCTTTCTGCTATCACGGTCTGTATTTATATATCTCTGGATATCTATCTATTTCTCTACCTCTCTCTCCCTCTCTCTCTCTATTACTTGTTTTCGTGTTTCTGTGTGTGTCTTTCCCTGTCTGTCTCTCTCTTTTCATCAATGCCAATTGCCAAACTTTGTTTGTTTATCTCGTTTTTTTTTTTTTTATAGCAAGAAAAAAAAATATTTCTCTTGGTCTCTACAAGCAACCAAACAAAAGGTGTGTCGTCTTGTTCATCAGGTGAGTCTCATCCAAGACTCGGGAAGATGAATCAGCATCTCACATCTTACATCCATCACTCCGGCCTCCGCCCAGCCATCAGTGATAAAACTCATCGGCACTGCGACAGAAAACGCAGCGCCTATGGTTTCTGTGTTTGTCTTTGATGTGCCTCCGTGCAGATAAACTGTGACCAAGGTGATAATGTTGATGAATGAAGGCGGTACCTGCATGATGGCCCATGTAAACAGATTCTCGCTCTCCTTCGACACTATATGCAGACCGACGCTGGTGGCGCCAGCACTCTCCCCGAAGATGGTGACTCTGGTCGGATCGCCGCCGAATTCTGAATGCAGAAAGAGACACAGGTCAGAGAGGCTGAAATACGAATGACAGTCTGCCAGCTATGAGAGCTGTTTCTTTATTCAATTGGTAATATTTCAAAAAGTAGCTCTTTTAGTGGCTAAGAACATTGTTCTTCTAGGATACCCTGCAACGCACATTTACATATATAAAATTATGCATATCAATGAAACATAGATACATATGACAGTATCAGCATACACAAGAATACTATGAATTCTCAGACAAAATAAACAACAAAATATTAATATAAATTCCCTTTATGCGGCACCTGTGCATTTTTGCACAAGTAACACACTTACATCTCACAGAACAGCATTAAGTCTGCCGCATAAGGGGCTAAATGTCCTGGCCTCCTCTCAGCTAGCCCAACTAATACAATATCCGACACATTAATCGAGCAAGTAAATAACCACAACAAGACTGTGTAAAGTTCAAGGTTCAAGACTCACGTGCGATGTTTTCTTGCACCCATCTAAGCGCCATTACCTGGTCATACGAGCCGTAGTTTCCTGGTGCAGCTCCGTCCCCTACAAAACCGCAGATGCACATGAGAGATGGGGTCAAGGACATTTCAACAAATCAATTCAAACGTGTTTACGTTATTCAAATTGTGCACAAATTAGTATAAGAAAAGGAAATCTACTGTACACTGACACAACTTATTAGCATATTTTCTTACCATTAATTTAATTGAACATTTAACTGAAGCGTATAGTAAGTTAAGGAATACAACAGCTATTCGCATAACCTAATGAAAGCTTTGCAATCACATTCCGCAAATCACAACCACAATCACATTTCGTGTGACTGTGATTTTTCGCCCTGCATTTAGCAGTTATTAAGCTTTGACTTTGGCTTTATATGTTTACATTCCTGTATTGTTTCTAAATGGCAAATAAAGTGATCTCAAACAAGAACATGTTTATTTCTTAAATCACTTAATAAATTGGTATTGAGGAAATAAACAAGAATGGAATAACCATCACTTTACCAGTGGTCAGAAAGCCAAGCGGGCCCAGACGATAGTTGACCGACACCAGGATGACTCCCCCTACGGCAGCTAGAGGGATACCGCTAGACCAGTGCCGACCCCCTGACCCAACATTGTAGGCGCCTCCATGAAACCACACCATCACGGCTGCATTGGTCGGCTGTACAATGTTACACGAACGGAGATATTCGTGAAATCATACGCGTTGAAATGGCATGATGATTACATATATATATGACAGATGGACATAACATTACTGACAATTTTATATAATTGATAAAAATTCGACATAATGTTAAAGCTATTCCTTTTCTTCTTCTTCTTCTTCTTCTTCTTCTTCTTCTTCTTCTTCTTCTTCTTCTTCTTCTTCTTCTTCTTCTTCTTCTTCTTCTTCTTCTTCTTCCTCTTCTTCTTCTTCTTCTTCTTCTTCTTCTTCTTCTTCTTCTTCTTCTTCTTCTTCTTCCTTTTCCTCCCTCTCTCCCCCTTTCTCCTCCTTTTCCATTTTCTTCTTCTCTTCTTCGATCTCTTTTTTCACCCCCGTCTTCGACTCCTCCCGTATACGTCCTCCCTTACCGCCTCCTCTTTCTCCTCCTTCTCATCCTCGTCCTCCTCATTTATTTCGTGTTGCCCTGCCCATTTATGTTTATTTTTTACAAACGTTATAATTAAATGACAGGGAAATGCCCGGCAATGCCATATAAACACAACAAAAAAGTAAGTCCCACCCTAAGCAAAATAACATAACTTTTTATCGAAAGGGTTTTGGGCAAAATAATTTGGCAGGATTGTTCCTTAACTTATTGACTAACTTCTGTATTATAATCACATTAATCCAATTAGTCATGCATGAGTGTGAAAATTTTAAAGGCAAAAATGGCACTTTTCAAAAGTCACAGGGGTAATTTTTCATAGCGGTTTCACAATATATTTTGGCATTTCTTGTGCGATTTTTTAAGTGTTTTCACTCAACCATGACACGAAAATGACTTCTTATGTTTACATAACAGGTCATGTTACATCTTTGTCAAAATATCCAGAGTTTTATTTTTTCACCAAAATAAAGGTTTTTTGAAAGTTCCAAACTCAAGAGGGATGAGTATTCGTTAAACGGTGCTCACGCAAAGAGAACAATAGGTTAAGTGTCGGGATAGGAGTTAGTGTAACGAGAGAGGGATGATAAACATTGAAAGGACATAAATTATGCACCAGAAATGGAATTCATCAAAACTTCATATGACAGAATCCCAAAATAACCCTTGTGACTCTTGAAAAGTTATATTTTTGCCTTTAACATTTGCCCACTCACGCATGACTAGGTGGATTAATGCGATTTTCACACAGAAGTTAGGCAATAAGTTAAGCAACAATCCTGCTGAATTATTTTGCCCCAAACCGCTTCGATAAAAAGTTATGCTATTTTGCTTAGGGGGACTTATTTTTTTTAGTTGTGTTTAGATATAGGCTACTCTAAATTTTGATAACAAGCAGAGAAATCATGATAATGATTGTTGGGCTATTTAACTGTAAGTTAAAATAAACCCACATGCTTCATCCTTCCTATTACAATAACATTCCCGATAATACAATACTGTCCTAATCTGACAAAAGGAACTAGCAACTAGCAAAAGATACTTTTCTTGTAAATGAGCAAAATGTGTCGGTCACTTACATTGGCATCAGTGCAACACCACTTCTTGTCCAGATTTTGGCCGTATGTAAGGAATGCTGGGTACAATTTAAGAATACCAATAACCCAAATTTGAGTGATTTTCACTTGCTTCTTTTTGTCAGAGTAGGGCAGAATATGACATCTGAATGTCGAGAACTACAAACTAACAAATGCAAAACCCATAATACTACCGCTGGACTCTGCACATATACGTTGAGGAACAAGCAGTTCTCATCCTTCCCGCTAAATCTTCCAGGAATGGGTTGCGGGCACATCGGCCTGTAGAAAGTCGCATTATACACGTCGACCCACGGGTCGGCTGCCTCTGGGTTAGCGAAGCGGAGATCGCCCACGGGAGGTTTGGCGAACGGGATGCCTAGGAAGACGTCGAAGTCGCTGTCGACGCCGATGTAGGTGCTCTCAGTCAGGTGGTCAGTGAAACCTTTTTCATGTTGATGAATTAAATGCATTAAACTTATGATTAATGTCCACCATGCTTAACGTTTAAGAGAGCTCCAGTATTTTTGTAGAGGGTAGATACTTCTTGTTCCCTCCATAGTTCTGTTGAGATAGCGTCCTTTAATTTACACTAAAATAGTAAATATCCTCTTACAATGATACCTTAAACATTATAAAATGATATAACAGAGGTACGTGATATCAATTGTAATGAACGTGATCACAGTCTCGTTTAGATATATTTGGCACTAATATATCCGTATGGTAGATGCATTACTTCGATATTAGATAATGTATGGGAATAAATAAATCATACATGTTTAGGTCCATATTTGTCCAAAAGTTAAAATCCTTAAATATTCCAAAGATTATGGCAACAATAATCATTAATGAAATGTGACAAACCTTGCCTGTACAAAATGACATCCTTTGATTTCATGATTTGTCAATTACAGCTTGGTTCGAATCGTAACCTTTTTGAAATAATTTTTCAACATTGACTGCCGACCATCCCAGAGCTGAAAACTGTAGTATCTAAAAGAAATTTCTATAACATGTTCATTCTGATGCAAATGAATTCCAATCTAAAAACCTGAATGTTGATATTTTTCTTTATGTTTCTAAGATGAATATTCACCTGTTTTTATGCAGTGCTAATGCGTGGATTTCCTTTATTTGCTTCCGATAATAGTTATTTCAATGTGCTATTTAATGATCCTCAAGGAAATTCTTTGCTTATTGTTGATGCAGAAGATGCAGCTTATTTCCATGGAAACACTAGTGAATACTTCAACTCTGAAACAATACCAACCACTCACAGAGTATAATGGTTATTCACCAGTTGGTCGCCCACGTTTATACTTATTATCATGCAGATATGACAACAGTTATTCTGCTGTAAGAAGGCAGTGAGAGAACATTACACCGTGTGCACCTGCTTCAATTGTTCTTATGGGCACGCTGTAATATGTCTTTACATCCTGTATACAACACAGCTTCATGGATAGATCCCAGTTTGCATGCTAGTAGTATTTAATCAGTGGATTGTAAACTGGAAGAACTGGCTTATTCCAGAAGATAAATAAATACCTGAAAAGGATTCACGACATATTGTGACTACCTTTCCTTTAACATATCAGTCCATAATGATACGAAACTTGGCATGTGGACGCTGATTGTACGTGTGTATGTTCCTGTGTTAATGTTTATGTGTGCGTATGTGTGTTTACGTGATTTGGGGAGAGAAACGGGGGGGGGGGGGGAGGGGTAAAACGAAAAACAGAGGTAGAAAGGGAGAGTGAGCAAGGAGAACATTACGTTGTTTGGCCAATTTGGTTTCAACAGCATGGTGCATATCTGCTTGCCTAACAATGCAACCCGCGTCATGTTGTTACCTGTTGAAATTGAGTTGGCCAAACATTTTGCACAAGTCGCTCCGGATTAAGTGTGCAGCTGCGACGAGAGTTATGCTATCTAGAGATGGCTATAGAGAGAAAGTGTGTGTGTACATGTGTGTGTGTATGTGTGTGTGTGTGTACGTGTGTGTGTGGGTGTGTGTGTGTGTGTGTGTGTGTGTGTGTGTGTGTGTGTGAAAGAGTTAGAGTGTGTGTGTTTACAGCACATGTATGTATGTACATAAAAAAAAATGTACGTGTTCCTTCATTACGCTTTAGATGACAGTTATTTGACTGCACTATTTACTTATCAGCAAGAAATGATTTGCCTATTATCAAACACAGAAGGTTCTGAAGATTTCGAAGAAAGCACCTTGGTTTTTTTTTTTCAGAAGAATCATGCATTATCAATGACAATATGATGGCAGTTGCTAGTGGATTCACAGATGTGACACACAATGGTCATTGTTCTGAATTCATTCACTGAACCGCACACATTTTTAGGTATAAATTTGTCCAAAAGTGAGATCCTCATTACATATTCACATATTACACACGCCCGTCGGAGCCGCTACGATTTGTACGGAATAGACCGGTTTACTATTACAGTCAAATGTATGGATGCTTCTTCTTTCGGGGCCTAGTAACGAGTTATTCCATTAACATGTACCCATAACAACAATGGTATTTCAGTACTTGGAATCCACTTTGCATATATTAGTTGTCGCTATTCCGGGCAAACCTCGGGCAAGCTTTCCTGTTGTCAGAGGCAACCTTTGTTAAACTGGTATACATAAAATTTGAATATGTTAGTAAACCGGTCTATTGTGATACAGGATTTTGACCAAACTTCTGCTTTTGGTGAATAATTAAGTGATATTTATGTTTTGATTTTTGATTTGATTTTATTGGCTCCTGCATTATATCATTGCTCATACAGATCCATGCACATATATATCATATACATTGATGGTACCATACATATAAATGGATATACATAAACATTAGTTGCTAACAAAGTAGGTTTCTTCATTACCTATACAGCAATACAGTTTCTTCATTGCTTTTACAATGTACAAAAGAACATATCAGCGATGCAATGAATAACACAGAAGGGCTACAGCTTAAGCAATGCTTGATTTGCATGCAGCCCTCGTACATAATACATAATATATAGGAAAATAGGGGAGGGATGACTTGCATAGAGATAGGATAGGAGAAAGGAGAGGGGAGAGGTCTGTCTGCTTTCGCAAATACACAAAATTAGATCACCTGGATTACTGAATAGTAAAGTATTTTCTTACCGAGGTACAGGTGAACAGTTACAGGTCATGCATGGTCGGTTACATAACATTACGCAAGAAATTCAGAACGGCGATAATTCCACGAGGGAATTTCATATACAATACAATTACAATGACATTATAAGATCACTGATATCCAGAAAGCAGCATTGTCTTTACAGCTTTCTTGAAAGAAAACATAGACTTTAAAGTTCGAATTTCTGAAGAAAGAGAGTTCCAAATATCAGGTCCAGTGTGTCTGATAGATTTCAGAGCCATAACCGTTTTTGGATTTTGTAGATGAAATTTATCAGATTGCCTTGTGGGATAAGAATGTATATCCTTGTTTAAATGAAATAATGAGAAAAAAGAAGATGGCAACTGACCGTTATACAAACGAAACATAAAAAGTGAATTTTGCAAAAAGTTAATATCATTTACCTTTAGTGTTTTTAATTCTACAAACAAAGGATCTGAATGGTCCCGATGACCTGAATTGGTACATATACGTATAGCTTTCTTTTGTAGAAGCAATATACTGTCAGTGTGACTTTTTGTAGTTGCCCAAACAATGTTACAATATGAGATGTTCGATAATATCAATGAATTATAAAGCATAAATAAAATATTCTTTGGGATATAATACTTAAGCTTACAGAGTATACCAACGTTACGAGATACTTTATCTGAGATGTATTGCACATGAGCATTCCATTTCATATTTTCACTGATATATATTCCAAGGAATTTGACACTTTCTTTTTGTTCCAATAATATACCATCCACCATGAATTTCAAATGGTGCATTTCATTGTTATGCTTCTTATTATGAAAATAAATAAAATTTGTCTTTTTTAAGTTGAGTGACAATTTATTGCTCTTAAACCATGTAGATAATTTCGGCAATTCAGTATTAAGAGTTCTTAAAAGCGACTGAAAGTCAGTATTGGAACAAAATACATTGGTGTCATCAGCGAACAGAATATATTGCAGTAACTTAGTAGAATTTGTAATATCATTTATATACACTAGAAATAGTAGAGGTCCCAATATCGATCCTTGTGGGACGCCACAATGTATGGGTAAAACTTCAGAGTTTACCGATTCATAGTATACGTATTGCTGTCTATTTGATAAATAATTTTCAAACCATTCCAGTGGAATGCCACGAACTCCATAACGATGCAATTTGCGTAAAAGGATAGTGTGATCAAGAGTGTCGAATGCCTTGCTTAAGTCCATGAACACACCAATGACATGTTTTTGTTCAGCTAAGGCAGTCGACACTCTGTCATACAACTGGGCTAGTGCCATATCAGTAGAATGAAATTTCCTGAAACCAAATTGGTCATGGTTCAGTATATCATTTTGTAACAAAAAATCATACAGTCTGTTATAAACGAGTCTTTCTATGACTTTAGAAAGACTAGGAAGAATAGTCAATCTTAGTCAATCTTAGTCAATCAAGAAGAGTCATCTTTTTTGTATATTGGAATAACTTTTGCAATTTTACATGCGTTCGGAAATACACCAGTTGACAACGACAAATTACAAATATGTACTAAAGGTGTCAATAAACTCCCAACAATTTGTTTTAAAAGGGACGTGCTCATTTCATCGTGACCACATGTACAACTTGATTTTAGAGAATGCACAATATCAAGGATCTCATTAAAATCCGTTGGTTTAAAAAATAATGAATTATCATTTGACGTGCCCAAGTACTGCGAGAAATCTGTCTGTGTATGATCAATCTTAGAAGCTTGACTAGGACCAACATTAACAAAGTACTCATTAAAACAACATGCTAGATCTTTAGGATTACAAAACGTTTGTCCATTATTCGTAATTTGAGATGTTGACACCTTCTTTTTCTTACCAATGACGTCATTAATAATCTTCCAAGTGGCTGACATATTTCCAATAGCATTTTCAAAAGCTTCCGCATAATACATTCTGCGGGAAAGCCTGATAATCTGTGTGAGTTTATTTCTATACGATTTATATCGATTAACATTATCATTATCAGGATACCGTAAACTATTTTTATATAAAATATTTCTTTCCTTAATGGAACTGAAAATTCCCTTTGTTATCCACGGATTTTTGATTTTTTTATTGTTTTTCTTTTCAATTGTGGGGATATGTTTGTCAAAATAAGAAAGAAATGTATTCCAGAAGGTGTCATAAGCAATGTTTGGGTCTGCAGAAAGTAATACATCATCCCATGTTTCCGTGATTAAATCATCACTGAGTAATGATATATTTTCTAGTGTGAATTTCCGCTTCTTCTTACGTTCTTTTTGCTTAACATAAGAATTCTGTGTGTCTCCACAAATGAAAAATATAGGTAAATGGTCAGAAATATCACTATACAAAAGACCAGATTTCGAATAATCCGTGTCAATATTCGTAAAAATATTATCGATCAACGTTGATGAGTTGACCGTAATTCTCGAGGGCTTATCGATTGTAATATTACAAAAATTTGCTCGCAAAATATTGCAAAATTTATTTCTAAGAATGTGCTCTTCTCTCAAGAGATCAATGTTAAAATCACCCATGATATATACATCTTTGTTTTCTTGATTAATCCGCTCTAATAAAACATCAAAATTATCCAAAAATGAGTTACTATCTGTATGAGGGGGCCTGTATATTACACAAAGTATTATATTTTTTCTATTATACATATTAATTTCAACACATGTGCAATCAATTTCATTTCCATTGTATATCAAATCAGGCCTTTCTTTATACGATAACGTGTCTGATAGGAACAGGGCGACTCCGCCTCCTCGTCCGCATTTCCTATCAGAACGGACAACAGAATACCCATCAATGTTATATAAGGGGGGAGATTTGTCGTTAAGCCATGTTTCTGTGATACCAATAGCGGAGAATTTCATATTTATCATGGACAATAATAATTGCATGTTTTCATAATTTCTTAACAGACTGCGGGCATTGACATGTAATAAACTGAAAAAATGCTCATTATCAATAAATTCTGAATTGAACTCGTCAGGTAAATAATACCGACATTGGACATTTTTATGTAAACATAAATCAATTTCATCCATATCTAAAACAAGAACAACACATGGACCATGTCATGGTCGTGAACATTTGCTTAAGAATTGATGAAAGCAGACAAGAAGAGAAGGAAAGAATAGAGCAAGTCATACAGAGAAGAGATTGTTTACAAATTACTCTCGTGAGTAGTGGCCGCATCGGACAATTGGGATCTCACAACAGAGATCGTTGCTATATCAACTCTCCCTGTAGACACTATACAACAGAAGTCAAATGGTATCTTTGGAAATATTCTATATACACAATATACATCATACACAATGAACTATAAACTCAAAATATTTACACATTTGGGGTATAGACTAATAGATTGACAGAGAAAGAAAGGCAGAGAGGAGAGGCAGAGAGGTGGATGATCGGGGAAAGATAGAAGTAGACATAAAGAACATGATTATGATATAATGAATGAGTAGCAATACCGTACTCATACCGAAGTGATCTAACTGGAGGAAAGGAAGTTGTGCGGGACTCCTGTCCGGTTCCTCCATTTCCCAGCAAAGAAGCGAAGCTTCACGCCGTTCTTGTAGAGCTCCTGAACGGCCGCGGACCACTTCCTCTTCTCAGTCAGATCGTCAGCAGTGAGGTCATCTGTCATGAAGTACGCTTCCTTCGCGAGCTTCTTCATGATGTCGACTTTCTCGCGGTACGACAGGGTTTTGAAGAGGATGTGCCTGGGCTGATCCTTGGTTGCTTTTCCATCACGGTGCGCTCGTTCTACTTTGATGTCAAGCCCAAACTTCTCCTTCGCGATTTTCTCTTTTTAGGGTTAAATGAGCTCAATGCAAACATATTCAGCGTTCCTAATTTTTTAATGGTGAAATCCATGAAGTTTTTTTTTCAAAAAGTCAAATTGATTTTTTTTCAAGTATATCTGCACATTTTCAAAATGCCATTGTTGAGTGTGCACACTACATAAACAAAGCAAAAAATAATATTTGTTTATCTTTGGGGGCATAAAAGATGACTACTGTGACTTTTGAAAAGTGACACTTTTACTTTTAATGCAAGCTCATTCATGTATGACCGGACGGATCAATTATATTTTCACACAGAAGTTAGTCAATGAGTTTAAATACACCCCTGCCAAATTATTTTGCTTAAAATGTTTTGTTAAAAAGTTATGATATTTTGAAAAAGGGGGGAACATTCTTTTCGTGTTGTTGTTGTGTTTAGGGTTACAGTTCGGTATTCCAAAGGTCCGTTTATTCCGAAGACTCGTTATTCCGAAGGTTCGTAATTCCGAATCACGTAAATTGCCTATACATGTACTTCGATGCTCGTTAGTCCGAAAACGAAAAAAGGGTTCGTTAATCTGAGCATTTGTCGCGTAACGTTCGGAATAACGAGTGATTCCGTGTTTAGTACCGCTCACAGTCAATTTCCAGCTGTATCATAATTGTTAGGAAAGCTCTTATACCCCATCAATACAAATCGCTATCAATATTTGTCGCAGTGTCTTTTCTCTTCTCTTACTTACCCTCTTCCATCAACCTTCTCTTTTATTTCTCTCTCTACTCCATTCTTGTGGTCCTTTACAAAACAGTCTACTTCATTTATATCCTGTTTGCTCCCTTTTATTTCATTTTTTTTTTTCATTTGCTCTCTCCCAACTCCCTTCTCATGGTCTTTTTGAAATTTTCAGTCTACTTTATCTTAATCTCTTTTGCTTCTCTTGACCTGCATGCCGCGCAGTAAGACTGCCTGCAACGACACTGGGCATTTAGACGAAAATTGTGTAGAAGAGTGTATAAACGTGTTCTGGCGATTCTGGCGATGGTTGCATAAACGCATCCCTAGTATAAGCGTCTACAACTGGCTATCCATGCTATAACCGACTTTTAACAGTGGTTAAAGCATTTTCCACAACATATTTTTCTATAAAAAAGACACCTAGATCAACTAAGGAGCATAACTACAAAAATAACACAATTGATATGAAATGACTAGGATTAGATAGCATAAACTGTACATAAACGAACGATGTAGTTTAATTTTGTGTTCACTTTGAATCGTTAGTGTTTCATTTGCAAGAACTCATGATACGGATTGAAAAAGCAAACACACAACCGAGAACTATTTCAGTTTATCTTGGCCTGATTGTTAACATGTCCATCATTAGTTTGTTTTGATATACATGTACTAGCTGCTTTTACCTTGAACGGGTCCGTTGGTTGTTTCGACCACCGGGCCGACGGCGAAACAGGACGTCAAGAACCCGATGGCCAACAGGGCTGAAAACGCTGACATCATCTTGCCGATATAACAACCACCTCGATGCCGAATGTCGAAAAGGTTATGATCGTGTTCTCTAATCCGTCTAACAACGTCTCAACGGATAATAAATGTAATGTGGAATGGATATCATGTCAACTCTGCGAGTGTATTAGTGCATTGATGAGAAGATTTCCATCTGTTATCAGTTTCATAACAGTGGAAAATATTATCTGTGCGATATAGATATAAAGATGGATATCAAGCATGATTATCAAGAAGATGCCGAAGTTCTTCCGTTCTTTTCACTGTAACAGGTTAAATGTTTGTTCACCCACAAACAGCTGTCATACTCATAATTTGCATTAGATATATTTCATAATTTAACATTGACTTTAAAACATGTGCATAACAGAGCGTATCTTGGATTTTCACCTATAGTCATACTTGTCAGTATGTTGCTATTTATACGATGAACTGTTGTCCTTTTAAAATTCCAAAATCATGCACTCAGTGCTCGGTGTCGTGGAGTAAGAGCAGCCCCTCGTTGAAATATCCCCACCCCCCACCCCAAACACACACACACGCACACACGCCCCCCTTAATTTGCTTTCCACATTTCGTTCGTATTGGCATAGGTTCTACATGGTTGTATTAAGTGAAATCTAGATTTCATCTTGTTTTGACGATTTGATTAAACAAACAGAAAAGCCATAGTATTTGATTGAAGGAAAAAACAAAAAAAGAAGTACAAATCCGATCGCGAAATACTACACAAACACAAAAAAAAATTAGTCGCCTAATAGCAGATCACCTCTAGCGTGCTTCAAATATCATCATGATGATTTGCAATGATTACAACGATGTCGGAAAGGGGTATCATGCAGTGATAGTTTTAAAAGGTGTAGTCATGAATCATACGCATGATTAAACATGTTCACAGTCATGACAGTTGACGTGGTATGTATATTTATTCAGATGTGCTTTAATTATGTTCGTGATGTTAATTTGTCATGATGGGTGCCTAACATTCGCGGTACCCAATCAATGTCAGCATGATAAAATAGTCAACATGATTAAAATAATTAATAACCTGACATAACAATTAATTAATGTTCAATTGAATCATTTTAACTATACACATACAATAAAAGTGAGTAGATCATTGTCATGTACCATATCCGTAACTCTCTCTCTCTCTCTCTCTCTCTCTCTCTCTCTCTCTCTCTCTCTCTCTATCTCACTCTCTATCTCTCTCTTTCTTTCTCTCTCTCTCTCTCTTCCTCTCTCTCTCTCTCTCTCTCTCTCTCTCTCTCTATCTCTATCTCTACCTCTTTCTCCTCTCTGTCTCCTACCCTCTTTGATTTGTCATACACCAAACACAGCAATCAGCAATGCCCGATACTCTGAATGCAAAGCGATACACACAGGGATGACATAAAAAACAAACGACATGTATTGACGCGTGCTTTATGTATCATGTCCCAAGCCACATTTGCATTTAAAACTTGGTGGAGCGTCGCGCCACGGTGACTAGCGCCATCTCCCGTCCCAGTATTGTTGTGGATGGGATCGCCGTACGTGCTCCACAGTCCAACTCGACGAGGTCCAGCTTGAAGTGTGGTCACGTGACGCAGCCTTATTTCCGGTAGCCGATGCAACATCTGTTTCATATGAATTGAAACAATATAACTTTATCATTAAAAAAAAACTCAAAAAAGCTAGAATAGGACATTATCGTAAAGAAATGTAAATGTGTTCTAAATTACTATTGTATTTTCATTTCAAATACTTTCCTTATTTTGGTACAGGGGACTATATCAGGTCACATGACCTTGTACTGTCACCGGTCATTGTGACCTATTGACCAACACCAACCAATAAACCGGTATTCGGTTGACAAAATGCGTATAATAAGACCCGAAATTTACCATAAGTCTTTATTGATTATAGAGTGACGTTGGTTCGAATAAATGGTTTGATAAAGCAATGACATGTGACTGATTTGTTGTTTAATTATTCCATAAATGGTGTATGTGGGCGTCTTTTGACTGTGCAACTATATTAACTCTTTGTGCGCCAATTGAGGCATTTTTGCACTAGCAGTACACACGAAACCCGCAGAGTAACTCGTAGGCTGGCAGAGAAAGAGTTAACTGTTTACTTGATGCCGTGACAAGTTGTGGGATGTAATGGGTCCAGAAGTTACACGTGTCGGCCCTCAGCGCTCGGTCAGTGGGGAACCCGGGTTCGAGCCTCATGTACTCCACGCCAGGGAGGGTAAAGGTGGGCCAGGTGGCCGGGGCATCAATGTAGTTTGGGTCGCTGTTGGACAGGGAGAAATACAACACAATGATAAAATGATTCGTTTTTCTCTGGTACTCGCATGAGCATGCACACAGGGGGCTGGGAGAGTGTGTGGGAGAGAGAGAGAGAGAGAGAGAGAGAGAGAGAGAGAGAGAGGGAGGGAGGGAGAGAGAGGGGGGAGCAGGGGAGAAAGAGAGAGATAACAAAAAAGAGAGAGGGAGAGAGAGAGAGAGAGAGGGGGGGGGAGGGAGGGAGGGAGGGAGGGAAAGAGAGAGAGAGAGAGGGAGAGAGAGAGAGAGAGAGAGAGAGAGAGAGAGAGAGAAGGAAGTGGAAGGGCCAAACGCATACAAAAGCACACACATTCACAAACATCTCGCAGTATGATAATACTATATGTTACATAGTATGTGGATTATAACTGCAGGTTGGCAGGGATTGTTTTCATATTCCTGATGCAAGGCACAAATTCGAGATTATATTTGTATAGTTTGTCTAGTATTTCTCGATTAAGACGGAACCTATATTTTATCAATCACTTACAGATCACAAATGTTATTTTCTGTAAAGTGAATGAATGAAATGATTGTGAGACATGATATTATCTTACCCTGTCTTGGCGAAGTTCAACCAGTATTTCATGACTCCAACCGCAAATATCTTCTCATCGTTAGTGGATTCTCTTCGTTCGAGGTCGAGGTCGTCAATGAAGGACCAGCCGAAGACGAACTGGAAGTCCTCTCCATGCGTGACGCCGAGCCAACCCGGTCCGATGGTGAGAGCAGTCACTTTGTAGACAGACACGGTTGGCACGTGAGTCATGTGGTAGAGGTACACGTTGCCGGCGCTTTGCGACGCATAGGCGCGAGCCAACGTGTCGGCAGGCGCCACGAACGTCTGATCTGTGATCTGGAAAATTTTATTCAACCAATATGTAATGAAAGGATTAAAGGGCATATACTGTACTGGGAAGGGGGAAAAAAGCCTTCAAAAGGTGATCGTGAGCATTCATCTTGCCAATGGTCTTAAATTCATGTATTGCCCATTTTAGAAGCTTGTTGAAAGTTATTTTCGCTCAAATGATCCCCAACTGGAGTAATGAATGATTAATTATTAAATCCTCTAAATTTTCGGCCCGAACATTTTGAGGATTTGTGATTTAATCACTCATCATCATGATCATGCTCATCGCTCCAAATGTAGATCATTTGAGGGCAAATATCTTTTAGCAAGCTTCTAAAATTGACAATACATAGATTTAAGACCATCGGCAAGAAGGTTGCTAACAATTACCTTTTGAAGGCTTTTTTTGCCTTCCCAGTACAGTATATGCCCTTAAATATGATTTTCAACTCCAATGCCAAATGGATCTCTTAGCATCTTCTCTTGCAACTTTCTGACGCAGTACCTTGACACTGCATCGACGGAGTGCCATAACGCAGTGTGACAACTATATTTTGATATATCTCTCTGCAAATTCAGTTGGATATTAAGCAAAGATTTCAGATGAGTCTCAGAATACATCACCATAGATTTATTTCCTCTTTGCCCTGGTATGTCCTTTATGCAAACATGCGGCCCAAAAATTTAACTGTACATGTATAACAGCTGTATTTTGACCCCGACTCGCTGAAAAGTATGCATTCTTAAATTTTCTATTCATATTTCACATTTAGTATTTCTAAATCCAGTCCGTATGTGTCTTTTTCTGTGTACATTTTAATCGAGTGACAATAATAAATTAGCATCAATTTTTTAACAAAAAAAAAACAGTCCAACATAAAGCAATAGGCCTATGGATATGTCCTGACCTCAGCAACGAAAGAATCCAGATAATTTGCATCCGGGTCATCCACTATCTTCCAGTCCAGGTATTGATTGTTCATGGCCGCCAGGATGAAGTCATTCGTGAGCCCATAGGTGAACCGCCCGTGCCATCGGTCGTACAGATCGCGATCCATGTGCGGTTTCTCGTCGCTGTTTAGGCTATTTGGGAAGGCCGGAATAGCCCATGCGGTTCCCTCGTCGTGGTTCGTTCCGATCAGGATGTTGGTGCGCTTGAAGCGGCCTTGAGCCACAAGTGTCTCGGGGTGATCCAGGAGGAAGAGGCCGTCGATCACTGGCGCTGACAGGAACAGGAACTGTGAGGGATTAGTAGAGCAATGACTCGGTGTAATTCTCCATAATGCATGAAAGGAAAAGTCGTCAAATGAAGCATCGCGCAGCCGCAATCGAATCTCGTTTGCACACACGTCCGCTAGTACCACTGAACTCTACACTTCGGAGTGTAGAGTTTAGTGGCTAGTAGGCTACTAGTGTACTTGTACGACAGCAAAAGAAAAGATCTATGCCTATTATGCGGTATGATGCAAACAGAAATAACGTGCAAATATGCAGCATTGGCGCAGACAGAGTTTAAGTGACAGTCCACTCTGAACTTGAGCTGATTTTAATAAACGCAAAAACATGACAAAAACATGTTAGTGAGGGTTTGACGAAAATTCGTCAAAGGATAAGAGAGTTATGATCATTTGTAAATTCATTTTTTATGTGACGTCACGTGCGAGTTGCTCTGTACCATATGCTGTGTGCTGTATGGTTCAAATCATGTTTCTGTTTTTGTATAAGGGAACAATTTTGGTCTTAGGGTTATGTGTATGAAAAAGTGTTTCTAATGATGTATCAACTGCACTGGTACAGTGATTAAGATCCTTTTCAGAAAATGGAAATTAAATCTCGCATGTGACGTCACAAAATCAGAACTTTGAAAGGCCATAACTTTACTATCCTTTGACGGAGTTTCGTCATACCTTCACTTAGATGTTTCCTTCATATCTCTGCTTTCATTGAAACCAATTTCATTTCAGAATGGACTATTCCCTTAACGTTTTTTTTTTGTTGTTGTTGTTATTTTTGTTTTTGTTTTTTTGTTTGTTTGTTTTTTTACCGAAAGTGCACTAGCGAGGATCTGACTTTCCGACTTTGTTCTGAGGCAGGCGATGAGTAGCTGGCTGGATGTCGGGGTGCAGCCCAGATTTTCGCCGACTCGAAACGCCTCTTCCCGAGCTCTGGCGATGTCGTCGGTGTAGGAAAATGGGGTCAGCGTACTTCCGCTCTATGGGAACCAAAATGTGAAGACAAGTTCAACCCTATGTATGCCAGGCCCACTAAAGGCTCAATGCAAATGTATACAAACGTTGTACATTAACACTTAATCTAATCAACCGCTCTAAATCAATTATTAACCAATGGGTCCTTGAAATTAAGCGATGAGAACCGCCATACAACATTCTTCACCACGTTCAAGCACATACAGAGAAACGCACACGCAAAGGCATAGCACACCCTCCCACAAACATACACACGCGCGCACAGACAAACAAACAAACACGCACTTTTCATTTGCTTTTGCTTCCAATGATTGAACCTAAAAGTATGGGGGTTTTTTTCTACCCTGATTCGCAGCGTCGCTTATGTGCTAACCGGTAACCATGCAGATTGTGGGAGGTCTGTCAGCTGGCCCCTGCGTCATACAGGACGTTATTTGTGAACACACGATCTAGCGCGCATCATCGGTACATGCCTTGATTTGTCTCAACGCTAAGCTGCGCGCATCATTTGCTATGCTTCCAAACAGGGTGCCCTGTTTTCACCGACCTCTGCGGTGGCTGTTTTGTGCTGTATGTCGTCTGAGTACTAATAGCGTATAATAGCAGGCCGTACGAGTAGCGGACTATGTAAGCCCGGACATTAAACAAAGAAATGTTTCAAAGGCATTTGTACTTCCATGAGTAGAATGTATATTTCGAATAAGATTTTTAATTGAATACTCGGACGGTCTAAGATGTGAACACTATACGGGCGTGACCGACCAGGCCACACGTGGTAATGCTTTTTCACGTTGAATCAAGGATAAGTTACATGGAGCGCCATTAGCCGTTTAAATCAGTGCACGTTCTTTGTACTTTCCCCACAGTCACAAAAGAACGCTTCATGTGGGTTGTCTCTTTGATCACAGGTTCTGCGCTGCTGAATTACTTGATGATTTTTACAAGGATTTAAAGAATAGACAAGATAGGACGCGCAGAAGTTTAGGGAAATATACAGACGTCCGCTTAATAGTCCAATAGGTCAGGCCGGTACAAGATGTTATTTTATGTTAGAAAAGTTCACACATTGCCGCATCTTTCCACAATAAAACGTATATCGAGCTGGTCTAATGATATATTTTCCTTTCATATAGGTGACACGAAAAACGCGTAGTATCGCAAAGAGAACTAGTATTTTCGTCTTGTAAATTCCTCAAATAATCACTTTCCTCCACAAGTACACATCACACGCAGTACATGATGAAATAGTCAGGCCATCCGCGAAAATGTTTATGTATGCAGATATTAGAGTCTGCCTGCTCTATTTTAACATTCGGGTGAACATTACACAATCACGTATGCATCGTATTGTTAAGAGCAGCTGCAAGTAATGAATATTGAGTGGCGGCAAGGAAAATCGACTCAAAGGGGTGGATATCCATGTTTTTAAAAATGCTTGGTCGGACCAAGTACCATGAATATGTGTTTGAGAGCTGTTTCAAAAATTGATTTCAAAGGAAAAACTGTTACAAACTCTGTAACAAAAAGTAAACCGTGAAAGAACGTAAATTTCTGCACAAGATTAATCCATTCTTTAGTAGAATATCGTACCTTCGTAATGATCGGTTAAAGCAAAATATAGGTCAATTGATCACGAAATCTTCAAATTGGCAATACTCTGAAAAGGTTAAAATTATGCATTTGTTCTTAAAATTGGCATAATCATTGTCCTAAATTGTATGTTTTTGGCATCAAGTGTGTTAGTTTACAATGCCTTGAACGCGCCGTTTTATGGTAAAAAAATCTTATTTCAAAACAATAGTACTGGCAATTTGAATGCTAACTAATGATCAGTTTCGCTTTTAAAACAAATCAAAGTGAGTTAACATAAAGTCAGGAGCTTCATAATTTAGGGGGGGGGGGGGACCCATCATTGTCCCATTCAGACCTCAACCCAAAACTCGAAAATGCATAACCTCACAAGATCTTTGACGTCACGTGGTGATATAATGTGTTCAACTGAATGCATATCCTAAGTATTAAAACTTAACAATGGTTAGTCGTGGCTGTAATTAAATGTGTAGATTTGGTTCGCACACCTCAAATTTGCCCATACGCTCAAGTGCTAGACCTAAATCAAAATGATATAGAATGATGCACCATTATTTAGGAGATGTTTTGGAATATCCAATGGTTCAATATTCACTTGGTTTCGGAATAAATGCCTTCAAAATCTTCACCAACTTATTAAACCGAATACTACATTATTCTTCAAAAATAATTAACCCAAAAGGCCGTTAAGAGTTGTTGTCTTAACATTTCAGCAATGTTGTTATATACTTCTTAAAATGAGCTATTAAAAAAAGTGTTTTACTCTCCCAGTGAAAAGACCGGTTTCATTATTGTGTTTAAATGACCCTGCAGGGGCATTCCACCAACTGAAAATTAATCTTTAGATACAGATGAATGTCATAACGTGTTACTACGCAGTTATGGAGAAACTTGTGAATACATTACGAAAATGGCGTAATATGGTGGTGGTGGGGGGGGGGGGGGGGGTGTAAGAACCAAACTGCTATTTGTCGCCCTCTCTCGTCAGACGTTACCTACTTGCATGATGGCGTAGTGGAAGAGGTCTTGGCTGAGCGGAGAGAGTAGATGAAGACCAATACTTGTCGCCCCTGCACTCTGGCCGAATAAAGTCACTTGACAAGGGTCTCCACCGAAAACTGTTAAGGAGCAGAAAGTAGTCGCGCTGTTTAAATATTAACACAAATATATGTACAGGAAAACCTGTACACGCTCAAGGGAGTTAAGAAATATCGTGAGCAGGTAGTCGTATACAGTCAATCGGCAGCGCTCGCTCGTTCTATAGAAATCGTGAGCGTTTTATTTTTCGTCTCGCGAAATCTCACGCGCAGATTTTGCTGCACCTAGATTATGAAGGAATTCGACATGCTCGCGAGATCTTTTGCTGGTGTCTTCTGTAAGCATATTGATCAGGAAGTTTCTAGACAGGGATTGATATTATATGTTTCTTAATAATTTTTTCATTTTTTTTTCGAAATCCGCAAAGGAGTTTTTATGTTATTTGTTTTCAAAAACAGGCCTCATTTTTTTTTATATATGTAAGCTATCAGACGTTGCTGGATCCTGACCCTTCTATGGATTGTACGGCAACGACAGTTACAGCTTTAAAAAGCCAATACTTCAGCGGAGATTTTGATTCCAATATTGTTTGGGCTCAAAAAATAAAACATTTGTGCAATTCGCCTTCAAAGTGACGCGAAATTTCAGAAATTGTACGGACTTTGCAAGCGATATATTATGTAAGCTCTCAGACTTTGCTGGATCCTGACCCTTCTACAAATTGGACGACAACACCAGTTACAGCTTTGGAAAGCCAGTACTCCAGCGAGGAATTTGATTCCAGTTTTGTTTGGGCTAAAAAATAAAACATTTGTGCTATTCGTCTTCAAAGTGACGCGAATTTTCAGAAATCATACGGACTTCGCAACCGATATTCGTCCGCAGGCAGCAGAAAACACGCGATTTTATTTTCAGCTCGGTAATCGTGACATTCATTTGACTTCTCGAACCGCGAAAAAGGTCTCCCTTTCAAACTGTGATATCTCCATGAAGAAACCATATTTTTGTACACTTTCTTTTGCAACTGTATGTTGGACGTCAAAATTTACCAAATATTAAAAAACATTCAATTAAAACATGCAGGAAAATATTGCAACTTCGAGATAGATATGTGGTTGTAATTAAATAAAGAAAAATGAAAAAAAACTCTATATTTCAATGTCAATCGCTTTTGAGCCCCCAACACTTATAGATCATCTGAAGCGGAATCTATTGTACTTTGTGAACATACCAGTTTTTTCAACCTCTCCTTGTATATAGAACGGCAAAATATCCACCATGTTCAAATCCAAACTGCATGAGACATGACGAAGTTGTGAACGATCCTAACCAGCCAATCATAGTCCGCGACCCTTGCACCACAGGTAGCATTTCGTTATTATCGTGGACTATGATTGGCTGATTAGGATCGTTCACAACTTCGTCATATCTCGCTCATTTTGGATTTGAACATGGTTGATGTTTTGCTGGATCCTGACCCTTCTATGGGAGGAAGTTGAAAAATAATGGTATCTCCATAAAGTACAATAAATTCCGCTTCAGATGACCTCTAAATGTTAGAGGCTCAAAAGCGATTGACATTGAAATATAGAGTTTATTTTCATTTTTTAAATTTTTATTTGAGCCACACATTTATCTCGAATTAACAATATTTTTTTGCCTGTTTTAATGAAATGTTTTTTTCACATTTGGTAAATTTCGACCTGCAACATACAGTTACAACAGAGAGCGTACGAAAATATGGTATATTCATTAAAAAGATATCGAAAATTGAAAAGGAGACATTCGAGAAGTCAAGTGAAGGTCACGACTACCTCGCTGAGAATAAAATAAGCGTATTTTCCGGTGCCTGCCATTTGGCTGCATAGTTATTAAGAAAATTAGCTATGACCCAGCACTGTTAGCATTATAGGGAGTGGACATCTTTGCAATGCGCTGTGCCAAAATGCAACAAAATACAAAAAAAAACCCAAGAAATTCAAACAAATTGTTTATAGGTGTGCGCGTTGGGATGTCTTATCGTCTAAACAATGTTTTCGCCGTTGTCTCTTTAAACTTCGAATTGACTAAAGTCATGGTGCATGATTTTCCTCAATGTCAACACTAAGAGAAGGAAACATTCATTGCATGAGTATGGAGTTGTCATGGTAATGGGCATTTGTAAGGACTAGGGAGTTCAAGTTTGCTCCATGAGAAACACAAACAAGAATACATTACGAGCAAAATTTGGCGATTTCTAGATTTGAAACACATTTGGAGACAGGCGACAGTTGCTACGTTGTTGGTGCAAAGTGTTCTGAAGACTTTTGTCAAGTTTCTCTTCGTGTAAAGGCTGTACAATGTAGATTACTCGTAATCTTTTAATGTAACTAAGCTGCGATCGTTGTCAGGTTACTATACAGAAATGGGATGTGCGCTCTCTTCAAAACTTTTTGTCCAATCACAGCGCAATACTCTCTCGAAATAAGCGTGAAATATTCAGTGTACGCCTTAACGCACTGACGTAATAATATATCTGCTATATACGACGCAAAATGTCTATTGTGGAAACAATTCGTTGCTAAGGATTCATTCCCGTTTCTTTTTGCCTACTTGTCAGAAGTGCTTTCGTACCGGCACTGTTCGAATTGCATTACCATTAAGGATTATTACCTTCGAACGGGCTTACAATAGTAATAATAATAATAAAAATACATCTGGTTGATCGGCACCGGCCCTAGACACTCCGATAGCGGTAAGAAAAAACATTGTATTGCTTTTAAGTATTACTGTCTTTTATCCCATTCAAAATAGTGAGCTGATATTTATGGCCATTCATTCAGCAAGCTGTAACTGTAAAGTTCATTGATATTTGTTTTCTCATTATTCTGTTGTACTCATTTCGCAGAAGCGAATGCATTCATGTTAATAACTATATATACATTCAAACTTTGATTCCTTAGCAACGTATTGCATCTACACGGCCAGCTTTCAAACATCTTCTCTACCTCTCAAACTTCCTGACGTACAACATGCCGACGGACCCATATACTGTGCACATACATATATCTGTATGCTACTCCACTCCCTCTGCACTGCTGGTAGAGTAAGATGAATTGACATCCCGTAGATCGTATTGTTTTTGGAGGCATGATGACGGAAAGAAACATGCTTCCTATTCATACGCGCATATTTTCATTTCGGACAACACAAGGGAATTTGTACATGCAGCATTACTGTATTGTACGTATGCATAGTTATTAAGAAAATTAGCTATGGAACAGCACTGTTAGCATTATAGGGAGTGGACATCTTTGCAATGCGCTGTGCCAAAATGCAACAAAATACAAAACAAACAAGAAATTCAAACAAATTGTTTATAGGTGTGCGCGTTGGGATGTCTTATCGTCTAAACAATGTTTTCGCCTTTGTCTCTTTAAACTTCGAATTGACTAAAGTCATGGTGCATGATTTTCCTCAATGTCAACACTAAGAGAAGGAAACATTCATTGCATGAGTATGGAGTTGTCATGGTAATGGGCATTTGTAAGGACTAGGGAGTTCAAGTTTGCTCCATAAGAGACACAAACAAGAATACATTACGAGCAAAATTTGGCGTTTTCTCGATTTCAAACACATTTGGAGACAGGCGACAGTTGCTACGTTAGTATTGCAAAGCGTTCTGAAGACTTTCGTCAAGCATCTCTTCGTGTAAAGGCTGTACAATGTAGATTACTCGTAATTTTTTAATGTAACTAAGCTGAGATCGTTGTCAGGATACTGTACAGAAATGGGATGGGCGCCCTCTTCAAAACTTTTTGTCCAATCACAGCGCAATACTCTCTCGAAATAAGCGTGAAATATTCAGTGTACGCCTTAACGCACTGACGTAATAATATATCTGCTATATAGGACGCAAAATGTATATTGTGGAAACGATTCGTTGCTAAGGATTCATTCCCGTTTCTTTTTGCCTACTTGTAAGAAGTGTTTTCGTACCGGCACTGTTCGAATTGCATCACCATTAAGGATTATTACTTTCGAACAGGCTTACATTATTACTACTAATAATAATAAGACATCTGGTTGATCGGCACTGGCCCTAGACACTCCGATAGCGGTAAGAAAAAAACATTATATTGCTTTTAAGTATTACTGTCTTTTATCCCATTCAAAACAGTGGGCTGATATTCATGGCCATTTATTCAGCAAGCTGTTACTGTAAAGTTCATTGATATTTGTTTTCTCATTATTCTGTTGTACTCATTTCGCAGAAGCGAATGCATTCATGTTAATAACTATATATACATTCAAACTTTGATTCCTTAGCAACGTATTGCATCTACACGGCCAGCTTTCAAACTTCTTCTCTACCTCTCAAACTTCCTGACGTACAACATGCCGACGGACCCATATACTGTGCACATACATATATCTGTATGCTACTCCACTCCCTCTGCACTGCTGGTAGAGTAAGATGAATTGACATCCCGTAGATCGTATTGTTTTTGGAGGCATGATGACGGAAAGAAACATGCTTCCTATTCATACGCGCATATTTTCATTTCGGACAACACAAGGGAATTTGTACATGCAGCATTACTGTATTGTACGTATGCATAGTTATTAAGAAAATTAGCTATGGAACAGCACTGTTAGCATTATAGGGAGTGGACATCTTTGCAATGCGCTGTGCCAAAATGCAACAAAATACAAAACAAACAAGAAATTCAAACAAATTGTTTATAGGTGTGCGCGTTGGGATGTCTTATCGTCTAAACAATGTTTTCGCCTTTGTCTCTTTAAACTTCGAATTGACTAAAGTCATGGTGCATGATTTTCCTCAATGTCAACACTAAGAGAAGGAAACATTCATTGCATGAGTATGGAGTTGTCATGGTAATGGGCATTTGTAAGGACTAGGGAGTTCAAGTTTGCTCCATAAGAGACACAAACAAGAATACATTACGAGCAAAATTTGGCGTTTTCTCGATTTCAAACACATTTGGAGACAGGCGACAGTTGCTACGTTAGTATTGCAAAGCGTTCTGAAGACTTTCGTCAAGCATCTCTTCGTGTAAAGGCTGTACAATGTAGATTACTCGTAATTTGTTAATGTAACTAAGCTGAGATCGTTGTCAGGATACTGTACAGAAATGGGATGGGCGCCCTCTTCAAAACTTTTTGTCCAATCACAGCGCAATACTCTCTCGAAATAAGCGTGAAATATTCAGTGTACGCCTTAACGCACTGACGTAATAATATATCTGCTATATAGGACGCAAAATGTATATTGTGGAAACGATTCGTTGCTAAGGATTCATTCCCGTTTCTTTTTGCCTACTTGTAAGAAGTGTTTTCGTACCGGCACTGTTCGAATTGCATCACCATTAAGGATTATTACTTTCGAACAGGCTTACATTATTACTACTAATAATAATAAGACATCTGGTTGATCGGCACTGGCCCTAGACACTCCGATAGCGGTAAGAAAAAAACATTATATTGCTTTTAAGTATTACTGTCTTTTATCCCATTCAAAACAGTGGGCTGATATTCATGGCCATTTATTCAGCAAGCTGTTACTGTAAAGTTCATTGATATTTGTTTTCTCATTATTCTGTTGTACTCATTTCGCAGAAGCGAATGCATTCATGTTAATAACTATATATACATTCAAACTTTGATTCCTTAGCAACGTATTGCATCTACACGGCCAGCTTTCAAACTTCTTCTCTACCTCTCAAACTTCCTGACGTACAACATGCCGACGGACCCATATACTGTGCACATACATATATCTGTATGCTACTCCACTCCCTCTGCACTGCTGGTAGAGTAAGATGAATTGACATCCCGTAGATCGTATTGTTTTTGGAGGCATGATGACGGAAAGAAACATGCTTCCTATTCATACGCGCATATTTTCATTTCGGACAACACAAGGGAATTTGTACATGCAGCATTACTGTATTGTACGTATGCATAGTTATTAAGAAAATTAGCTATGGAACAGCACTGTTAGCATTATAGGGAGTGGACATCTTTGCAATGCGCTGTGCCAAAATGCAACAAAATACAAAACAAACAAGAAATTCAAACAAATTGTTTATAGGTGTGCGCGTTGGGATGTCTTATCGTCTAAACAATGTTTTCGCCTTTGTCTCTTTAAACTTCGAATTGACTAAAGTCATGGTGCATGATTTTCCTCAATGTCAACACTAAGAGAAGGAAACATTCATTGCATGAGTATGGAGTTGTCATGGTAATGGGCATTTGTAAGGACTAGGGAGTTCAAGTTTGCTCCATAAGAGACACAAACAAGAATACATTACGAGCAAAATTTGGCGTTTTCTCGATTTCAAACACATTTGGAGACAGGCGACAGTTGCTACGTTAGTATTGCAAAGCGTTCTGAAGACTTTCGTCAAGCATCTCTTCGTGTAAAGGCTGTACAATGTAGATTACTCGTAATTTTTTAATGTAACTAAGCTGAGATCGTTGTCAGGATACTGTACAGAAATGGGATGGGCGCCCTCTTCAAAACTTTTTGTCCAATCACAGCGCAATACTCTCTCGAAATAAGCGTGAAATATTCAGTGTACGCCTTAACGCACTGACGTAATAATATATCTGCTATATAGGACGCAAAATGTATATTGTGGAAACGATTCGTTGCTAAGGATTCATTCCCGTTTCTTTTTGCCTACTTGTAAGAAGTGTTTTCGTACCGGCACTGTTCGAATTGCATCACCATTAAGGATTATTACTTTCGAACAGGCTTACATTAGTACTACTAATAATAATAAGACATCTGGTTGATCGGCACTGGCCCTAGACACTCCGATAGCGGTAAGAAAAAAACATTATATTGCTTTTAAGTATTACTGTCTTTTATCCCATTCAAAACAGTGGGCTGATATTCATGGCCATTTATTCAGCAAGCTGTTACTGTAAAGTTCATTGATATTTGTTTTCTCATTATTCTGTTGTACTCATTTCGCAGAAGCGAATGCATTCATGTTAATAACTATATATACATTCAAACTTTGATTCCTTAGCAACGTATTGCATCTACACGGCCAGCTTTCAAACTTCTTCTCTACCTCTCAAACTTCCTGACGTACAACATGCCGACGGACCCATATACTGTGCACATACATATATCTGTATGCTACTCCACTCCCTCTGCACTGATGGTAGAGTAAGATTCATTGACATCCCGTATATTGTATTGTTTTTGGAGGGATGATGACTGAAAGAAACATGCTTCCTATTCATACGCGCATATTTTCATTTCGGACAACACAAGTGAATTTGTACATGCAGCATTACTGTATTGTACGTATACATAGTTATTAAGAAAATTAGCTATGGCCCAGCACTGTTAGCATTATAGGGAGTGGACATCTTTGCAATGCGCTGTGCCAAAATGCAATGAAAAACAAAACAAACAAAAAATTCAAACAAATTGTTTATAGGTGTGCGGGTTGGGACGTCTTATCGTCTAAACAATGTTTTCGCCTTTGTCTCTATAAACTTCGAATTGACTAAAGTCATGGTGCATGATTTTCCTCAATGTCAACACTAAGAGAAGGAAACATTCATTGCATGAGCATGGAGTTGTCATGGTAATGGGCATTTGTAAGGACTAGGGAGTTCAAGTTTGCTCCATAAGAGACACAAACAAGAATACATTACGAGCAAAATTTGGCGTTTTCTCGATTTGAAACACATTTGGAGACAGGCGACAGTTGCTACGTTAGTATTGCAAAGCGTTCTGAAGACTTTCGTCAAGCATCTCTTCGTGTAAAGGCTGTACAATGTAGATTACTCGTAATTTTTTAATGTAACTAAGCTGAGATCGTTGTCAGGATACTGTACAGAAATGGGATGGGCGCCCTCTTCAAAACTTTTTGTCCAATCACAGCGCAATACTCTCTCGAAATAAGCGTGAAATATTCAGTGTACGCCTTAACGCACTGACGTAATAATATATCTGCTATATAGGACGCAAAATGTATATTGTGGAAACGATTCGTTGCTAAGGATTCATTCCCGTTTCTTTTTGCCTACTTGTAAGAAGTGTTTTCGTACCGGCACTGTTCGAATTGCATCACCATTAAGGATTATTACTTTCGAACAGGCTTACATTATTACTACTAATAATAATAAGACATCTGGTTGATCGGCACTGGCCCTAGACACTCCGATAGCGGTAAGAAAAAAACATTATATTGCTTTTAAGTATTACTGTCTTTTATCCCATTCAAAACAGTGGGCTGATATTCATGGCCATTTATTCAGCAAGCTGTTACTGTAAAGTTCATTGATATTTGTTTTCTCATTATTCTGTTGTACTCATTTCGCAGAAGCGAATGCATTCATGTTAATAACTATATATACATTCAAACTTTGATTCCTTAGCAACGTATTGCATCTACACGGCCAGCTTTCAAACTTCTTCTCTACCTCTCAAACTTCCTGACGTACAACATGCCGACGGACCCATATACTGTGCACATACATATATCTGTATGCTACTCCACTCCCTCTGCACTGCTGGTAGAGTAAGATGAATTGACATCCCGTAGATCGTATTGTTTTTGGAGGCATGATGACGGAAAGAAACATGCTTCCTATTCATACGCGCATATTTTCATTTCGGACAACACAAGGGAATTTGTACATGCAGCATTACTGTATTGTACGTATGCATAGTTATTAAGAAAATTAGCTATGGAACAGCACTGTTAGCATTATAGGGAGTGGACATCTTTGCAATGCGCTGTGCCAAAATGCAACAAAATACAAAACAAACAAGAAATTCAAACAAATTGTTTATAGGTGTGCGCGTTGGGATGTCTTATCGTCTAAACAATGTTTTCGCCTTTGTCTCTTTAAACTTCGAATTGACTAAAGTCATGGTGCATGATTTTCCTCAATGTCAACACTAAGAGAAGGAAACATTCATTGCATGAGTATGGAGTTGTCATGGTAATGGGCATTTGTAAGGACTAGGGAGTTCAAGTTTGCTCCATAAGAGACACAAACAAGAATACATTACGAGCAAAATTTGGCGTTTTCTCGATTTGAAACACATTTGGAGACAGGCGACAGTTGCTACGTTAGTATTGCAAAGCGTTCTGAAGACTTTCGTCAAGCATCTCTTCGTGTAAAGGCTGTACAATGTAGATTACTCGTAATTTTTTAATGTAACTAAGCTGAGATCGTTGTCAGGATACTGTACAGAAATGGGATGGGCGCCCTCTTCAAAACTTTTTGTCCAATCACAGCGCAATACTCTCTCGAAATAAGCGTGAAATATTCAGTGTACGCCTTAACGCACTGACGTAATAATATATCTGCTATATAGGACGCAAAATGTATATTGTGGAAACGATTCGTTGCTAAGGATTCATTCCCGTTTCTTTTTGCCTACTTGTAAGAAGTGTTTTCGTACCGGCACTGTTCGAATTGCATCACCATTAAGGATTATTACTTTCGAACAGGCTTACATTAGTACTACTAATAATAATAAGACATCTGTTTGATCGGCACTGGCCCTAGACACTCCGATAGCGGTAAGAAAAAAACATTATATTGCTTTTAAGTATTACTGTCTTTTATCCCATTCAAAACAGTGGGCTGATATTCATGGCCATTTATTCAGCAAGCTGTTACTGTAAAGTTCATTGATATTTGTTTTCTCATTATTCTGTTGTACTCATTTCGCAGAAGCGAATGCATTCATGTTAATAACTATATATACATTCAAACTTTGATTCCTTAGCAACGTATTGCATCTACACGGCCAGCTTTCAAACTTCTTCTCTACCTCTCAAACTTCCTGACGTACAACATGCCGACGGACCCATATACTGTGCACATACATATATCTGTATGCTACTCCACTCCCTCTGCACTGATGGTAGAGTAAGATTCATTGACATCCCGTATATTGTATTGTTTTTGGAGGGATGATGACTGAAAGAAACATGCTTCCTATTCATACGCGCATATTTTCATTTCGGACAACACAAGTGAATTTGTACATGCAGCATTACTGTATTGTACGTATACATAGTTATTAAGAAAATTAGCTATGGCCCAGCACTGTTAGCATTATAGGGAGTGGACATCTTTGCAATGCGCTGTGCCAAAATGCAATGAAAAACAAAACAAACAAAAAATTCAAACAAATTGTTTATAGGTGTGCGGGTTGGGACGTCTTATCGTCTAAACAATGTTTTCGCCTTTGTCTCTATAAACTTCGAATTGACTAAAGTCATGGTGCATGATTTTCCTCAATGTCAACACTAAGAGAAGGAAACATTCATTGCATGAGCATGGAGTTGTCATGGTAATGGGCATTTGTAAGGACTAGGGAGTTCAAGTTTGCTCCATAAGAAACACAAACAAGAATACATTACGAGCAAAATTTGGCGTTTTCTCGATTTGAAACACATTTGGATACAGTCGACAGTTGCTACGTTAGTGGTGCAAAGCGTTCCAAAGACTTTCGTCAAGCATCTCTTCGTGTAAAGGCTGTACAATGTAGATTACTCGTAATCTTTTAATGTAACTAAGCTGAGATCGTTGTCAGGGTACTCTACAGAAATTGGATGTGCGTCGTCTTCAAAACTTTTTGTCCAATCACAGCGCAATACTCTCTCGAAATAAGCGTGAAATATTCAGTGTACGCCTTAACGCACTGACGTAATAATATATCTGCTATATAGGACGCAAAATGTCTATTGTGGAAACGATTCGTTGCTAAGGATTCATTCCCGTTTCTTTTTGCTTACTTGTCAGAAGTGCTTTCGTTCCGGCACTGTTCGAATTGCATTACCATTAAGGATTATTACCTTCGAACAGGCTTACAGTAGTAACAATGATAATAATAACACATCTGGTTGATCGGCACCGGCCCTAGACACTCCGATAGTGGTAAGAAAAAAAACATTGTATTGCTTTTAAGTATTACTGTCTTTTATCCCATTCAAAATAGTGGGCTGATATTTATGGCCATTCACTCAGCAAGCTGTTACTGTAAAGTTCATTGATATTTGTTTTCTCATTATTCTGTTGTACTCATTTCGCAGAAGCAAATGCATTCATGTTAACAACTATACATTCAAACTTTGATTCCTTAGCAACGTATTGCATCTACACGACCAGCTTGCAAACTTCTTCTCTACCTCTCAAACTTTCTGACGTACAACATGCCGACGGACCCATATACTGTGCACATACATATATCTGTATGCTACTCCACTCCCTCTGCACTGCTGGTCGAGTAAGATGAATTGACATCCCGTAGATCGTATTGTTTTTGGAGGGATGATGACGGAAAGAAACATGCTTCCTATTCACATGCGCATATTTTCATTTCGGACAACACAAGTGAATTTGTACATGCAGCATTACTGTATTGTACGTATGCATAGTTATTAAGAAAATGAGCTATGGCCCAGCATTGTTAGCATTATAGGGAGTGGACATCTTTGCAATGCGCTGTGCCAAAATGCAACAAAATACAAAACAAACAAGAAATTCAAACAAATTGTTTATAGGCGTGCGGGTTGGGATGTCTTGTCGTCTAAACAATGTTTTCGCCGGTGCCTCTTCAACTTCGAATTGACTAAAATCATGGTGAATGTTTTCCTCAATGTCAACACTAAGAGAAGGAAACATTCATTGCATGAGTATGGAGTTGTCATGGTAATGGGCATTTGTAAGGACTAGGGAGTTCAAGTTTGCTCCATAAGAAACACAAACAAGAATACAATACGAGCAAAATTTGGCGTTTTCTCGATTTGAAACACATCTGGAGACAGGCGACAGTTTCTACGTTAGTGGTGCAAAGCGTTCTGAAGACTTTCGTGAAGAATCTCTTCGTGTAAAGGCTGTACAATGTAGATTACTCGTAATCTTTTCATGTAACTAAGCTGAGATCGTTGTCAGGGTACTATACAGAAATGGGATGTGCGCCCTCTTCAAAACTTTTTTGTCAAATCACAGCGCAATACTTTCTCGAAATAAGCGTAAAATATTCTGTGTACACCTTAACGCACTGACGTAATAATATATCTGCTATGTACGACGCAAAATGTCTATTGTGGAAACGATTCGTTGCTAAGGATTCATTCCCGTTTCTTTTTGCCTACTTGTCAGAAGTGCTTTCGTACCGGCACTGTTCGAATTGCATTACCATTAAGGATTATTACCTTCGAACGGGCTTACAATAGTAACAATAATGATAATTAGACATCTGGTTGATCGGCACCGGCCCTAGACACTCCGATAGTGGTAAGAAAAAAAACATTGTATCGCTTTTAAGTATTACTGTCTTTTATCCCATTCAAAAAAGAGAGCTGATATTTATGGCCATTTATTTAGCAAGCTGTTACTGTAAAGTTTATTGATGTTTGTTTTCTCATTATTCTGTTGTACTCATTTCGCAGAAGCGAATGCATTCATGTTAACACTTATGCATTCAAACTTTGATTCCTAAGCAACGTATTGCATATACACGGCCAGCTTGCAATCTTCTCCTCTACCTCTCAAACTTCCTGACGTACAACACGCCGACGGACTCTTATACTGTGCACATACATATATCTGTATGCTACTCCATTCCTTCTGTAATGCTTGTAGAGTAAGATGAATTGACATCCTGTAGATCGTATTGTTTTTGGAGGGATGATGACGGAAAGAAACATGCTTCCTATTCATATGTGCATATTTTCATTTCGGACAACACAAGTGAATTTGTACATGCAGCATTACTGTATTGTACGTATGCATAGTTATTAAGACAATTCGCGATGGCCCAGCACTCTTGGCATTATAGGGAGTGGACATCTTTCCAATGCGCTGTGCCAAAATACAATGAAAAACAAAACAAACAAGAAATTCAAACAAATTGTTTATAGGTGTGCTGGTTGGGATGTCTTATCGTCTAAACAATGTTTTCGCCGTTGTCTCTTCAAACTTCGAATTGACTAAAATCATGGTGAATGTTTTCCTCAATGTCAACACTAAGAGAAGGAAGCATTAATCGCATGATTATTGAGTTGTCATGGTAATGGACATTTGTAAGGACTAGGGAGTTCAAGTTTGCTCCATAACAAACACAAACAAGAATACATTACGAGCAAAATTCGGCGATTTCTAGATTTAAAACACATTTGGAGACAGGCGACAGTTGCTACGTTAGTGGTGCAAAGCGTTCTAAAGACTTTCGTCAAGCATCTCTTCGTGTAAAGGCTGTACAATGTAGATTACTCGTAATCTTTTAATGTAACTAAGCTGCGATCGTTGTCAGATTACTATACAGAAATGGGATGTGCGCCCTCTTCAAAACTTTGATCCAATCACAGCGCAATACTCTCTCAAAAGAAGCGTGAAATATTCAGTGTACGCCTTAACGCACTGACGTAATAATATATCTGCTATATAGGACGCAAAATGTCTATTGTGGAAACGATTCGTTGCTAAGGATTCATTCCCGTTTCTTTTTGCCTACTTGTCAGAAGTGCTTTCGTACCGGCACTGTTCGAATTGCATTACCATTAAGGATTATTACCTTCGAACGGGCTTACAATAGTAATGATGATAATAAAAAGACATCTGGTTGATCGTTACCGGCCCTACACACACCGATAGTGGTAAGAAAAAACATTGTATTGCTTTTAAGTATTACTGTCTTTTATTCCATTCAAAATAGTGAGCTGATATTTATGGCCATTTATTCAGCAAGCTGTTACTGTAAAGTTCATTGATATTTGTTTACTCGTTATTCTGTTGTACTCATTTCACAGAAGCGAATGCATTCATGTTAACAACTATACATTCAAACTTTGATTCCTTAGCAACGTATTGCATCTACACGACCAGCTTGCAAACTTCTTCTCTACCTCTCAAACTTCCTGACGTACAACATGCCGACGGACCCATATATTGTGCACATACATATATCTGTATGCTACTCCACTCCCTCTGCACTGCTGGTAGAGAAAGATGAATTGACATCCCGTAGATCGTATCGTTTTTGGAGGGATGATGACTGAAAGAAACATGCTTCCTACTCATACGCGCATATTTTCATTCCGGACAACACAAGTAAATTTGTACATGCAGCATTACTGTATTGTACGTATGCATAGTTATTAAGAAAATGAGCTATGGCCCAGCACTGTTAGCATTATAGGGAGTGGACATCTTTGCAATGTGCTGTGCCAAAAAACAATGAAAAACAAAACAAACAAGAAATTCAAACAAATTGTTTATAGGTGTGCGTGTTGGGATGTCTTATCGTCTAACCAATGTTTTCGCCGTTGTCTCTTCAAACTTTGAAAAGACTAAAATCATGGTGCATGTTTTCCTCAATGTCAACACTAAGAGAAGGAAACATTCATTGCATGAGTATGGAGTTGTCATAGTAATGAACATTTGTAAGGACTATTGACATCTTTGCAAAGCGCTGTGCCAAAATGCAATGAAATACAAAACAAACAAGCAATTTAAACAAATTGTTTGTAGGTGTGCGGGTTGGGATGTCTTAACGTCTAAACAATGTTTTCGCCGTTGTCTCTTCAAACTTTAAAGTGACTAAAATCATGGTGCATGTTTTCCGCAATGTCAACACTAAGAGAAGGAAACATTCATTGCTTGAGTATGGAGTTGTCATGGTAATGGACATTTGTAAGGACTAGGGAATTCAAGTTTCCTCCATAACAAACACAAACAAGAATACATTACGAGCAAAATTCGGCGATTTCTAGATTTGAAACACATTTGGAGACAGGCGACAGCTACGTTATTGGTGCAAAGCGTTCTAAAGACTTTCGTCAAGCATCTCTTCGTGTAAAGGCTGTACAATGTAGATTACTCGTAATCTTTTAATGTAACTAAGCTCCGATCGTCAGGTTACTATACAGAAATGGGATGTGCGCCCTCTTCAAAACTTTTATCCAATCACAGCGCAATACTCTCTCGAAAGAAGCGTGAAATATTCAGTGTACGCCTTAACGCACTGACGTAATAATATATCTGCTATATAGGACGCAAAATGTCTATTGTGGAAACGATTCGTTGCTAAGGATTCATTCCCGTTTCTTTTTGCCTACTTGTCAGAAGTGCATTCGTACCGGCACTGTTCGAATTGCATTACCATTAAGGATTATTACCTCCGAACGGGCTTACAAAAGTAAGGATAATGATAAAAAGACATCTGATTGATCGGCACCGGCCCTACACACACGGATAGTGGTAAAAAAAACCATTGTATTGCTTTTAAGTATTACTGTCTTTTATTCCATTCAAAATAGTGAGCTGATATTTATGGCCATTTATTCAGCAAGCTGTTACTGTAAAGTTCATTGATATTTGTTTACTCATTATTCTGTTGTACTCATTTCACAGAAGCGAATGCATTCATGTTAACAACTATGCGTTCAAACTTTGATTCCTTAGCAACGTATTTCATCTACACGACCAGCTTGCAAACTACTTCTCTACCTCTCAAACTTCCTGACGTACAACATGCCGACGGACCCATATACTGTGCACATACATATATCTGTATGCTACTCCACTCCCTCTGCACTGCTGGTAGAGTAAGATGAATTGACATCCCGTATATCGTATCGTTTTTGGAGGAATGATGACTGAAAGAAACATGCTTCCTATTCAACGCGCATATTTTCATTTCGGACAACACAAGTGAATTTGTACATGCAGCATTACTGTATTGTACATATGCATAGTTATTAAGAAAATTAGCTATGGCCCAGCACTGTTAGCATTATAGGGAGTGGACATCTTTGCAATGCGCTGTGCCAAAATGCAACAAAATACAAAACAAACAAGAAATTCAAACAAATTGTTTATATGCGTGCGGGTTGGGATGTCTTATCGTCTAAACAATGTTTTCGCCGTTGTCTCTTCAAACTTCGGATTGACTAAAATCATGGTGCATGTTTTCCTCAATGTCAACACTAAGAGAAGGAAACATTCATTGCATGAGTATTGAGTTTTCACGGTAATGGACATTTGTAAGGACTAGGGAGTTCAAGTTTGCTCCATAAGAGACGCAAACAAGAATACATTACGAGCCAAATTTGGCGTTTTCTCGATTTGAAACACATTTGGAGACAGGCGACAGTTCCTACGTTACTGGTGTAAAGCGTTCTGAAAACTTTCGTGAAGTATCTCTTCGTGTAAATTCTGTAGAATGTAGATTACTCGTAATCTCTAAATGTAACTAAGCTGAGATCGTTGTCAGGGTACTATACAGAAATGGGATGTGCGCCCTCTTCAAAACTTTTTGTCCAATCACAGCGCAATACTCTCTCGAAATAAACGTGAAATATTCAGTATACGCCTTAACGCAATGACGTAATAATATATCTGCTATTTAGGACACAAAATGTCTATTGTGGAAACGATTCGTTGCTAAGGATTCATTCCCGTTTCTTTTTGCCTACTTGTAAGAAGTGCTTTCGTACCGGCACTGTTCGAATTGCATTACCATTACGGATTATTACCTTCGAACGGGCTTACAATAGTAGTAATAATAATAATAATAAGACATCTGGTTGATCGGCACCGGCCCTAGACACTCCGATAGTGGTAAGAAAAAAACATTGTATTGCTTTCAAGTATTACTGTCTTTCATTCCATTCAAAATAGTGAGCTGATATTTATGGCCATTTATTCAGCAAGCTGTTACCATGGTTCCTGTAAAGTTCATTGATATTTGTTTACTCATTATTCTGTTGTACTCATTTCACAGAGGCGAATGCATTCATGTTAACAACTATACATTTAATAACTATATATACATTCAAACTTTGATTCCTTAGCAACGTATTGCATCTACACGGCCAGCTTGCAAACTTCTTCTCTACCTCTCAAACTTCCTGACGTACAACATGCCGACGGACCCATATACTGTGCACATACATATATCTGTATGCTACTCCACTCCCTCTGCACTGCTGGTCGAGTAAGATGAATTGACATCCCGTAGATCGTATTGTTTTTGGAGGCATGATGACGGAAAGAAACATGCTTCCTATTTATACGCGCATATTTTCATTTCGGACAACACAAGTGAATTTGTACATGCAGCAATACTGTATTGTACGTATGCATAGTTATTAAGAAAATTAGCTATGGCCCAGCACTGTTAGCATTATAGGGAGTGGACATCTTTGCAATGCGCTGTGCCATAATGCAATGAAAAACAAAACAAACAAGAAATTCAAACAAATTGTTTATAGGTCTGCGAGTTGGGATGTCTTATCGTCTAAACAATGTTTTCGCCGTTGTCTCTTCAAACTTCGAATTGACTAAATTCATGGTGCATGTTTTTCCTCAATGTCAACACTAAGAGAAGAAAACATTCATTGCATGAGTATGGAGTTGTCATGGTAATGGACATTTGTAAGGACTAGGGAGTTCAAGTTTGCTCCATAACAAACACAAACAAGAATACATTACGAGCAAAATTTGGCAATTTCTAGATTTGAAACACATTTGGAGACAGGCGACAGTTGCTACGTTGTTGGTGCAAAGCGTTCTGAAGACTTTCGTCAAGCATCTCTTCGTGTAAAGGCTGTACAATGTAGATTACTCGTAATCTTTTGATGTTACTAAGCAACGATTGTTGTCAGGTTACTATACAGAAATGGGATGTGCGCCCTCTTCAAAACTTTTATCCAATCACAGCGCAATACTCTCTCGAAAGAAGCGTGAAATATTCGGTGTACGCCTTAACGCACTGACGTAATAATATATCTGCTATATAGGACGCAAAATGTCTATTGTGGAAACGATTCGTTGCTAAGGATTCATTCCCGTTTGTTTTTGCCTTCTTGTCAGAAGTGCTTTCGTACCGGCACTGTTTGAATTGCATCACCATTAAGGATTATTACCTTCGAACGGTCTTACAATAGTAATGATAATAATAAAAAGACATCTGGTTGATCGTTACCGGCCCTACACACACCGATAGTGGTAAGAAAAAACATTGTATTGCTTTTAAGTATTACTGTCTTTTATTCCATTCAAAATAGTGAGCTGATATTTATGGCCATTTATTCAGCAAGCTGTTACTGTAAAGTTCATTGATATTTGTTTACTCATTATTCTGTTGTACTCATTTCACAGAAGCGAATGCATTCATGTTAATAACTGTATATACATTCAAACTTTGATTCCTTAGCAACGTATTGCATCTACACGACCAGCTTGCAAACTACTTCTCTACCTCTCAAACTTCCTGACGTACAACATGCCGACGGACCCATATACTGTGCACATACATATATCTGTATGCTACTCCACTCCCTCTGCACTGCTGGTAGAGTAAGATTAATTGACATCCCGAAAGATCGTATTGTTTTTGGAGGGATGATGAGTGAAAGAAACATGCTTCCTATTCATACGCGCATATTTTCATTTCGGACAACACAAGTGAATTTGTACATGCAGCATTACTGTATTGTACGTATGCATAGTTATTAAGAAAATTAGCTATGGCCCAGCACTGTTAGCATTATAGGGAGTGGACATCTTTGCAATGCGCTGTGCCATAATGCAATGAAAAACAAAACAAACAAGAAATTCAAACAAATTGTTTATAGGTCTGCGAGTTGGGATTTCTTAACGTCTAAACAATGTTTTCGCCGTTGTCTCTTCAAACTTCGAATTGACTAAATTCATGGTGCATGATTTTCCTCAATGTCAACACTAAGAGAAGGAATCATTCATTGCATGAGTATGGAGATGTCATGGTAATGGACATTTGTAAGGACTAGGGAGTTCAAGTTTGCTCCATAACAAACACAAACAAGAATACATTACGAGCAATATTCGGCGATTTCTAGAATTGAAACACATTTGGAGACAGGCGACAGTTGCTACGTTGTTGGTGCAAAGCGTTCTGAAGACTTTCGTCAAGCATCTCTTCGTGTAAAGGCTGTACAATGTAGATTACTCGTAATCTTTTAATGTAACTAAGCTCCGATCGTTGTCAGGATTCTGTACAGAAATGGGATGTGCGCCCTCTTCAAAACTTTTTGTCCAATCACAGCGCAATACTCTCTCGAAATAAGCGTGAAATATTCAGTGTACGCCTTAACGCACTGACGTAATAATATATCTGCTATATAGGACGCAAAATGTCTATTGTGGAAACGATTCGTTGCTAAGGATTCATTCCCGTTTCTTTTTGCCTACTTGTCAGAAGTGCTTTCGTACCGGCACTGTTCAAATTGCATTACCATTAAGGATTATTACCTTCGAACGGGCTCACAATAGTAATAATAATAATAAAAAGACATCTGGTTGATCGGCACTCCGATAGCGGTAAGAAAAAACATTGTATTGCTTTTAAGTATTACTGTCTTTTATCCCATTCAAAATAGTGAGCTGATATTTATGGCCATTCATTCAGCAAGCTGTAACTGTAAAGTTCATTGATATTTGTTTTCTCATTATTCTGTTGTACTCATTTCGCAGAAGCGAATGCATTCATGTTAATAACTATATATACATTCAAACTTTGATTCCTTAGCAACGTATTGCATCTACACGGCCAGCTTTCAAACTTCTTCTCTACCTCTCAAACTTCCTGACGTACAACATGCCGACGGACCCATATACTGTGCACATACATATATCTGTATGCTACTCCACTCCCTCTGCACTGCTGGTAGAGTAAGATGAATTGACATCCCGTAGATCGTATTGCTTTTGGAGGCATGATGACGGAAAGAAACATGCTTCCTATTCATACGCGCATATTTTCATTTCGGACAAAACAAGTGAATTTGTACATGCAGCATTACTGTATTGAGCGTGTGCATAGTTATTAAGAAAATTAGCTATGGCCCAGCACTGTTAGCTATATAGGGAGTGGACATCTTTCCAATGCGCTGTGCCAAAATGCAACAAAATACAAAACAAACAAGAAATTCAAACAAATTGTTTATAGGTGTGCGCGTTGGGATGTCTTATCGTCTAAACAATGTTTTCGCCTTTGTCTCTTTAAACTTCGAATTGACAAAAGTCATGGTGCATGATTTTCCTCAATGTCAACACTAAGAGAAGGAAACATTCATTGCATGAGTATGGAGTTGTCATGGTAATGGACATTTGTAAGGACTAGGGAGTTCAAGTTTGCTCCATAAGAGACATAAACAAGAATACATTACGAGCAAAATTTGGCGTTTTCTCGATTTGAAACACATTTGGAGACAGGCGACAGTTGCTACGTTAGTGGTGCAAAGCGTTCTGAAGACTTTCGTCAAGCATCTCTTCGTGTAAAGGCTGTACAATATAGATTACTCGTAATCTTTTAATGTAACTAAGCTGAGATCGTTGTCAGGATACTGTACAGAAATGGGATGTGCGCCCTCTTCAAAACTTTTTGTCCAATCACAGCGCAATACTCTCTCGAAATAAGCGTGAAATATCCAGTGTACGCCTTAACGCACTGACGTTATAATATATCTGCTATATACATAGGACGCAAAATGTCTATTGTGGAAACGATTCGTTGCTATGGATTCATTCCCGTTTCTTTTTGCCTACTTGTAAGAAGTGTTTTCGTACCGGCACTGTTCGAATTGCATCACCATTAAGGATTATTACCTTCGAACAGGCTTACATTAGTACTACTAATAATAATAAGACATCTGGTTGATCGGCACCGGCCCTAGACACTCCGATAGCGGTAAGAAAAAAACATTGTATTGCTTTTAAGTATTACTGTCTTTTATCCCATTCAAAAAAATGGGCTGATATTCATGGCTATTCATTCAGCAAGCTGTTACTGTAAAGTTCATTGATATTTGTTTTCTCATTATTCTGTTGCACTCATTTCGCAGAAGCGAATGCATTCATGTTAATAACTATATATACATTCAAACTTTGATTCCTTAGCAACGTATTGCATCTACACGGCCAGCTTTCAAACTTCTTATCTACCTCTCAAACTTCCTGACGTACAACATGCCGACGGACCCATATACTGTGCACATACATATATCTGTATGCTACTCCACTCCCTCTGCACTGCTGGTCGAGTAAGATGAATTTACATCCCGGAGAACGTATTGTTTTTAGAGGGTTGATGACGGAAAGAAACATGCTTCCTATTCATACGCGCATATTTTCATTTCGGACTACACAAGTGAATTTGTACATGCAGCATTACTGTATTGAACGTGTGCATAGTTATTAAGAAAATTAGCTATGGCCCACCACTGTTAGCATTATAGGGAGTGGACATCTTTGCAATGCGCTGTGCCATAATGCAATGAAAAACAAAACAAACAAGAAATTCAAACAAATTGTTTATAGGTCTGCGAGTTGGGATGTCTTATCGTCTAAACAATGTTTTCGCCGTTGTCTCTTTAAACTTCGAATTGACAAAAGTCTTGGTGCATGATTTTCCTCAATGTCAACACTAAGAGAAGGAAACATTCATTGCATGAGTATGGAGTTGTCATAGTAATGGACATTTGTAAGGACTAGGGAGTTCAAGTTTGCTCCATAAGAGACAAAAACAAGAATACATTACGAGCAAAATTTGGCGTTTTCTCGATTTGAAACACATTTGGAGACAGGCGACAGTTGCTACGTTGTTGGTGCAAAGCGTTCTGAAGACTTTCGTCAAGCATCTCTTCGTGTAAAGGCTGTATAATGTAGATTACTCGTAATCTTTTAATGTAACTAAGCTGAGATCGTTGTCAGGATTCTGTACAGAAATGGGATGTGCGCCCTCTTCAAAACTTTTTGTCCAATCACAGCGCAATACTCTCTCGAAATAAGCGTGAAATATTCAGTGTACGCCTTAACGCACTGACGTAATAATATATCTGCTATATAGGACGCAAAATGTCTATTGTGGAAACGATTCGTTGCTAAGGATTCATTCCCGTTTCTTTTTGCCTACTTGTCAGAAGTGCTTTCGTACCGGCACTGTTCAAATTGCATTACCATTAAGGATTATTACCTTCGAACGGGCTCACAATAGTAATAATAATAATAAAAAGACATCTGGTTGATCGGCACTCCGATAGCGGTAAGAAAAAACATTGTATTGCTTTTAAGTATTACTGTCTTTTATCCCATTCAAAATAGTGAGCTGATATTCATGGCCATTCATTCAGCAAGCTGTAACTGTAAAGTTCATTGATATTTGTTTTCTCATTATTCTGTTGTACTCATTTCGCAGAAGCGAATGCATTCATGTTAATAACTATATATACATTCAAACTTTGATTCCTTAGCAACGTATTGCATCTACACGGCCAGCTTTCAAACTTCTTCTCTACCTCTCAAACTTCCTGACGTACAACATGCCGACGGACCCATATACTGTGCACATACATATATCTGTATGCTACTCCACTCCCTCTGCACTGCTGGTAGAGTAAGATGAATTGACATCCCGTAGATCGTATTGCTTTTGGAGGCATGATGACGGAAAGAAACATGCTTCCTATTCATACGCGCATATTTTCATTTCGGACAAAACAAGTGAATTTGTACATGCAGCATTACTGTATTGAGCGTGTGCATAGTTATTAAGAAAATTAGCTATGGCCCACCACTGTTAGCATTATAGGGAGTGGACATCTTTCCAATGCGCTGTGCCAAAATGCAACAAAATACAAAACAAACAAGAAATTCAAACAAATTGTTTATAGGTGTGCGCGTTGGGATGTCTTATCGTCTAAACAATGTTTTCGCCTTTGTCTCTTTAAACTTCGAATTGACAAAAGTCATGGTGCATGATTTTCCTCAATGTCAACACTAAGAGAAGGAAACATTCATTGCATGAGTATGGAGTTGTCATGGTAATGGACATTTGTAAGGACTAGGGAGTTCAAGTTTGCTCCATAAGAGACATAAACAAGAATACATTACGAGCAAAATTTGGCGTTTTCTCGATTTGAAACACATTTGGAGACAGGCGACAGTTGCTACGTTGTTGGTGCAAAGCGTTCTGAAGACTTTCGTCAAGCATCTCTTCGTGTAAAGGCTGTACAATGTAGATTACTCGTAATCTTTTAATGTAACTAAGCTGAGATCGTTGTCAGGATACTGTACAGAAATGGGATGTGCGCCCTCTTCAAAACTTTTTGTCCAATCACAGCGCAATACTCTCTCGAAATAAGCGTGAAATATCCAGTGTACGCCTTAACGCACTGACGTTATAATATATCTGCTATATAGGACGCAAAATGTCTATTGTGGAAACGATTCGTTGCTATGGATTCATTTCCGTTTCTTTTTGCCTACTTGTAAGAAGTGTTTTCGTACCGGCACTGTTCGAATTGCATCACCATTAAGGATTATTACCTTCGAACAGGCTTACATTAGTACTACTAAATAAGACATCTGGTTGATCGGCACCGGCCCTAGACACTCCGATAGCGGTAAGAAAAAAACATTGTATTGCTTTTAAGTATTACTGTCTTTTATCCCATTCAAAAAAATGGGCTGATATTCATGGCTATTCATTCAGCAAGCTGTTACTGTAAAGTTCATTGATATTTGTTTTCTCATTATTCTGTTGTACTCATTTCGCAGAAGCGAATGCATTCATGTTAATAACTATATATACATTCAAACTTTGATTCCTTAGCAACGTATTGCATCTACACGGCCAGCTTTCAAACTTCTTCTCTACCTCTCAAACTTCCTGACGTACAACATGCCGACGGACCCATATACTGTGCACATACATATATCTGTATGCTACTCCACTCCCTCTGCACTGCTGGTCGAGTAAGATGAATTTACATCCCGGAGAACGTATTGTTTTTAGAGGGTTGATGACGGAAAGAAACATGCTTCCTATTCATACGCGCATATTTTCATTTCGGACTACACAAGTGAATTTGTACATGCAGCATTACTGTATTGAACGTGTGCATAGTTATTAAGAAAATTAGCTATGGCCCACCACTGTTAGCATTATAGGGAGTGGACATCTTTGCAATGCGCTGTGCCAAAATGCAACAAAATACAAAACAAACAAGAAATTCAAACAAATTGTTTATAGGTGTGCGCGTTGGGATGTCTTATCGTCTAAACAATGTTTTCGCCTTTGTCTCTTTAAACTTCGAATTGACAAAAGTCATGGTGCATGATTTTCCTCAATGTCAACACTAAGAGAAGGAAACATTCATTGCATGAGTATGGAGTTGTCATAGTAATGGGCATTTGTAAGGACTAGGGAGTTCAAGTTTGCTCCATAAGAGACAAAAACAAGAATACATTACGAGCAAAATTTGGCGTTTTCTCGATTTGAAACACATTTGGAGACAGGCGACAGTTGCTACGTTAGTGGTGCAAAGCGTTCTGAAGACTTTCGTCAAGCATCTCTTCGTGTAAAGGCTGTACAATGTAGATTACTCGTAATCTTTTAATGTAACTAAGCTGAGATCGTTGTCAGGATACTGTACAGAAATGGGATGTGCGCCCTCTTCAAAACTTTTTGTCCAATCACAGCGCAATACTCTCTCGAAATAAGCATGAAATATCCAGTGTACGCCTTAACGCACTGACGTAATAATATATCTGCTATATAGGACGCAAAATGTCTATTGTGGAAACGATTCGTTGCTAAGGATTCATTCCCGTTTCTTTTTGCCTACTTGTAAGAAGTGTTTTCGTACCGGCACTGTTCGAATTGCATCACCATTAAGGATTATTACCTTCGAACAGGCTTACATTAGTACTACTAATAATAATAAGACATCTGGTTGATCGCCACCGGCCCTAGACACTCCGATAGCGGTAAGAAAAAAACATTGTATTGCTTTTAAGTATTACTGTCTTTTATCCCATTCAAAATAGTGGGCTGATATTCATGGCTATTCATTCAGCAAGCTGTTACTGTAAAGTTCATTGATATTTGTTTTCTCATTATTCTGTTGTACTCATTTCGCAGAAGCGAATGCATTCATGTTAATAACTATATATACATTCAAACTTTGATTCCTTAGCAACGTATTGCATCTACACGGCCAGCTTGCAAACTTCTTCTCTACCTCTCAAACTTCCTGACGTACAACATGCCGACGGACCCATGTACTGTGCACATACATATATCTGTATGCTACTCCATTCCTTTGCAATGATGGTCGAGTAAGATGAATTTACATCCCGGAGAACGTATTGTTTATAGAGGGATGATGACGGAAAGAAACATGCTTCCTATTCATACGCGCATATTTTCATTTCGGACTACACAAGTGAATTTGTACATGCAGCATTACTGTATTGAACGTGTGCATAGTTATTAAGAAAATTAGCTATGGCCCACCACTGTTAGCATTATAGGGAGTGGACATCTTTGCAATGCGCTGTGCCAAAATGCAATGAAAAACAAAGCAAACAAGAAATTCAAACAAATTGTTTATAGGTGTGCGGGCTGGGATGTCTTATCGTCTAAACAATGTTTTCGCCGTTGTCTCTTCAAACTTCGAATTGACTAAAATCATGGTGAATGTTTTCCTTAATGTCAACACTAAGAGAAGGAAACATTCATTGCATGAGTATGGAGTTGTCATGGTAATGGACATTTGTAAGGACTAGGGTTTTCAAGTTTGCTCCATAAGAGACACAAACAAGAACACATTACGAGCAAAATTTGGCGTTTTCTCGATTTGAAACACATTTGGAGACAGGCGACAGTTGCTACGTTAGTATTACAAAGCGTTCTGAAGACTTTCGTCAAGCATCTCTTCGTGTAAAGGCTGTACAATGTAGATTACTCGTAATCTTTTAATGTAACTAAGCTGCGATCGTTGTCAGGTTACTATATAGAAATGGGATGTGCGCCCTCTTCAAAACTTTTATCCGATCACAGCGCAATACTCTCTCGAAATAAGCATGAAATATTTAGTGTACGCCTTAACGCACTGACGTAATAATATATCTGGCTATCTGGTATAAAGGACGCGAAATGTCTAATGTGGAAACAATTCGTTGCAAAGGATTAATTCCCGTTTCTTTTTGCCTACTTGTCAGAAGTGCTTTCGTACCGGCACTGTTCGAATTGCATTACCATTAAGGATTATAACCTTCGAACGGGCTTACAATAGTAATAATAATGATAATAAGACATCTGGTTGATCGGCACCGGCCCTAGACACTCCGATAGTGGTAAGAAAAAACATTGTATTGCTTTTAAGTATTACTGTCTTTTATCCTATTCAAAATAGTGAGCTGATATTCATGGCCATTTATTCAGCAAGCTGTTACTGTAAAGTTCATTGATATTTGTTTTCACATTATTCTGTTGTACTCATTACGCAGAAGCGAATGCATTCATGTTAATAACTATACATTAAATCTTTGATTCCTTAGCAACGTCTTGCATCTACACGGCCAGCTTGCAAACTTCTTCTCTACCTTTCAAACTTCCTTACGTACAACATGCCGACGGACCCATATACTTTGCACATACATATATCTGTATGCTACTCCACTCCCTCTGCACTGCTGGTAGAGTAAGATGAATTGACATCCCGGAGAACGCATTGTTCTTGGAGGGATGATGACGGAAAGAAACATGCTTCCTATTCATACGCACATATTTTCATTTCGGACTACACAAGTGAATTTGTACATGAAGCATTACTGTATTGTACGTATGCATAATTATTAAGAAAATTAGCTATGGCCCAGCACTGTTAGCATTATAGGGAGTGGACATCTTTGTAATGCGCTGTGCCAAAATACAATGAAAAACAAAACAAACAAGAAATTTAAACAAATTGTTTATAGGTGTGCGCGTTGGGATGTCTTATCGTCTAAACAATGTTTTCGCCGTTGTCTCTTCAAACTTCGAATTGACTAAAATCATGGTGCATGTTTTCCTCAATGTCAACACTAAGAGAAGGAAACATTCATTGCATGAGTATGGAGGTGTCATGGTAATGGACATTTGTAAGGACTGGGGAGTTCAAGTTTGCTCCATAACAAACACAAACAAGAATACATTACGAGCAAAGTTCGGCGATTTCTAGATTTGAAACACATTTGGAGACAGGCGACAGTTGCTACGTTGTTGGTGCAAAGCGTTCTGAAGACTTTCGTCAAGCATCTCTTCGTGTAAAGGCTGTACAATGTAGATTACTCGTAATTTTTTGATGTAACTAAGCTGCAATCGTTGTCAGGTTACTATACAGAAATGGGATGTGCGCCCTCTTCAAAACTTTTTGTCCAATCACAGCGCAATACTCTCTCGAAATAAGCGTGAAATATTCAGTGTAAGCCTTAACGCACTGACGTAATAATATATCTGCTATTTAGGACGCAAAATGTCTATTATGGAAACGATTCGTTGCTAAGGATTCATTTCCGTTTCTTTTTGCCTACTTGTCAGAAGTGCTTTCGTACCGGCACTGTTCAAATGGTATTACTATTAAGGATTATTACCTTCGAACGGGCTTACAAAAGTAAGGATAATAATAAAAAGACATCTGGTTGATCGGCACCGGCCCTACACACACCGATAGTGGTAAGAAAAAACATTGTATTGCTTTTAAGTATTACTGTCTTTTATTCCATTCAAAATAGTGAGCTGATATTTATGGCCATTTATTCAGCAAGCTGTTACTGTAAAGTTCATTGATATTTGTTTACTCATTATTCTGTTGTACTCATTTCACAGAAGCGATTGCATTCATGTTAACAACTATACATTCAAACTTTGATTCCTTAGCAACGTATTGCATCTACACGACCAGCTTGCAAACTTCTTCTCTACCTCTCAAACTTCCTGACGTACAACATGCCGACGGACCCATATACTGTGCACATATATATATCTGTGCATGTTTTCCTCAATGGCAACACTAAGAGAAGGAAACATTCATTGCATGAGTATGGAGTTGTCATGGTAATGGACATTTGTAGGGACTAGGGAGTTCAAGTTTGCTCCATAACAAACACAAACAAGAATACATTACGAGCAAAATTCGGCGATTTCTAGATTTGAAACACGTTTGGAGACAGGCGACAGTTGCTACGTTGTTGGTGGAAAGCGTTCTGAAGACTTTCGTCAAGCATCTCTTCGTGTATAGGCTGTACAATGTAGATTACTCGTAATCTTTTAATGTAACTAAGCTGCGATCGTTGTCAGGTTACTATACAGAAATGGGATGTGCGCCCTCTTCAAAACTATTTGTCCAATCACAGCGCAATACTCTCTCAAAATAAGATTGAAATATTCAGTGTACGCCTTAACGCACTGACGTAATAATATATCTGTTATATAGGACGCAAAATGTCTATTGTGGAAACGATTCGTTGCTAAGGATTCATTCCCGTTTCTTTTTGCCTACTTGTAAGAAGTGCTTTCGTACCGGCAATGTTTGAATTGCATTACCATTAAGGATTATTACCTCCGAACGGGCTTACAAAAGTAAGGATAATGATAAAAAGACATCTGGTTGATCGGCACCGGCCCTACACACACCGATAGTGGTAAGAAAAAACATTGTATTGCTTTTAAGTATTACTGTCTTTTATTCCATTCAAAATAGTGAGCTAATATTTATGGCCATTTATTCAGCAAGCTGTTACTGTAAAGTTCATTGATATTTGTTTACTTATTATTCTCATTTCTTCATTTCACAGAAGCGAATGCATTCATATTAACAACTCTACATATAAACTTTGATTCCTTAGCAACGTATTGCATCTACACGACCAGCTTGCAAACTTCTTCTCTACCTCTCAAACTTCCTGACGTACAACATGCCGACGGACCCATATACTGTGCACATACATATATCTGTATGCTACTCCACTTCCTCTGCACTGCTGGTAGAGTAAGATTAATTGACATCCCGAAAGATCGTATTGTTTTTGGAGGGATGATGAGTGAAAGAAACATGCTTCCTATTCATACGCGCATATTTTCATTTCGGACAACTCAAGTGAATTTGTACATGTAGCATTACTGTATTGTACGTATGCATAGCTATTAAGAAAATTAGCTATGGCCCAGCACTGTTAGCATTATAGGGAGTGGACATCTTTGCAATGCGCTGTGCCAAAATGCAATGAAAAACAAAACAAACAAGAAATTCAAACAAATTGTTTATAGGTCTGCGAGTTGGGATTTCTTAACGTCTAAACAATGTTTTCGCCGTTGTCTCTTCAAACTTCGAATTGACTAAATTCATGGTGCATGTTTTCCTCAATGTCAACACTAAGAGAAGGAATCATTCATTGCATGAGTATGGAATTGTCATGGTAATGGACATTTGTAAGGACTAGGGAGTTCAAGTTTGCTCCAAAACAAACACAAACAAGAATACATTACGAGCAAAATTCGGCGATTTCTAGATTTGAAACACATTTGGAGACAGGCGACAGTTGCTACGTTGTTGGTGCAAAGCGTTCTGAAGACTTTCGTCAAGCATCTCTTCGTGTAAAGGCTGTACAATGTAGATTACTCGGAATCTTTTAATGTAACTAAGCTGCGATCGTTGTCAGGTTACTATACAGAAATGGGATGTGCGCCCTCTTCAAAACTTTTATCCGATCACAGCGCAATACTCTCTCGAAATAAGCGTGAAATATTCAGTGTACGCCTTAACGCACTGACGTAATAATATATCTGCTATATAGGACGCAAAATGTCTATTGTGGAAACGATTCGTTGCTAAGGATTCATTCCCGTTTCTTTTTGCCTACTTGTCAGAAGTGCTTTCGTACCGGCACTGTTCAAATTGTATTACTATTAAGGATTATTACCTCCGAACGGGCTTACAAAAGTAAGGATAATAATAAAAAGACATCTGGTTGATCGGCACCGGCCCTACACACACCGATAGTGGTAAGAAAAAACATTGTATTGCTTTTAAGTATTACTGTCTTTCATTCCATTCAAAATAGTGAGCAAATACTTATGGCCATTTATTCAGTAAGCTGTTACTGTAAAGTTCATTGATATTTGTTTACTCATTATTCTGTTGTACTCATTTCACAGAAGCGAATGCATTCATATTAACAACTCTACATATAAACTTTAATTTCTTAGCAACGTATTGCATCTACACGACCAGCTTGCAAACTTCTTCTCTACCTCTCAAACTTCCTGACGTACAACATGCCGACGGACCCATATACTGTGCACATACATATATCTGTATGCTACTCCACTTTCTCTGCACTGCTGGTAGAGTAAGATGAATTGACATCCCGAAAGATCGTATTGTTTTTGGAGGGATGATGAGTGAAAGAAACATGCTTCCTATTCATACGCGCATATTTTCATTTCGGACAACTCAAGTGAATTTGTACATGTAGCATTACTGTATTGTACGTGTACATACATGTAGTTATTAAGAAAATTAGCTATGGCCCAGCACTGTTAGCATTATAGGGAGTGGACTTTTTTGCAATGCGCTGTGCCCAAATGAAATGATTAACAAAACAAACAAAAAATCAAACAAAATGTTTATAGGTGTGCGGGTTGGGATGTCATATCGTCTAAACAATGTTTTCGCCGTTGTCTCTTCAAACTTCGAATTGACTAAATTCATGGTGCATGTTTTCCTCAATGTCAACACTAAGAGAAGGAAACATTCATTGCATGAGTATGGTTTTGTCATGGTAATGGACATTTGCAAGGACTAGGGAGTTCAAGTTTGCTCCAAAACAAACACAAACAAGAATACATTACGAGCAAAATTCGGCGATTTCTAGATTTGAAACACATTTGGAGACAGGCGACAGTTGCTACGTTGTTGGTGCAAAGCGTTCTGAAGACTTTCGTCAAGCATCTCTTCGTGTAAAGGCTGTACAATGTAGATTACTCGTAATCTTTTAATGTAACTAAGCTGCGATCGTTGTCAGGTTACTATATAGAAATGGGATGTGCGCCCTCTTCAAAACTTTTATCCGATCACAGCGCAATACTCTCTCGAAATAAGCATGAAATATTTAGTGTACGCCTTAACGCACTGACGTAATAATATATCTGGCTATCTGGTATAAAGGACGCGAAATGTCTAATGTGGAAACAATTCGTTGCTAAGGATTAATTCCCGTTTCTTTTTGCCTACTTGTCAGAAGTGCTTTCGTACCGGCAATGTTCTAATTGCATAACCATTAAGGATGATTACCTTCGAACGGGCTTACAATAGTAATGATAATAATAAAAAGACATCTGGTTGATCGGCACCGGCCCTTCACACACCGATAGTGGTAAGAAAAAAACATTGTATTGCTTTTAGGTATTACTGTCTTTTATCCCATTTAAAATAGTGAGCGGATATTTATTGCCATTTATTCAGCAAGCTGTTACTGTAAAGTTTATTGATATTTGTTTTCTCATTATTCTGTTGTACTCATTTCGCAGAAGCGAATGCAGTCATGTTAACAACTATACATTCCAACTTTGATTCCTTAGCAACGTATTGCAACTACACGGCCAGCTTGCAAACTTCTTCTCTACCTCTCAAACTTCCTGACGTACAACATGCCGACGGACCCATATACTGTGCACAAACATATATCTGTATGCTACTCCATTCCTTCTGTAATGCTGGTAGAGTAAGATGAATTGACATCCCGTAGATCGTATTGTTTTTGGAGGGATGATGACGGAAAGAAACATGCTTCCTATTCATACGCGCAGATTTTCATTTCGGACAACACAAGTGAATTTGTACATGCAGCGTTACTGTAGTCCACCCCCTGGACTGTATTTAGCAATCCGCCGACAACGAACGTTGGTGGCGCATCACATACAAAAAAAAAATTCACCCTGGATTTTTTTCGGGCGCGCGCCGACAGATTCGTGGAGTTGCGAAATGAGTGGTCTGGCGCGGTGTGCGTAGTAAGTGAATCAGTGGCGTAATGTGTGTGGGAGAAGAGGCGGGCGATAAAATACGGCCAGTATCTGGACTAGTTGTCGTTGTGCATAGGCTACATTCATATAGGTTTTTATTGAAAATTGTTCAAGGTAAACCCCCGAAATGTGATTTGAATTCTATTGAGGTATTTGCTACATCGGGTTTAAGTGTATTTGATATGCAAAGTAAGGCGCATGAGACCGACGCAAATATGATATTCACAACAGCCAACAATATATCTGATTTTTTGTCATGTAAAGCTATTCTCACCGAGGAAACCCTTTTGCTATCGTGGTTATGCAGAACCATCACAGAAGACTACTGTGCCCTTACTGTAGATGGTCACTCATTTCTCAAATCGTCCCCGACATAATAATTCAACCTATTATTTTCAGGATTACACATGTATCCCATTAATCTCAGCTTGTAGTAACCCAAAATATTACGCCGTACGTATTCGATGGCTCGTCAAAAACGCTGACGAATATTTCAGGTTGCGTTATAAACAACTAGCTAAATGAACTTGTGAAAACAACAATACGTACTATTGTACGGTCATGATGAAGTGAAACCTGTTCCAGCGATCACTTGTATAGAAAGATCATGTGTCCATTAAACAATGCTTCTCATTGAAATATCTATCCTGGATGTAATCCGAACATAAATACTACCTGTTTATAAAGACCACGTTTCCTGGATTCTCTTGAGCCGTCTTTCTATTCAGGTTCCACTGTGCGTCGAATGGAAGACAATGACGTAGAACGTGCAAACTCGCAATGGTCTCTTCACTTACATGCAATGTTGTCCTGAATCCACTGGAGAGCCAGGATTTGATCCATCATGCCAAAGTTCCCTGGTGCAGAGTCGTCCCCTATCACACACATACAACAAAAGAAGCACATTGTTTCTATGACAACCAAATTCACTATGTCCATATGAAATTATCCAAAATATCTCTCTCCGAAAATTAGTAAGTTAATTCTAACAATTTATTTTTGATAAAAAGCACTTGCAATATAGCAAGAATAAATAAACCATGGTCATGATGAACAGCATTAATAATTATCATTCATACACGTGATACCTCAATATGATGTGGCAATACCATTTAAAAATATCATCCTGCAAAATTTGCTTGAATACAAATGAGCTGTAGCCCACCACATCAATGAATACATTCTGAATATCGATATTGATAGTTTCCATGCAATTCATATAATGAGAAATAATGAGAACGCAATAATTATGTTGATAAGTAGATGACCTGTGCTTAAGAATCCGAAGGGCCCCAGTCTGTAGTTGATGGTCACGACAATGACGTCACCCAGGGCAGCCAATGGGGTGCCGCTATACCAACTCCGCCCTCCGGTGCCCGCGTTGTACGCACCTCCGTGTATCCAAACCATGACTGGTACGGGCTGGGTCTACAGGGGTAGACGGGAGAGAGTGGTAGCGATACGCGATCAGAAATCATCTTTACACTTTTTAAATGGTTTATGATTGCAAAACGCTATTTTTTAATCTTTGACATTTTAATTCTTCATCAATATTTCAATCATCAATAATCTTCTGTATGCTCTCCTTTAAGCCCTTTCTGTCTCACCCCTTTTCCATTTCACTTCCCGGCCTTCTCCTGACTTTTGTTATTATATTAGTTTTTACCCCCCCATCTCTCCGTTATCATTTGTATTGCATTTTTACTTTGCTCTCTACCCCCCCCCCCCCCCCACCAGTCTTTGTACCTTTTCTATTACCTCAATGCCCGCAGATCATATTCCATGCCGTTTGCATTCCCTCATATGTTTACTTGTTCTAGTTTCTGTAGCCATATTTTGTTCTGTGAAGAAGGGGTGTGGGAAAGAACCATTTCAAACCCTTGAGTATAAATAGAACCATACTTCAAAAGCTAATTTCCTATAAATAATAGAGCTGTCCACAGAGAATTAAGTAGTTCCTGGAACCCCTGCTTCTGATCCCGATAACGCATCTCTTTCATCCAATGGCAGGATGTTCTAACAAATCGGTATTCATCGATGGATTATTAGCTATAACAGCAATACTCTTCTTTTCAAAACCGTCCCAAGCGCACCCACCGGCTTAATCCATTGATCATTAGTCCCCAGCATAAACAAAAGACATCGTTTAATTTTCAGAACCTCTGTAATCATGGCCCTTACCATTGTTCCGCTACGCCTGTTGATCGATTACGCGCTTTATCCGTGCTAACTACAAAGACTCTCTATTCATAAACTTCACGTAAGTCAAAAGTCAAGCCCAGGCGCCGCCTCTCCCCAAAATAATGCAGGGGCAGTAATGTTGCTTTTACAATTTTACATAGAGCTCTATTATCCTCAACCAGCACCGCAAAGTCATTATCAGACAATGAGGGGAGTGGTGGGTTGCTAGGCGGGGGCTAACGGACCTTTTGAAGGAAGAATCGTATTGTCTCTGCTGCGGACTGTGGCGCATAATCCATCTACGGATCCTGATTTCTGAGAATGAGGGAGGGGGCACTTGGAGGGGCTAGGAAAGCTTTTGGAGAGAGAAACTTCTGCTATTGACGATAACTCATAATCCGTCTACGGGTACCGATTTGTAAGAACATCCAGTCATTTGGGTTAGAGAGACAAGCTATCAGGCTCTGCATTGAATTATAGTTTGCTCAACTCCGTGGAAAATTGCGCGCCTTGAATTAACGGCAAAGAATTTCACTGGTATTAAGTCGAAAATGGTGATTGCGCAATAATTTACTTACCATTCAACTCTATGTTTTAATGGGAACTTACACCGTGATATCGCGGAGTGTAACCCACATCACACTAGTTATTGTGAAAGCGGGTTTTTTTTTCATTCCACATCAACTTGTACAGTAATACTAAGTTTAGCTTCGATAGGTGAATCATGAGATTTATATTGTCTATGACTAGTTCTACAGGTTTTACATATGATGTTGAATAAAGCGTTAGTGGAATGAAGTCTAAATAATTGATTTCGTATTTGTGTCTTGCATACACAAAATGGCATATGGATGAGAGTCATATCAAGGAAATTTAAATGTTGATGATATCTATTCGTTTTCAAACACGTTGTTTTACTCATGATTTTTATCATCACTTTGCATTGAAGAACCTGAAATACCTTTGACCCCAAAGTACTACGAAACTACACTATGAAATCTGTTTTTAAAATGACGGTTGAACGCTTCGCTGGACAAAATGTATCATTAGAAGAAAACGTGAATTGCTGAAGATCCAGATTTCACAATGTGCGACACGCGGTAGCTGTCTAAATACATATTTTGATATCTTACAAAAGAAGTAGCGGTTTTCCATTTATCGGTAGAAATTATGCCTCGAGTATAGATAGAGCTAATTTAATTTTCATCTCCTCTACTTCTCATGGTAAATGACTGTTGTAGCTTTTTTTACTATTCGAAAACTAATCAATATTCTTTGACATCCAAATGATCGTCGATTATCTGTATTTCAATTAGATTGAATTCTCATAAATCCTCCTGTCGAAATGTTTTTTTATGTGAATCTGCATTATTTCTCATTAAAGCTAAGCTATGTTTTGTGCTTGAGTCATGAAAATCGAACTAAAACCAAGTCCGAGAAGCATGGTTTTTCGGGTATCATTATTTGGAGGTTTATACCACGTATTTTTAATTCATTGCCAGTAATCTACTTGAGCGACAATTATTGTAATTGTCTTCAAGTGTTTTCCACTTGACGTTGATATATAGATCTCTGTCTTGTGATTAGCTTTAAATGTCAGTTTTAACGGTGGTTTGTTGCTTTGTTTACACGCAGGTTGATATCTAACGTTGACAATTCCAAGATTGACTAACAACTAGTAAATAAACGTTATCTAATTATTGTGCCCATAATTCCCATTTATCGTTTCTGCCTCCTTTTTCACTCGCCTCTTTCGACACCCCCTTTTGTTCTCTGATTAATGTTCTTCTCCTTTTATCTCTTCCCCAACGCCTTTGCCTGTCATATCCTCCACGTCTTTCCTGTCACATCCTACTTAGCGTCCTCGAGATGTAAGTAACGTGCATTACACGTTTATTTACTAAATGCATGTGATATATATGGCGTTTAAAGATAATGTGTCACCCAAAATGTTATTCAACCATATCAGTACAAACCCCTGATTAGACCACGGGTATATATAAACTGATAAGAGTATGATTAGAGATTATCTGTTCAATGAACAGAATGTATGTGACTATTTCTTAATGAGTGGATAAGAATGTATATGTACTGCTAATATACAAGAGGTCAGTAATGCATCGTCATTATGTTTCGCCGTTATGGGCCATCGTTCATGTGATCCATGTTTCTAGTACCTTGTAGCATATAATGCTAAAACATTACATACGCGATGAACGATAAAGAGTTGATCCCCTGTCAACTTATGGGATATCGAAATTGACTAATGACATCACTATGTGAGAGCTTAAATTAATGAGTACAAAAAGTCGAAAATTCTTACGCTTTCTTCGGCTCTAATATTTGTTCTTTTTTTAGGATAAGTCCTGCCTGTTTTCTCCTCACGCAGCGAATAAGGCATAGCCTTTATTGCCACACTGCTTCCAGTTGTTGTCCATTAATAATAATAATAATAATAATAATAATGATAATAATAATAATAATAATAATAATAATAATAATAATAATAATAATAATAATAATAATAATAGTGCCGTTCTTGTATAGCGCATAATACCCTTGCCAGTGTCTCTATGCGCTTAGAAAAGAGGAAAATAAGAAGGAAGACAAAGAAAATGCTGCATCTAGGAAAAAAATTTCAATGACTAATCACTAGTTACTAATATGCACAATCATACATTATTTACAATTATACATTATTACAATTACTAATTACTACTGAACAAGTGGGTTTTGAGTGAGGATTTGAACTTTTCCACTGTGTCAGCATGTTTGATGTGAGTTGAGATTGGGTTCCACAGTGCCGGTGCTGCATGACAAAAAATACGCTTACCATAATAATTGGTAGCGATACCGGGTACTATAAATAAACCTTTGTCCATTATATTATATTACTCTGTCATATCATGTTTTATGATTCCACTTTTGTTTTCTCGTCATATTTTGTTCCAGAGTTACTTGTATTGCCAATGTAAAACCGCATGATTTATGAAGATATTACCTCTATATAAATATAAGGTATTATTATTATTAGAACCGATGCTCTCCTACCATCGGTTGAGGCACGTAAACGTTGAGATAGAGACAATCCTCGCTCTTGCCGTCCAGTCTGCCGGGCAGTACCTGTGGGCACATAGGTCTGAAGTAGCTGGCATTCCACGCCCCTTCCCAGGCCGCCTTCGCCTCAGGGTAGGCGAACCGCAGGCGACCTGTGGGCGGCTCGGCGAACGGGATGCCGAGGTAGATGTCGAGGTCGCGGTCGACGCGCAGGTAGACGCGCTCCGTCAGGTGTTCGCGGTATCCTGAAGAGAGGAACATGTGATGACTCCCAAACGGTCATTTTAAATTACTCTATATACGTCCTCAAAAGTATTATTTTTGTAGCCATATTCCAGTGCAATAGGATGTGATTTGGCACTACTAATAATTTGTATTTTCATTATTGTACTTTAAATACTATAGGCACGCTTGTATTTGTATTTTTAATCCAACCGTTGACATTTGTATAAGTAAATGAAAAGTGGTTGCAATAAATGGAATATGTATTTTTTAAAAATGTTTTAGAAATTATTTACAACGGGATTCCGTGGCTGACACTACGCCCTATAATCATGTCCTAATGATCTCATTCGATTTGTACAAGCTATGATTTTGTATTAAAGGGACTATACTGTACTGGGAAGACAAAAGGGCCTTCAACAGGAGATCGTAAGCAATCTTCTTGCCAATGGTCTTAAATTCATGTATTGTCCATTTTAGGAACTTCCTAAAAGTTATTTGCCCTCACATGATCCACATTTGGAGTAATTAGTGATTAAATCACAAATCCTCGAAATGTTCGGCCCGAACAATTTAAAGATTTGTAGTTTAATCATTAATTTCTCCAAATGTGAAGAAGATTGTTCACGATCTCCTTTTGAAGGCCCTTTTGCCTTCCAAGTACAGTGTCGTCCCCTTAAACTGTATAAGCCACTGTCGTAAATTTTATCGGTGATACACATGAACCCTTTAAAGATGAAATGTTTGTGGCATAGAAAGGATAAAGGCTCCGCTATTACCTTCCAAGACCAATACGTCCCATGAACACGTTTCTGTATGATTGCCGGATTTGTTTGCCAATATTTCCATACGAGATTATGGTTCTCACAGTGGCAACGTCTTTTTTTATGATAGAAAACTGTGAACCAGTTTTGCATATAGGGCTACATATAACAGGTTCTTGTATCTCTACATGTTGGCTCTAGTCTAGAGTGACAGGAGCTTGTCCGAATGGTACAAGCTTTGAGCAACATTGCTTTTAAGTCCAATGTATTGAGTGATGCACAGTACAAACGATGATGTGCTTCGTCAGGCGGAAAGATATGAGCGTAGGTGTGATGCCTGCGCTTGATTGTCTTTCAAACTTTTTAGCAAGAACGCGAAGGCAAGGCAAGAATACAAAAACGTCATTCCAGCGAAATATTTACCTTCGACCAATCCACTCGTTGTTTGCACCATGGGCCCTGCGCTAGCTACCGCTTGAAGACCGAAGACAGTCAGCCATGACAACACGAATGCGTCCGTAGTAACCATTGTAGGAATGTGTTTTACGAGAACATCATCAGGTACTGTATGTCTTACGAGAACACCAACTGTCAGCTACTTCTAGTACCAGTGAATAATGGTTGGAATCCTATTTACCATGTAGATTGATAGCGAGTGAGGTCTGCAAGAGTACGACCTTACCTTGACAACAATAATTGATCCGGTATCTTGAGGAAACATCCCCTTTGTTTATTTTCCCAATTGATAAAAACAGTTATCTCTTGCTGTGATAGATAGTTGATTTGTTTTGGTGCCGTAATACACTTGTCTATCGTGTCATTCTCAAATCACTCCGGCTCATCAGAAAATATTTCTATTTTGAGAACGTTGGTGGGAGATATATTGCGCACAAGTAGAGGTTGTTAGATCTGCCATGTATTTTTAAAATCAGATTTAGATCTGAACAAGTGGCACAGTTGACATATATTGTTGATGTTTTCTGTCTGTGACCTTCTCTTTCCACATATCATTCTCTTTCTCTCTCTCTCTCTCTCTCTTCCTCTCTTTCATTTGGCCCTTTCCTCCCGTCTTTCTCCTTCCCTTTCCCTTTCTCTCTCCGTCTTACTGTCCTTCGCATGCCCTCCCCCTCGCCCATGTACTTATTATATCCCCCTGCACACAGTGATATGTTATTCTCTGCGTTTTTTTCCTTTATTGTATTACTTTTCTCCCCTCCTTATTAATCCGTATCTCCCTCCTTTTCTCTTCATGCTTCTATCTCCCCCCCACCCTCTCTCTGTCTCTCTCTCTCTCGCTCTCTCTCTCTCGCTCTCTCTCTCTCTCTCTCTCTCTCTCTCTCTCTCTCTTACTCTCTCTCTCCCTGTCCCCCCTCTTTCTTTCTCTCTCTCTCTTTGTATCTCTCTCTTTCTCTCAAGAACGAAATGAAACGAAACAAATTCCACATACTGATCTTCGTCCTGGAATTCCTCTGCTTTATCGTCTCTCAACTTTGAATCCGGTCCTCGCCTGTTTATCATAGCACCACTACACTCACCACTAGCAAAATAATGAAATTAAAACTAATAAACAAAAGGGCGGATATAATCATAATTTCGTTTAAGCATGTGGCTTTTCTTTGAGAAGATACGTTAATGTCGCAATTATTGGTTATGATAAGGAAAATGAATGAACAATATGAAAAATGAAAAATATAGAATTTGGTGTGAAAATATTTAGTCCTGTTCAATAATTGGTAATGAAGCAAAGATGTTCATCCCTAAGTGATATGTATAATATTACAATTGTTTTGACCAAGCGAAAACACAGTACTATTCAAGGTGCTGTATCTAATTCGTAGGACTTCATATGAAGGTAGGTGAAAATATCGTGGAATTAAACCTTCCCTCAGAATTTAAGAAACAATTATTTTCTATATTGACTTATACATTTAAAATTGTGAAGCGTAGTAACGCAACGCTTTTTCCCATTTCGGTAAATAGTCATTGAGAGTTGATATACGTGAACGTACATCGCAATATTTCAGAAAAAGCGTACAACAAATGCGTACAAGTATTAGGAATAAGACAAAATATTAGGAAACGTTCAATTAAGAACGTGGTCAAGGCGAATGAGAAGGAAGAAGTCACAAAATAAATACAAGTACGTCAATAGAGGGGCAAGAGCAGGGGCCATATTCATGAAACCTTACCAAGCCTAGTCTATTACTAAAGTGCATTCAGCTACATGCATTTCTGGTAAGTTACTAGGCTAGTAAGTTTCGTGAATATGGCTCCAGATAAATAGCGTGATGAACGTGTAGATGGAATATATAATTAGATAGGTTTAATGAGGTGTAAAGATGGACGGATTAAGGCGGGAGAGGGGAAGAATAAATAATGCATAATAATAAGTAGCAACATAATACATACCGTTTGAGGCAAATAAATAGGTGAAATATATTGACATAGAGAAAATGGCTCAGAAGAAAGTGAACTGTGTAGATATACAGCATAAGGAAAATCCCTGAACGATAGCGAGTGTGACAATGAAATATTGATATAGAGGTATGCGTCAATATCTCCGATTTGTTCTAGAAGTGAATAAGTAACATAACTTTGCTGTAAACATGGTAGATGGGCAACAGGCGTTCCTCACTGGATGCATCATCAGTATACTAATAGGACAAACGTGGGATAATATTATTGAATAGTCTAGCGTTTCCAAATTGACAAAGCATATATGAATCATAACACAGCCTTTAGCATCAGTACCTGAAATCTTATAAGCTCTCATTTGCTGCATTTTGCCAATGTCGGCAAAGCAAAGGACATCCCATCGTTTGCTCCAATTACAATCTGCTCCACGATGTAATCTTACAAAACGACCGCAGAAAGCTCAATACATATACAGTGTATAATTTAAAATCATTATAGGTCTGAGAGAAGACCCGTTCACACAATCAGGCACTCATCTCATACTTGGTCAGGGCAAACTCGACCTTATTTGCTATGTCTGTGAGCTTGGGTAGGACGCTCAGCACGCCCGTGTAATACGAGACCTCGAGCTCCGAATCAAACAGCTCCTCAGCCTGTTCCTTCACTCCCGGGTGGACAAGTTGAATAAGATTGTTGTTCCGATCCAGCAACGTGGTCCACGCGCTCAGCAAAGCCTCGAGTTCTCCCCCAATCCTCTTCTGCATGTCCGTTTCTTCGATATTACTCGGCAGTTTCCGAAGTTTTCCGATGATGCTCATTTTTACGTGCTGCCGAAACAGGCGGAAATTCTGAACGTTTTTTAGGAAGGTCTCGAATATTTGAAAATGCGCTCTGTGGTCGGTGATGGCGTTCTTCTCTCTCAGCGATGACGATGCTCTTGTGCTAACTGTCATTATCTCTAACCTATCTCCAAGCACATCACTATTCACATCGTTTCCTAACATCCCATTGCTAACATCACCGTTCCCATTCAGTTCGTCCGCACTACTTGCACCATATCGCGTAAGGTTTTCTTCCAAGTCCCTCAACGTCAAGACGGGGACATTCTCATTTCGCGCAGGACAAATCTCCCTGAGTGCCCGGATGAAGTATTTGTTGCCCTTGTTGAACTTGTTCACGGATATCAGAGCGGCGCTCAGCTGGTCTCGGTAGTAGACATGGAGCCGCTTCACCAGATGAAAGAACTTCTTCCTCTCCTCTGCCATCACTGCGAATTTAAAAGACACGAGAGCGTGTTTAGAACATTAAATGGACAATCAAAATATAATACATTCAGAGACGCGAAAGCTGGGTTCAATGTGCTCCATAAGAAATTCTCCATACCCAATTATAAGAACAAATCGTCCCAGAATGCATCGTATTTGCAGCACTGTAGAGATCAGTGATGTGAAGCCATGGCTACTCCCGATTGGGTGTACTAGTGTACACGACCGAAAGTGAGTAGGATTGCAGATCCAGCTGTCACTGCGAGGTGAATTTTGGAATTGCTATTTTTTTCCTACAAGCAGAATGGAGAATTGGTGGAAAAACAGGGACACCCGTTTTTACGTCCATGGTAACATATTACACCGTTGGGTTTTCTTATTTGTTGAATACTTGCGACATGATGAAATGCTGTGTTATGTTGATGCGTTCGTTGAATACGATTAATAACACATTCGCGGAAAAGTGTAAAAATATTCAGTCTGTTTGTGGGAGTGGGCGTCAGAAAAAAAGAGCTCAAATTATGGATGCCTTTCAAGTGAGGACGAATGGGATCATTGAAAGTAAGGAACAGCAAAAGACGAAAACATGACAGGGATGTAATAACAATGGCAGTTATTTGGGCACCTCTGCCACCGTTATACATACAAACAGAAGCCATTAAAGACTACACGCGCACAATGCTATAATACCGGTCTTTCAAATATGTTAAAAGGGAAGGTTACCTTATGATCATTCTCTCTCTCTCTCTCTCTCTCTCTCTCTCTCTCTCTCTCTCTCTCTCTCTGAACCCCCCCCCCCCCCACACACACACACACGAATCATATAGCATAATATAGCAAGATAAGACAAAACATATGCACTAAATAAAATTGAAATTAAGTCGGAATGACCTACATTGATCATGTTTATAACAAAACAATTGAAGTGTTTCATTCCTTCATCGATATGTACATGTACTCCTTTCATGTACACTATATTCCCTTCACTATACGGCGTAAACGCAAATCTATGCAGTGCAGCTCACTTTTGTTTTAAAGAGAATCACACATTGTACACGAGGTTATCATGCGACATGGCGGGGACAGTTACAGATGTACTGTGCGGGTATGTTGTCGTATTTCATAGGTTAACAGCCTTGGAGATGGAGCAGGGCCGAGAGTGAGACTGCAACTCATGAGAGCCTCGTGGCGTCACAAGCACGACAAGTGTTTGTCCACATTGTCTATCCCATGTTAGCTGTGTGTGTCTCTATGCTACGTCGTATTGTTGCGCGAGGCACTCGAGTTGTTTTAATCCTATCAGGGCCAGGCAAATCACACACAACAATGGAAAATAAGTATCATCCTTTGGGATATTTGTTGTTGCTTTTGTACTCCGTATTTTAATCCCAGGCACCACCTCATTCTCATCTCGCGTACAACCTCTCTGTCTGCCTTTCTCCCATATCCCCCTCTCTCCTCTCTCTCTCTCTCTCTCTCTCTCTCTCTCTCTCTCTCTCTCTCTCTCTCTCCTGTCTCTCTGTCTGTCTGTCTGTCTGTCTCTCTCTCTCTCTCACACGCACACACACACACACACACACACACACACACACACACACACACACACACACACATGCTTTCTCCCTCTGCCGTTCTCCTTCACTCTGGTAAACATGATCAGCTAATGAAATGAAGAGTGGAAAGATTAAATTAATTCACAATTCGTTATTATACTTATATATCACAGTTTTAGCTTTTGCTTTTGGTTAGATATGTTCAAGCAGAAAGAAAATGATATGAAATAGAAAGAGAGGGGCAATATGGTGACAGAAAAAATGTGAGCTATTAACAAAAATGTTCCTCATAAACACAAGAGAAGGGAAGGAAAGTTGGTTAATTATTCCCAAAGGATATAATCATTATGGTGCGACGGAAAAATGTACTTACTTTTTTTTCTAAATAGTATTTACTTATTCAATCTCACTCTCATCACGGAAACCTTCAAAGAACATCTTAGAATACGTATCACTGGTCGGAATGAGATCATAGTGGTGTCATTTCATGTCGCATAAATTCAATGAAACGCACTAAGCTGTCCACGTATCAGGTACTGCAAGAATAATTAAGGATTATTTATCAGAAACAGTCACACGTGAATTGAAGCAGTCTACATTATGACGAGATATCCTGAAATGTAAATATGAAAAAATAGAAGTAATAATTAATGTAAAAATATAATTTAGAAAACACATGTTTGTATTATAAAATGATCTGTAAAACAAATGAAAGTATAGTGGCGGACTTACTCCGGTTTTCAACGTTGTTTCCAAGCGGTACAGACGCTGCGCTTTCTAATGACAATCATTCGATAGTTTCCATCCAACACTTTTTATCCATATCACGGGATTCAAGCAAATGGACATCAACCTTAATGCCACTTGTTAATTGATGATATCGTTATTACGCCAATCCAGGATTTAATCATCAGGAACTGCGTACTGTATTACGATGATAGATTATACTGGCCGGACAAATTCTCGACTTGGTTGACCACTCGTTTCTCATTAACAATGAGCGATCGCGGGTTGAATAGATTGAATGGGAGAAGCGCAGACGGGGGAGGGGTCGTTGAATCCGAACAATTAGGCCATCAACGGGCATTTATTGATCGGGCCACTCCATCTAGACTTTGATTTGTTTACTGCCTCGGCCCTCTGGTCAATCATACAACATGTGTAATAAGGTTCGTCACAACGCGCTAATGGACGTTGCCATAATCAGGCCACATCTTGGCGGGAGACTTTTTTGGATTCAATTAAACCTTTGGTATTGTCAGTCTTGTCTTTCTATTAGGGTACTCTCACTCATAGAGAACAGGAGGGCAATTAGAGAGGCAGCTTGCTTTTACCATGTTTCTATAAATAAGGTCCTAAAAGAAGATGTGGTGGAGTTAATTTGCTTTTTAGCGTTACCGCTATTTCCAAGGGTGCATAACGTTAATGGCGGACATAACATCAAGTTACTGATCGCTTTCACAAAGTAGTCCGTACATTTTTCTCTCCCTTCCCCTCCCACCCCCACCCCCCCCCCTCTCTCTCTCTCTCTCTCTCTCTCTCTCTCTCTCTACTGTATGAACAAACACACACTTACACACACCGAGAAGTGATCCTCAATCTCATGAAGATAATTCATTCAAGAATAATACCAGCCAAGGGAGATGGTTAAAAGTGCTAAAAAGGAGGTACCGTCAAACAAGCTTGGAGTGCGAAAAGGAGTTTGCGACAAGTGACAAGTACACAACTGCATTCATAGTAACTGCTATGTTTACTGTCGCTATTGACTTTACTTGACCGCAGAGCTCCCGTAAAATCTTGCTCGATGTCTTATTTACATTCCTTGGTCGCATACTTTAACTTCCGTGAAAATATACATTTCGAACTACCACGTGTGTTTGGGTGGATTAATCATTGCATTTACTAGAGTTTTTCTCAAATTGAAACGTAGCAATAAGATCATGATGGATGGAGTTGCAAAATATTTGAGTTTCCTAGGAACAGCTGTGTCACTTAGCCGAATTGTGTTACTTGTGGTCGTTCAGTAATTTCGGAGAAGGCTTTGTACTCGGGAGGATTTTGAAATGCATTGTCTTGACCTTCTGATTCGTTGCGCTGCATTCCATAGTATTGTCCTTCTAACTGCATAACATTAGAACCAATTATTGGCGATCTCTACAGGATGATAATAAACAGCAGTACGGGGGTTTCATGTGTTATCCGAAGATTTCCACTGTGAGAGTGTTATGATATGGGAAGAAGTAAACTGTTAAAGAAGAAGAATGAAATCGAAAAGAAAAACGAACAAAATAGAGAAATAAGTCTTTAGTTAAGTATCAGAGCGCTTGCAGAAGAATGTTTACTAAAAGGGTTCTGTGTGTGAAGAGCAATTTTCATTAAACCTATAGTACATACAAATCCCTTGTCATTCATGCGGCGGATTTAAATGTTCGAATTAAGAACCCGTGATTGAATCTCACGAGCAAGCGTGCCAAGATTGTTTAGAAAGATATTTTGGAAGTTCTCAGTCATGTTCGTGCAACGAAGAAGACCTATAGGACTAATTTCCCATTCTATTGTGGCGGTTTACAACCCCCACATTTACAATAAAGGTATTTGTTAAATGCTACTGAATTTTCTAAAATGATAACTCATTCACCTTGGCATGCTAGAATTAATTTTCCATGGGACTCTGTTTTTGGTATTGGACATAGAACTTGGATAACATACCCACGCATCCTTAAGATATCATACACCAAAGGAATAATTGATAACTTAACAAAACAATTTGTATTCTGGTGTCTCTGGTAAAATATTCAAGTAAATAAAACATTATGGAATAGAAGTATGAGGAATGACAATAATCAACCTCTTTGCAACTGTTCTTGGCGCCATATAAGTGTTAATGTAGACGGGTTTCTTGTAACACACGCGATGACGTAATCTAGACTGATAGTATTACAGGACAAGCAGCATATGTATGCGACTCAAAGTGAGGAAATTTAAGCACTGCCCTGGAAGAAAACTATCCTAAAAAAAAACATTTGATAAAATTTTTGTATTAATGTTTCAAATAGTATAATAGTGCAATTATATTATAAGAACATATTTCCGGGTGTAGAAAACAACTATCTTAGCTATCTCTACATGACATGAAGCATCATGTACATTTTCATCGCATACCATCACGCTCAGGCTAATTCAAACGCCTTGTTCGAGAAGGGAATTAAAATAATTTGCACTTTGCCAGCTTACATCTCCGTCTCTATCATGACTATACACAACCCATACATGCCAGATAGACACAAGTAAATCAATATATAGTTATGGTGGCTGTTGCTAATTGATTTGTAGCATAGGAAGGTTAATGATTAAAGAGAACCAGTGTAATGCTGTAGGCTATTTGCTCCTTGCCAGGTTTCCATTTGCGTCCTCTATTCAACAGTCCTTCTTATTTGCTTTGCCTGACACATACTGTACCTGGTGATGATACACGTATCATATTACGCTGTTGTCTTGTCCTACGTAAGTGAGTAATGTGAATCCTTTCGGTGTGTTTTGATAATTCTCATTCTTCTACTTCTTCTTGTTCTTCTTTCTTTTTTTTTCTTCTTCTTCTCCTTCTTCTCCTCCTTCTCCTTCTACTTCTTTTCCTTCTTCTTCTTCTTCTTCTTCTTCTTCTTCTTCTTCTTCTTCTTCTTCTTCTTCTCCTTCATCATCATCTTCTTCTTCTTCTTCTTCTTCTTCTTCTTCTTCTTCTTCTTCTTCTTCCTCATCTTCTTCTACTTCTCTTCTTCTTCTCCTCCTTCTCCTTCTCCTTTTTTATTCTTCTCCTTCTTCTCCTTCATCATCATCTTCTTCTTCTTC
>OZ022576.1:32524997-32599997 GCA_963669155.1 Arbacia lixula
ACATCCGACGTGGTCATGAGCCTGAGGGCCTGGTCGGTGGAGCCGGTCTGGGCGTTGAAGACGGCCACAGAGTTCTTGCAGTGGTACGTCACGTTCTGGTGGGCCTTGTTGGACAGCAGACGCAAGAAAGTCATCTGTACCTCACTGGCCTCGTACGAGAACTATGCGTGAGAGGAAAGAATGATGTGATTAATATTTGTATTTATTAATGTATGTTTTCTTTATTCAAAAATAATAATGCAGGTTAGTCCCATTCCATTCTACAAGGGATCCCTGCACTCGAAATAAAACCAAGACATAGTCAAAAATATATTTTTTAAGGACATGTTCAGATTATCACCATTTATTGCTCAAATTGGCAACATCTCCTTTCTTTTTAATGGAAAGGCTTTCTGGGGTGATTTCATTTTTTTAAAGAAATTTTTAACATACACGTAGCAGTAGTACGAATAGTATGCCCCATCCTGTAAATGAATGAAGAGCAAGTCAGACAAAAATCTTGGAACCAGAAGGAGAACCAGAAGGAACCTTAAATTTTGAAGATAATTTTTAGACATCTCTTTCCTTGTTTATATATATTTGTTAAAGATACCATGTTAAACATGCATAGCCAATCATGGGGAATGCATAATAGATTATTCATAAGCAAAGAACAAAGAACATGGTATCTTAATTCTAGCCTACAACACGGAAGTTTTGTTCGGGCAAATATTAGGAAAACGTTTCCCCTCACCTTCTCCAAACCATTCATGGAGCTGATGTATCTGTGTCCAGCATCACCCTGGTACCAAGGAGCACGTCTTATCTGGGGAATCGAAGGAAAAGGAAAGACATAATTTTGAAAGATTCGGTACCTCACCCCCTGCTACAGCACAGCGCGGAATTTCTACTTGTGCACTTGAGATCGATATCATCATCTGGTATTGGGAGGAATTAATATCGTGGCAATCGTTTCTCTTGAAGCTTATAAGATGATATAAAATGTTATAAAATGAAGAGTAGTCTCTGTCGAGAACGTGTCCTACAATATTACAACATGTGTGGAATTAATGGTCCAAACCGGAATACCTGGCACTACTTATGCTTTGAGTAATATACGCTACGACAACCATTTTAAGGTCTGACTCTACATTGCGATATGTTTTCATCAAAGACATTTCATGTGACAACAAACCACACCTGCCAGATATATCACTTAACTAGTAATGGCGTAATGCCTTATGTTTACAAGACTATGGTTAATTCCTTACGTGCCACTCTGTTTTACACGAGTAATACGTGAACACATCCCATAATACAGCAGTTAAATCTGGGGCAGAGAGGGTTAAGAGCATGTCGTTTTTGCATTATCATGTTGTCAGTAACCATGGTAACCTAGTAAGAAAGACTGATGCAGTTTACCGTGGCTGATCGTGGTGTGATGCAGGTCTCTGGTGCGCCGTCCTCTCCGTGCTTGATGCAGTGGGCCAGGTAAGCGTCCTTCACAGAGCCCTCGTTCGAGTCGATCCAGTATTCACCTGTACTCGGGCGGAGGGAAAGATATTAGAGTAGAAGGAAATAGATTAAAGATATGTTTCAGTGATTTCCATAATTTTGTGCAATTATTCCTCAATTACCAGAAGGGAAGGTCCCGCTATGTCTGCATAGCTCTCCGGCCTGGTGAGTTTTCTTTGACGTAGCGATAACTTCATGTACGTAGCTCTTGTGGGATGGGGAGGGGGGGGGGGGGGGGTAGTACATGAATTAACATTATCCCAAACAAGCATAACATAATAAAACGAAGGTCCATGATTATGCAGAACTCTTTTGACTCGAAACTCGAAGCGTGTCGTTGTGGAGAGATGCTATACATACAGGCGCCGCTTGTAAGGTTACATGTACCCAAATAGTGTTTTCTAGAAACAGATTGCAGTCTTACAAAAATATGCCCACTGCATTTTTTTTAAAGCGGAAACAGAAAGAAAGGTGTAAAAATAGGAATGTTTGTTCTCTAACCATCCTCAGCCTCTGGGAAGCACTTGAAGAGATCCTTGCAGCTGCGCACGGGCTGCTCGCGGCTGCCGATGGGCGCGTACATGCTCTGGATCTGTATCTCAAACTTCTGCAGGTACAGCTCGAACTTGGTCCGGTCTAACTCATCCACAGTCTTCGGCAGCTCATCGCGGTACTACGATCGTACAAATAACAACATGTCACTTACTAAAACAGAACCGAATACTCTTTGTAAGGACACCTCTCATTAACCTATAAATCCATTACCATTTTGTTTATATTATTTCGTTGATGTATAACTTGCATAAAAAACTTCCGAACTCGAATCGCTTCAAAATGAATTGGTTTATCTGGTGGATGGACGATCGGAGGATAATCCAATCCAAACCCAAAACGAACAAGTACTTAACTTGCTGAGCTTTTCCCCATTCATCATTGGTCTACTTATCAGTGAGTGGAGTTGAAGTGGATGGGTGGGGAGCAGTTGAGGCTCTATGTTAATACAAGCATAAATCAAATCAAATTTAAAGGAAGAGGCAACTCACGTAGTGAGAGTAGTCGCTTGGTCCCTTGGAAGGCTGCGCTGGTCTGACGAATGAGGGCATCTACATGAAATAAAAAATAGTTGAATTCCTTCTCTGCCAGACCTCATATTGTCCAATAGGAATTTCATGTATTAAAAGTGCGAAAAAACATCAATACCGCATCGAGAGTTAACAGGCATGACAAGGGAACATTCATTGCAAATCCATTTTCTCAAAGTTGATATTTTAACCATTGCTGCCTTGTACTATGTAACAAGTAAAAAACTGAAATGCAAACAACAAAACACAAGAAATGTTATCATGTATTTTCATATCGAGCAATATTGATGTACAGTACATAAATCAATCCCTATGTTCCACATACTAATTCAATAAATTATTTTCCATGTTAATGAACTGTATCATCGGGGGATATATTTTGAGTTACTACAAGTAAATCTATTTTACGATTACAGTGTACTGCAGTGATAATGAAATGCATACTTACGATTGACACGTCACCCTGTTGTGAGGAAAAAAGGAAATATTCATTAAAGATTCATATAGATTATCTTTTGTTAACACCAACATATTATCAAGAAACGTAAAACACCGCGGAACTATTAAAAAGCACAGTGTGCATTGGAAAGGTTTTTAGTTACAAAATTATTATCAAGAAGAAGTGAATCTCACTGAATGCCATTTCATTCTTGTAGGTAATTTTGAATTTACATGATAAAGAATATAACAAACGTACGAAAACGAGGAAGGGAAGAGGGATGGGATATAGTTTAACACAGGGAGTTAACAAAACTAGACAGGGACTTAACATAACTCAAAAAGGATCCCCCGCGAACAAATAAAGAGCCCCTGCGAAAAAAAGTCTTTTCTTAAAAAATGCAGCAAGTGTAATTCAGAGTATTATAGCCCCGCAAATAAATGTTTATGTGTTTTTCTTGAATATAGAGGAGGAGGAAAGTGGTTTTGTAAAGAAGAAGAGCGGAAGTCGAGGAGAGAAAGAGCAAGGAATTAGGCAATCTGATAAAAGGGTTACCATGGTTACTACATACCGGTGGGCCTGGGGGTCCAGGTGGGCCGGCGGGTCCGGCCTGTCCCTCTGTTCCGCGATCTCCACGTTGTCCCTGGAACATGGGGGATACCGAGGGGCACATTTAGGACTCATAGGGGTGCTCCTTGTGTGTTACATCGTGCATGTCTATGAAACAGGCATCGAACGTATGATGCATGCTGGGCATCTCTGAAAATTGTCTTTTTATGAAAGAGCGCAAGGCACGATAATTCGACGACGGATGTGTTGAAAATGAGGTATTATATAAGGCGACACTGCCTATGTATAGATCAACATCAAATGGTTTCTGTGCAATGTCAGAAGGGAGCTAGCTCAACATAATGACTATACTCTAAGGGCTAGATCGTGTAGTCATTCAGGCTATCTAAGCCAACAACATTTACTTTGAAAATTATGCATATTGTGAATTCAAACGTAAAATGAAGTTTATAGATATATTATCACATATTTACACTTGGTCGAGAGAGATACAAATACATTGAAAGCGGTGCATGAGTAATCAAATCTACCCTTTTATTCATATTATCTATCAAATTTCCCTTTATCATGAGCAATAACTTTCAAACGTTATAAAAAAAATGCGTGAAAAAAGGAGTGATTGAATTCTGAGTGTTGTGGGTTGTAATAGTTAGTATACTCACGTGGCCTCCCCTTATTCCTGGGGGTCCGCGGGGGCCTTCCTTGGCGTTCTTTCCACTTGAACCGGCATTACCCTGCAATGATATGATATGATGTGATATGATATGATATATGATATGATATGATATGATATGATATGATATGATATGATATGATATGATATGATATGATATAATATAATATAATATGATATGATATAATATAATATGATATTGATATGGTATGATATAATGTGATACGATATGATAGGATATAATGTAATGCGATATGATATGATATGATATGATATGATATGATGTGATATGATATGATATGATATGATATGATATGATATGATATGAAAAATAACGCATAAGTATTTGTACAACAACATTAATACTTTAAAACATCAAAACGATCAAAGATATTTGATATATAGTACATACTGTAATCATATATAGGCATTGCTAATCAAAATAAGAGATAACACAAGTGCTAGTCTAGTCTGACCCTCATAGTAAACATGCTTACTATGTATTCATAATTTTAGTTATATATATTTACATTTCTTATATTAATGAGAGCGATGGAAAAGAACATCCCCTAATTGTCAGCGTAAATCATTCACACCCCTAGACTGTGTATAAGGAATTTGTAATGTACTTTTAACTATGATCATTATTTTTTATCTATCTGTATTTAGTCTCTTTTAACAGGGTAGCCCCATTAGTGAGTTTGACACTGTTCTCCCTGGAGGCCATGTGTACAAATAACACAATAGTACAGAGTAACATGAACATAGATTGCACAAACAAATGCTGTAAGCCAAAATGCAACATAGATCAACTGATGTGTAACATGACAAAAGAAGAAGGTGGACCGATCGATGCTTCCACATGCATCACACAAGCGATACCTCATAAATTGGAGACTAAAATTGATGTGATTGATACGAAATAGTTATGTCTCGCAAATATGTAGGATAATATACAAAAAGTATAAGTCCTCTTTCGAAAGAACTATTACCATCGCGCCTTAATACAAGATAATACCATTTCATATATACCTGCCAAATATATATAGAAGATGACACATATTTAACACCGAGTTATATTTCAATTACATTACACTAAATGTGAATCATGATAACTTCAGTTATTGGAAGACTCGAAAAAACAAACTTATTTAGGACAACAAGATACAGTTGTATACCATCCATGGAAAGGCACTTTTTTAGGTGGAATAGAAGGAGGTGAAATACCAGGGCCCCGTTGCATAAAATTCAACATTGATAGGAACTCTATCATCAATGGTAACTACCATGGTAACACTGCTCAACAGCCAATCAAATTCAAGGTTGCCATAGGCCTAGAAGTTGCCATTGATAGCGAAGTTACCATGAATGCAAAGTTTTATGCAACAGGGCTTAGGAGGCGGAATACTTACAGGCAGACCACGAACTCCGTCTTCGCCAGGGTCTCCGCGTGAACCGGTTTCACCCTGTCGATGAAGAAAGGAAATACAGTGAGACATCGAAGGATCCAAACTGGGGCGATATATGCCCCCTTTATTTATTTTTTTTTTCAGAATCGCACATTGAATATACATGTTACGAGAGATTCATGAGTATAGTAATTCATGAAAATACATGCGCTATGATTCAAATTTCATAACTTGCAAACACATTCTACAGCCATCAAAGCAATATTCTAGTATGTATAAACTGTGTCACTTGAAATACGTCATATCTTTATTTTGAATTTTTCAGATTTTAATCTGTCCGTCATGTATGTTGTGTCTTGAGTTAATACAAACACCAATCCGTCTTGTGTAATACGATGTAATGAATTATTAATCGGAATCCTCATAATGTCCGAAGTCCTCTGACGATATCAATATGAAAAATGGTTTCGATGACATGAGAAGAAAATATCCCATTCCAGACGAGGTGGTCACGTGCTCTAAAGGCGTATACTTACAGTTTTACCAGCGGCTCCGGGCGCCCCCATAGTTCCAGGTGTTCCCTTGTGTCCCTGTATACGTGTTAATTGGGGAAAAAACAATGTGAGATATTACAGCAATGTGGAATACCAACGGCTGTATCCATATCCTTTAGAATATCAATCAATGATCATAAAACACTGATTTATGATGCAAATTAAACACATATTTTATTCGGTAATGTTCATGTAAATATGTGTTTTGACAACAAAACCATGAAATAGAACCGCGTATGAATAGATAGTGGCTCCAGGAAAAAGGGGTTCTTTCAAAACGCAAACAACGCGAGGCATGATGCGTGTTTTTATGGGTTCAGGGACTCGAGGTTGAACAGATAAATCAAATTAAATAGAAATGCGCATCATCTTGTTTTAATTTAAAGTATTCATTAAAGTGGGAATATATTACACTTTTAATAGTATTAACGTAGCTAGTGACTGGTTTTTGCCGGAAAAGGCAGGGAGTCTTACCGGGACGCCACTGGCTCCGTCTTCACCGCGAGGTCCGGCAGGTCCGCGGGGACCCTGAGTAAGAGAAACAGATCGGGAATGTAAGTGTTGATCATAGGGATTGGGGTCTTATGCCAACAACACGTACTAAAACAATACAATAACTCTAATATATAAATATATTTAAGAAAGTATGCAGCAATGACAGCAGAAATGGCGGATTGACAACAATCATCAGATAACTTGTAGTTACTAGTACTCTCCTTCCTTATCCGTGTAGTTACATTTATATTGTAAGGCGCAAGGACAATGATATATACAATAGAGATTTAGAAAAAAAAAGCTTGAGATAAAAGATAACATCAAATGCATAGTAGAAAACATCATGTGAATGTCATTTTGTAGCAGAGATTGATCTTGAATTTATAGCCAACTTTCATATAATAATCATGTATAAAAAAAAATACTGCCCAGCCTTGTTATAATTACCTCTTGTAATTAGATATGTGAGCAGGGGAATGCTCTAACGAGTAAATCATTCTACTATACCCCTTCCCTCACCCCCTCCCCTTCATTTTGTCACATTTGCAATAATAAATACAAAAATGACCAACAAAATAAAGTATAAATCATAAAGTGACGTTTAATCGTTTCACACAAGAAACACACACAACTGCTTAAATGACAAATAAAAGGAAGTATAAGTTAGCTTACCTGAGGTCCTACAGGTCCAGTCTCACCAGCGTTACCCACGTGACCCTGAGCTCCGAGTTTGCCAGCGAGACCCCTCGAGCCCTGGGCGCCAGTTGGTCCGACAGGTCCCTGTGGACAACAACCAAGACACGCCCATAAGTAGTCCGTAACTATGGCAACCCTTCTTGTACCACTGTTGCACCAGTAATAAACATTCATCTTATAGAACAGCATTTCGTCCGGTACGGAGAGATTTAGAAATACATGTTTCTTGGAGGATTATCACTTCACATTCTCACTGTGATTGGAAACTGAACGCTTGGTGATAGGCAATAAATTGGTGTTATTCTTGATCGACTGACTTGCTAGTACTTTAAGTAAGGTGTATTACATGACAGGCCCCTATTTAGCGATTATGGAATGCAAACTGGGACCTAAGAGAGCTTATACTTAAAATCATTATTATGATTATAAACCTCCAATATTGAGTTTAATGAGCGACCGTTTTAGACATGTAGTTGAATTCTGAGAGAGAGAGAGACTTGTGTCCGAAACTGTCTTAGTTAACTCAATTGGTATTCTGAAAAGTCAATAACTGTGCAAATAGGCCAATCACAGCTAGGGCTCGTAGGATACTCAAGTCAAAACTGAAGTCAAAATATAATTTCATCTTCAGTATTGCACCCCCAAGTACATACGAAAGGATTACAAGGGGTGAGAAGAGAAATATGACGGGGTTAGAAACTGTCGCAAATATCACATCCTGATTATTTATGATAATAATAATAATTGATTTTCAGTTGACAGCGGAACCTTGATGGTATAACGGGTATATATATGATGGTTTTTAAGAATTTTTAAGATATTCTGAATGCCTCTGCCGAGAGCAGAGAACCCCTGTAATAATAATAATCGGCTTTCACAGTTGGGCCCGAGATCAACGTCACACCTGATTGCAATCTATTGCAATCAGTGGCAGTCAATGTATGGAGCTGATTGCATTTGATTGCAATCGCTGTGCATTTGATCTCAGGCTCCACTGTATTTTGCACTCTCCTAGTATGAAGTGCTAACCAAAGCGATCGACTTTTACTCTGGTTTTAGCCAAGCAGTCTTTTTTTTCAGCCCTAGAAGCCAGTTGAAATATAGATCAGGAGTAAATCCCACCAGGTACCCATTTACTACACCTAAGTTGAAAGGAACAAGCATGAGTGAAACACCTCGTTGAAGGGTGTACGCACCGGGGTGGGCTCGAACCTAAGATCTCTCTGCAAGAGTATAAAACTCTCACCACAATACCAAAGTGGTACTACTAGAAACATCATACTTACACTCACTGAGTACATGTACTATTATTTCATATTCATTTGTACAGCGTTTTTATTATATATGTTTTACCATGGACAGGGTCCATGGTTTTACAACTAGATTTATATCTTGCAAGCTCATCAGATTTACCATTCCATTTGAAGAAATAAATTATCTTTATTGTGAGATAATGAAGGTTGTTATATACATATTCTCACTTCAATAAATGCATTAGCATCGTAGTGTTGTAATTTGATACATAGCTTTAAAATATTACTATTTTTAAGTCTTTTTTTTTTGTGTGTTTTTTTTTTTATTTTGTTTATTTTATGTTACCTACCATGTTCATTGTAAAATTCTGTGCAGTTCAACCCTTGCCCGCGACTTGAGTTGTGTTTTTTAAATCAATAATTATATCGTTGAATTAAATGCCCTCTGTGGACTTACCCGCATGCCCATCGCACCGGCGGTACCATCCGTTCCCCTGACTCCGACCTCTCCGCTCCCTCCTTGCGACCCCTTGAGACCCGGCTTGCCATCCTTACCGTCACGACCCTGTTAATACAACCATATAGTAGAAGAATAACATTTTTTCTTTCACCTGAATCAGGTATTCATTCCAAATCAAAACCACTCATTCGTAAATTTTCACATTGATCGGGTTGACGAAGTTTTCACAAAAATAACTTCTAGTTGGCTAGAATCAAATCACAAAGTATGTTCAATTAGAACTGTTTCAATTTTTCTTTTATATCTTTCAACTTTCTTTTAAAAACATTTTTCCATATAAATGTGTTGCTTACTTTATTTGCCCAATGTTTTTTTTTTTCTGCTAGACTACTCTCTTTCAACAAAATGGAATAAAACATTCTCCTTGACAAACGTTGAATGCATCTTTCTCTAGTCGAAGAATCACAGATATATCTTGGGAGAAACGCGTTCCAATTCATCACTAGACTACAAGTTAATGTATTATGAGTGGCGTGCATTCCGGAGTTCCTGGTAAGTCTTAATTATTCCCTGAGCCAGTATTTTCTTCATGCGTGTATGCCGTTAACCCAAATCCCGTACTCACTTTCTTATTAAATATAGGAACATGTGTAAATATTGAAAGGAGCTATATTGAAACAGCCAAGGAAGTGAATATTCAACCTCTGATCTTGCGTACATGTACAAAGAAGAAGCATCTTTAGCAATTAACATAACGATTTTATTGTTTGGACAAAGTTTCTTTTTGCCCAACCAAGTTGCCAATTTGCGACCTAATAGTTGTCAGATTCTCTTCACGCGTAGTTGTTCCGTTTCTCAGACTTTTGTTAATTAATAGTAACTTATTCCTTAACTGAATATCCCCTTTTACAAATAAGTCCACCCACTTCCTCAATCCTGCATTTCACATCATCAATGCACGTAAAGCTCGGAAGTAAAATGCGTGGCGCAGCGGAAGTAGAGAGAACAAAAACTTAGATCCACACATCAAGCACCCCCCCCCCCCCCATTCCGTGTCATGACGACACAATGGCTTTGTAATGTGCGTGCGACATATCTTACGTCTCTCCCGGGTATACCGGGTGAGCCCTGGGAGCCAGGAGGTCCTTTCGAGCCGTCATCTCCCGTCTGTCCGTCCCTTCCGTCCTTTCCTGGGATTCCGTCAGATCCCTACAAAATAAAAATAAAAACGAGACATACTTGTGGACAAGTATAAGGTGGTCTGCATTGGCAAATTCATGCACTGACATGGGCTAGAAAATGCACGGTGATATGGACCTTCAATCGTGACACAATCTATTCATAAGCAATCAGAGACTCCGCTCAAGAAAGCTCAGAGCGCACCTACAATGTCTACTAACGTACATTTCAGAGACATGCCTAAATGGTTACATGTATATTGTGCTAACATGTAATTAATAGCCACGTAAGATAAAGGGGCGAGAGAAAACGAATGGGAAAGAAAATCTCAAAGAGAATGACAAAGTGAGGGATAGAACAGAAGAAGATGGCAAAAAAAAACATTGTAAAAGGAGGGCAAAAATTTACCCTACCCACTCCAGGAATCGAACCGGGGGCCTCGAGATCTTAAAACGCGGCGCCTTACCAATTGAGCCACACATCTTCCCATTCACAGGGGCTAGAATGATTAAGAAATTGATATTCAAGATGAAATTTCGCCATGATCGCGACGTCTGATTAAAAAATAAAGATGACGCCCCCGAAAGCTAGTAGACTCAGCTACAACATACTAAAATTTCAGAGTAACATAATTGAGCATAAGCGAGATACAGCTCCTAGAAGATCGTCATGTCATTTAATAAATACCCCTTCCATTGACATAACACGTACATACGATCGATTTTGACATTAATGTCTATAATCAAATTTATACCATGAAGATGGAATCCTATTGAAACATTAGGGCTAATTTCTCATAGAGCAATGTCTCAGCTATCACATACTGAAATTTGGAACAAAATTGACCAAAGATTACTGAGATACGCAAGAACGGGTAAAAAAGTTTATGAAGTCATACATGAAAATTGATTTTTTCGATTCATATGGCAATATGATGATGTTACGATGTATTTAACGATCAAATGATACATGAAATAGCATTTACAGTTCCCACTCTTTCGAAATTTGAAAAAAAATGGGGGTCACCTGCCATTCTGAGGAGCTATGGCCGATTGAAGGTGGTCATGTTTTTTGCAATATTTGCACACAAAAACGTATTGACGCACGCGCGGACTTTGAACTTTGACGCACCAGCACGACTTTATTATTGCATGGAAATGGCTCAAAATTTCAGGATGTGTTGTTTGCAGTGTCAGAAACATGAATCCAGTGAAAAAACAGTTTTCCGACGTTGCGTTTGCTAAACGCACGGAAAAACGCGCGCGCGCGCGCGTACGCGCGGAAATTTGAAAAATGCTAGAAATGGCCTCAAACATATGCAAAACAATTTCTAGTTGATTTGGAGCATTTTTTTATTTTACGCGCGCGTTATTGCACTAACGTACGCGTACGCGCGCGTTTTTTTTCATTGAAATTAATTGTCTTGCCATTACTTATATACCTGCCAAATTTCATTACACAGAGTTGAACGGTTTTAGAGCTACATGAAATAAAAGATTTTCATTAAATTGCTCGTGCATGACGTCACGATTACGTAATGACCTTGAAAATGTTCCTGTAACATGTTCACATATATACCTATACATGATGAACATTTGATGAAACATGGTCCATGCATTGTTGAGATATCCATGTCACAAAAAATAGGAATAAAAATAAATAATAATAATAATAAAGAAAGAAAATTCGGATAAAAACAAGAGGTGATCTGCCATGGCATGGCAGACCACCTAAATAGAAAAACGAGGACTGCATCATTTTTCTGTTATCAATCATCAAGGTAGGTTTTGATTTAGTCATGAAATAATCTTTTATTTCACATTATTTCAGTCTTTAGTACCACATAGGAATGCACGCAAATCCCGCAGTTAATCTGGCACACAAAGGGTTAACCAGGGCCCCGTTGCATATAACTTATCATTAATGGTAACTCTGCCATCAATGGTAATTACGATGGTAACACCGCTCAACAACCAATCAAATTCAAGATTTCCTTTGAAATTCCCATTGGTAGCAAAGTTACCATCAATGGTAAGTTTTATGCAACAGGGCCCACCCAGGTGCGAGCCTCGACTAGCATTGTGGCGCTAGCTCAAATTATCAAATGATGTATTGTGATGATGTTATGATTTGTGAAACTACTTTTTTTAATCACATTTGAATTCAACGTATTATTATTCAATGAAACCATTCACTTTGATATTGATTGAAATGTGAACAAACACAAATACACCATATTTCATTGACTCAATCTGTCACACAAATTATTTCCACAATGATATTTCTCCACAACAATATATGAAAGTGAGTTTCCTTATTTTTAAATATCCCAAAATACAAATTTAATTTTAAAAACTGTTATCACTTAAGTGCATATAATCAGCAACTTAAATTAGACAAAATTACGATCTGACTTCGAGGTTTTCGCCCAAAAAACAGCGATGGAATAAATGACAATTAAGGCTACCACAGACGATACGATGTTGCCACGATTGTTAAGTCGATAAGGCCCATTACTGGAAATGTGACGTCATCTTCGAGTACAAATCCCATGGCTGAGTCCTGCGATGCAACCAGTTGCAGAGACGCACGACTGATCGGATCGTATCATCTACGGTGGCCCTTTAGACATGTTAGACTAAATATTGAAAGCATATCATGAGTGTGTTCCTAAACCCCTTCTCTGTCAGACCCCACATAGCCCACATGCATTACCTGTGCAAAAATGCCTTAATGGTGCATAAAGAGTTAAGAAAACTTGTTGACTTACGGGTCGTCCTGGTGCACCAGCGGCTCCGGGCGGTCCCATTAATCCAGCCAGACCCTGATAATATAGATAGCAGCGCCATCATTCGGTTAGAAACGAACACAACACCACGATTCAATACATGTGTGATAAAGCACCGTATTATTACAATTTTTAACTGAAATGACATAGACAATAGGAGAATCTACTTGATGATCCTACTCCTCAAGTTTTAATTTCGTCCTCACAACCTTTTCATTCAAATACTACAATCATACATTGAAGAAAATTATTGTTTTTATTGTTTGATTGTTGACCTATGCACATGACATTGCATGATTAAACAGAATAGAAGAAACGAAGTGATTAACAGAAGATGGAACGTGTAAGCAACTTCAATCGTTGTAGACGTTCAAGATAGTTACTAATTGTATTGTATTGAATTGTATTATGATTGATTTGATATGATAATATGCGTGCATTGCCATGGTGTAGCTGATGCCTAGTTTTGAAACAGGGTAGCAGACGAAATGAAGTAGAAGCTATCGTCGCCGCTTCTTAACATTAGTGTTAAATTAATAACCATGCATTAGTAACGAGATAAAACATTACACGCCATTTTGGGCGTTTTTCGAGCTAGGATTTCATTTTAGCTGAATTACTTACTCCTACTCCAAGAACGCCAGGAGATCCAGCGGGTCCGACGGGTCCACGGGCTCCCTACGTAAAAAAAGTGAAATAAACCGCCATCATTCATATCATTGATTGTTTTATGAACACAAATCTTCTGTCACTCAACCAAGGAGTGGGTCTGAAGCTGGGGAGACTATCTATAATATATCTGAGATATACGTCTACCATTTTTATAAGTACAATTTTTTCACAGACAATTATTCTTTATATCGGATCTAAGTGTTGGAATGGTATTCCAAATGAGTTTAAAGGCGGATTCACACTACATCCGACATTCCGACATACGACACGACATACGACTTTCCGACATTTGATCCGACAAAATAAAAATCGAAACAGTGCAAATCCAATGTGTCCATTCACACTGAGGCAACACGACAAAAAAAGTCGTGTCCGACATATTTTGTCGTATTAAAAAATCGGATCATGTAGCGATTTTTCAAGCACGACAATCCGACATTTAGCCGGAGACCAATCACAACGGCGGATTCCTATGACGTCACTTCATAAGTTTGGCTTGTCAAAAGACTTTTGCTTCGCGGAAAATCTCTGCGATGGCCCCACCTCAGTCCCATCTACTACAATGTATGTTGGACAATGTTTCCCAACGCATCATATCTTTATCATGTTTTGGTGAAGCATTTTACCATCGTTTGTAAAGAAAGGTGGGCAGGAATGTGATTTCTTAATGGCGGTAAGTTAATCAATGTCTATTAATGTCAGCTAATAGCGAGTTAATCTCGGTATTCATTGGTAATTGAGTTTTAAAGACTTGACTCGAGACAAGTCTAATGTTTACGTTCGAGTACAGGTCTACGTAGTCGTATAAGTAAACGTTAAAAATTATACAGACCCAAGGCCAAGGGTCTACATGTAAAAAGTCAACTATTGATGGTGTATGCAACTGTTATCTACCTGCATAAATGTCATCATTCTAAACTTGAAAGTCTTGTGAGATCTAAATCGCACTTTAACTTTGAAAGGCCTGGACATGTACATGCAACATCAATATAGGCCCTATCTAGTTTTAGAGGTCTAGACTGGTATTAAACGTTATCAATTGAGTAACCTGTTATATGTTTATACTCCGATTAGGCTCTAGTCTAGTACTACTAGAAAGCTGTTGCATAACCAACAGTTCAACATAAACATCCGTAATAATATTATACGTATAAACGGTACTGCAGTTAATTGTAGTGTGTTCTGTATTTATACTCTGTTCTAATGTCAGAGTTTTAATAAATACATCTAGATCTATATACGTTGGATCTAAAGTTAAGTTACAGGTCTACAGCATCGAGGTCAACATGGCTGTTACCACCGTACATATCATGGGTAGCTAGTAGGTCTATCTTGTTGTTATGATAAATCTAGCCAGCCGGCCGACCGGCCGGGCGTGCTCATGCGAATAGATCTAGGTCCACGGAGTGAATACTCGTATTAGATAGATACTAGTTTTAGTAAAGAAAAGAATTGACTGTTAGATATTTATCTGACGTTGGTTCGTACTATAAATGTATGCAGTCTACCTCTAGAACTAGAATAGATAATTTGCTACACTCAGATTTCCTTGTTTAGTTACAATTCGTACGAGTCAGCCATCTATCAATATCATCAAGTAGAGTCTACTTCAATCACAGCAAGTTATCTGCTCGTCTAAAGTCTACCAATATATTAACCAAACCTTAATTTTAGTAAGATCTGACTAACAAAAATAGAGATGAATTGGCCTGTATTCATGGGTTTAAGTTACTTTTCTTTCGGGTTTAGAAGACTCTGAACTAAGTTTACATGAGGAGCTAATGTAGATTCATATTTGTTTGTCGGGGAATGCTGACAGTTTTCTTAACGTCAAAACTTATTAACGTTAGTTAATTTGTAGTTTAAAAAAATAAGAAGTGTCACTATTTTTTCTTGCAGAGTCACTGTTGGTGGAATGATTTAGTTTGTTAGTTGAATGATTACATGTAGAATGGCTGTAGATATGCGGAATGTTCCTAAAAAGAATGTACCAATATTCAAAATTTCTTTGCACAAGAGTAGGCCTGTTCAACTGTTCATAATGTTTTATTTGATACTTTTCTTGTATCACGCACACTGGCGTAAATATGTAAAGTTTTTTTTTTTTTTGAGGGAAAGATGAAATTTCGAGGGTGCGGGAGGAGGATGTCTGAGAAGAGGGGGAGGGGGGGGGGGTGCCCCCCCCCCCTTCCGATGTAGATTGGGAGGATAATGTTGTTTCTTGATCTCTAAGAAAGTTCTCATCGTGTATTTCAACCGTCTATATAGCATAAATGATCGAATCTGTGAAAGGAAAATTAAGAAGGGGGGTTAAGGCTGAAACAAATATGAACAGATGTAGCCCTGGATTAGGGAGTTTGGTGCGGCGAGGGGGCTATATACATGCCTTTGCTGTGTTCATGATAGAGAGGAGGGGACGGAGGGGGGGGGGTAATCATGTTGTGTTGATGCAGATTTGTCAAAGCAGAATTTTTGAGGGAAAGATGAAATTTCGAGGGTGCGGGAGGAGGATGTCTGAGAAGAGGGGGAGGGGGGGGGTGCCCCCCCCCCCCCTTCCGATGTAGATTGGGAGGATAATGTTGTTTCTTGATCTCTAAGAAAGTTCTCATCGTGTATTTCAACCGTCTATATAGCATAAATGATCGAATCTGTGAAAGGAAAATTAAGAAGGGGGGTTAAAGATTGTCCGTCCCTTTTGCAAGCTTAAAATTTGAAATCGTCTATCACGATCGTAAATTGAAGAAAGTGTGATTCAAGACCATTTCTAAGAATATAGCATGTTGAAACTTTCTGTATATGTAAAAAATTTCAGCCGTTAAATTTCAAACCGACTTTTTTCGTACCACGAAAAAAGTATTAGTCTTTGTTACAGTATCTATGTGGTTATTATGCGTGTGTGAAATCCTAATTTTATGAGTAACTCCCAAACTTTGGACATGACTCCTTCCATATAGCATTATTTTTCATAATGCATTTTATAATTGAATAAACAGATTAATCAATAAAGCAGATATTTCAACACAAACTGCTAAGAGCCTGAGGTAAAGACTATTAATCAGACGTTGTATACGTGCATTATTTGAATTTTACACTACGTTTCAGTTTCAAATTGTGAATATAGAGCTTGCTAACACTCCTCTATATGTTTTGCCAATGTTTCGGTGGTTTTGTGGTGATCTGAAAAAGGGACTGGCTGTCTTTAAGGCTGAAACAAATATGTACAGATGTAGCCCTGGATTAGGGAGTTTGGTGCGGCGAGGGGGCTATATACATGCCTTTGCTGTGTTCATGATAGAGAGGAGGGGACGGAGGGGGAGAGGGGGGGGGGGGTAATCATGTTGTGTTGATGCAGATTTGTCAAAGCAGAATCTAACAGATAAGACTTACTTTGAACAGGACACTCAAATCACTGAATAATTTTATATTTCTATTTGAGGAATCGTGATACCTGCAAACTATATTGTAGGCCTACATGCATACAATGTCATGTTGCCGATATGATTTATACTGCATATGTCTGGTATAAAAAAAAATCCCAAACATGCCTTAACATAGACATAGCGAATGAACTAGATAAAGACATAACCTACCCTCTTATAATGGACTATTGTTATGATTGCTGTAATATCGTAAATTCTTTCTCTTCACCGTTGTAAAGAAGGATTAGGGTGAGTGTGATTATGCCAACTTCCCAACACGAAATATTGATGCTGGTTTTCCTCTATTTTGAATAAGTACGTATCTGTAACTTGATCTAGTATTGAGGCAAGAGCATGAGAATGAACAAGGAGACGTAAGAGTAGAGGGAAGGAGAAGAAAGAGAGGGAAGCGAATGCGTGGAGGAGGAGGGAGATGGTGGAGAAGGAGGAAGAAGATGATCATCTAGTTGTCTTTCGTCTTTTGTTTTTCCTCCTCATTCACCCTTCTTTCTTCTAGTCATTCTCACTTGATTCTTTTCCCTACCCCCCATTTCCTCCTTCCTTCCTTGCCGTACTGCTCCTCCTCTTCTCCTCTATTCCTCACCATCAATCCACCCTCTCCCCCCCCCCCCTCTCCCTTGTTCCCTTTCTCCCGTTTCCTTTCCTCTCCCCCTCGGTTTATATTCCCTTCCACCTTTTTCATCTCTTCCTTTTAACTTTCTTACTTCCGTCTTCTACCGCTGCAGTTTCCTCCTCCCTTTTCTCCCGCCTTCGCCGTAAGTTCTTTCTTTCCTTCCTCCTTCTTCCTTCTTCACCGCCCCCCTCCTCCTGCTTCTCGTCCCTATCAGATCAATATTTTTCTTGTGTTTATGCTTGGTTATTGCATAAAGAACTTGATAATTGATTGACCGACAGCAAATGTCGTGTCATCCGACTTTTTGCACGACATTTTGGAAAGTCGTTGTCACTGTGAACTGAAATGTCGTGTCGTATGTCGTGTCGTATGTCGGAATGTCGGATGTCGGATGCAGTGTGAATCCGCCTTAAATCGTGTCCAACTTTATCAAACTTTAAAAGGAAATATAGGATATATATATATACTGCAAAATGAAAAATAGCAAGTTAGTTACTGCATGCATGTACCTTCTAAATACTCTCTCTCTCTCTCTCTCTCTCTCTCTCTCTCTCTCTTTCTCTCTCTATCCTTCCTACACCTTCTCTTTCCCTCTTTCTTTCTTTCTTTCTTCCTTTCTTTCTTTCTTTCTTTCTTTCTTTCTTTCCTTTTTTTCCTTCCTTGCTTTCTGAACCTAATACTCATGAGGACCACCCTCGACAAGCCTCTTTGGCTTTTGGTGGTCCCTCCAAATTTAAATACTATGTTATATATGCTCTTAACTTATCTTCGATACCTCATGTTCATTTTGTATTGCTTGTACTTGAATGTTATGTTTGTTTTGGGTTGCATTCGCCTTTTTACATTGTTATTGTTTTACTTGAAATTTGAATGTGGAAATACATAAATGAAAATGAAATGAAAATCGACCAACAAGCTGTAACTAGCCAGTAAAGGCGCTAGTCTTATCGTTCAGACATGACGAGGTGTTTCAAAGAGTCTTTGTCAGGAGACTTAACATTCCAAGTGAGTGTAAAACAAAAAGTAACACACGCAAAGGTATCTATATTTCCCAGCCAACATTCTCTCTTTTACGTTTATCTACGTTACCATAACATATTCCCAGTATCCACATTCAAAAGAAGTCTCAACTGACAAGGATATTTGGCACAGATACAAAATACTAATTTATTTCACAGTTGTGAAAAATATCTTATGGTAAGTTGATGAAGAAAAACGTAGATCCACTGGCTAATTTAGAAAGTACTGTACATATAGAAGTTTTTCAGTGACCTGAAAAAGATATAACAGATTCGTTTCCTTTACATGGTTTATCGTGGGAGATATTAGTATTGTGCAAAATTAGTATTGTGCAAAATATTTTGTACCTAATATGAGGCCATGCAGGTACTTTACAACAAAATGGGATAATTACATGTAGCTGGTATGCTTTTTAATATCACAAGAACTTACACCGTAATTCGTTGAATGCCTGCAAACATTATAAATGCCCTTGTGCAAAATGGGTAGTTACACACGCAAACCTAGAAAAGTGGATTATGCGGGGCGCAGTGAGGAGTAATGGGACTAAACTCTATCTCTGGACACACACCCCCATCCCATCCCTCACGTGATATGAATGTACTGTGACGTCACGCCGGAGCTTCATGTACTTACCACGTTGCCGGTTCGTCCCTCCTCTCCTTGGGCCCCCGTCTTGCCCTGGGGCCCGATGAGGCCACGCTCGCCGATCGGTCCCTGGGCGCCGCGTGGGCCCCTGGAACCCTTGGGGAGAAAATACGAGAGTTTTTATCGCAATTAGCAACATGATATCATGATTTACATAGACAAGTCATCAGAGTGTGGTCAACGTCACGTCCATCAACATCTTCCATAAGGAGTACGTAGTACTACGTGTGTCACTTGCATGTGTAGTATGACTGTACACTGTAAAAAAAAAAATCAATATCACTGTGATAGCACTATATATGTGTATATCTACCTCTCATGCCATTATTCGCCGAACGAAAGGAACAAATTGAATTCGGGACGTTCATCACTGTACCAGGGATATATGTATTATACAAAGTACCTTCAGCCGTTTGTATAATGCAGACTAAGTGTTTGTAGTACCCCCCCCCCCCTCACATAATAAAATCCTGAATAGCGGTATTGATTTTATTGTGATTAATCTTTCTTTATATTTTTCAATCAAACAATGCATCATCATTCTTTCTCACTCTCTCACCTTTTGTCCTTGGTCACCCAACTTTCCAGTTCGTCCTTGTTGTCCCGCTGGTCCCTGCAGATGGACAAAAGAAGTGCTCAAATATCACCATGGTGACCAATTGTGTTCATTGCAATCATATTGACAATTACGATATTACATAATTACATCTATATATCTATATATACCCAAATCAGCGTGATATAAGATATATATAAACAAATTAACAAATATATGTGTACAAATATTGACTACTCACAGATAGGGTGAGAACTATATACATAAGATGACGTGAAAAACATGTGAGATCCCGAGGCGAAGCCGAGAATTATTTTGTTTGAGACGTATCTCCGGGCCTCTATTTAAGTATGTCCTGAATGTTAGTAGAGTTTATATTATCGCATGTATCGAGTAATGTTGATGCAAAGTAACCACACAATTTTGAACCTAACCATTATTTAACATTATTTTTATTCAGAATGAAGGCCTGTCCTCCTTGTCATCAGTATTGTTTACGTTGACGTAGGTGCATTACGCAGATTTGTCATTTTACGTGTTGTTTAAATGCACATAGACAAAGAGTGTTGTTCCGTTATTAAAAAAAAAAATCTCCGTCATGGCATTCTCCCCAAAATGAATGCTATACGCTAATCCCATATAAATATTCATCTCACGAGTTGTCGCCAAGTTACTATAAACTCTATACCAACCAATCAGATTTCAGGATACCTGAAGTGTCATCTCATATTATGAGTAATACCACAGTGTATATGCATCTAAAAATATTACACTTATATTAGACTGAAAGACTAGATGAAAGTCTTGCCTGATCTCCGCGGGGTCCCATTGGTCCGTTCATACCGAGGGGTCCCAGAGGTCCCTGAAAAATAAGACATTTGATAAATGAAAACAACATGGAATCAAACACATAGCTTACCAGTAAGGTCCACGTGCAAAAAAAATGTGCATGAACTACTATTCGATAAGTCATTGGTAACAACATAAATAAAACAGGCAGGCATTGAATTATACATAAGTGGCAGTTAAAAACAATACCCACCGCATATGATCTTTATTTAAATCTGGAACTGATTTTATCACATTTTGCAAATTATCAAATCTTTCTTGCTTTTGGGTGTCTTTTCTCTATCCACATGATTTCAATGCTTTACAAAGCTTGGCAAGGATACGCCATGAGAGTTTGAGCATTATATCAATGCATATCTATTTCTGAAGTAAATATATACGACGCCCTCAAATCAGCTTGAACAACAACGTTGATACACAATCATCAGTTATTCTTGTCACTCTTTGTTGCGATTTGAGAGGTTGCCTGAGGAAAGACTTACAGCGGCTCCCTGCAGTCCAACCTCTCCCCTGGCTCCGCGTGCTCCCCGCATACCCTGGGGAGGAAACAGAGAAGTAGAGGGTCATCAACTAACTGGCCATATGAGCATGGTGATGAAAGGGAGGGGGTAGGGGATCAACATAAGGTAGCCTATGGCCTCTTAGCTTCATCCGAAGAATGAAAACATGTATATATTAGGAAGCTAGTGTCTGCAATAAGTGCTGCAATAGCAAAACAAAATAAATTTTCCTCATCATCTCCCTCACCGGAATATTTGAATTTAAGTAAAATTTAAACATAATTAAAAAAAAATATATAGTGATGATAATAACAATTCTAAGAAGAAGAAGAAGAAGAAGAAGAAGAAGAAGAAGAAGAAGAAGAAGAAGAAGAAGAAGAAGAAGAAGAAGAAGAAGAAGAAGAAGAAGAAGAAGAAGAAGAAGAAGAAGAAGAAGAAGAAGAAGAAGAAGAAGAAGATGAAGAAGAAGAAGAAGAAGAAGAAGAAGAAGAAGAAGAAGAAAAAGAAGAAGAAGAAGAAGGAGAAGAAGAAGAAGAAGAAGAAGAAGAAGAAGAAAAGTAGTAATAATAATAATAATAATAATAATAATAATAATGATACTATAATAATAATAATAACAATAATAATAATGACGATAATACATAAGAATAATTGCATGTCTCTATGTAGTTAATATAACAGAATGCATAAAGAATGTGTAAAGTGCATTGGCTTAATTGGTGATATTTACAAAGAACGAAACAGATAGCATAACGACCTTCAAACCCTCAAAATCAAAAAGGCTTTTATACAATTCGTTACGATCTTGTAATATTCATCACGCAATACGTTTCATTGCTTAACACTTTGTATTACTTTCATAGAACATAATTTTATGTAACATACAAATGGTTTACTGTAATTGAAGCCGACGTTGATTCGTGGTTCACTATAATTGAGGCGGACGTTGATAGGTGGTTCCTTACCTGCGGTCCGACACGGCCGACTTTGCCCTGAGCTCCCAGCGCGCCGACCTCTCCCTTCATTCCCTGCTCGCCCGCAGGTCCACGCTCACCGGGCGGGCCACCTTGGCCCTAACAAAAAAGTGTAACCATAGTAACAGTAATCATTGGCACTGTTGATTTAAAGAGGCTCTGTACATATTCAGTAATCAACCAGTTGTGAGGAAGTACATATATTTTTACGTCAACCGGGTGGTCCGTTTGCTTAGCTCTTTGGGAATGATGTTATCTAGGAGTCAGGGAGTTAATGAACACGCGGAGTGGCATCATCTCAGCTGAGTGTGTTATTGATTAGGTTTCAGTTTTGAAAGATGAATTTAAAAACTTAAAAACTGAATTTCTTCTTTGTGGTGCCCCTTTCTCTGGAGACAGCACGGTAAGGAAAATAATCACACGTATTAATGCAGATCGTGAAATAATGAGCAATTTTACATTGTTTCTAGCAAAAAAAATCCTCCATGCTCAATGTCTTAATCTTTTATGGTGCACGACGTATTTTTTATAAACCAGCCAAAGAAATGATTGTTTTTAAATCACGAAAGTAACGTAGATAGATATGTTTTTTTATATATTTTTTATATTACATTATGATTATTTTTGCACAAAAACAATGAAATATGAACATGTGTATTTTCGGATATGATTCATATACTTCAGATGACAGACGTAGGACGCAGAACAAAGAACAGATCAATGCAAACACATCATACTTTAAAAAAAAACACACAATCGGACAATGTAACAATTAAGAATGGCTGGGTGACTTACGGGGTTACCTGGAATTCCGCGAGCTCCTTGTGTTCCCTTAGTGCCAAGCGCCCCCTAGAGTTAGGAAAACAACAGGATTCGTTGCAGCTATTACATGAAGTTCAATTGAGGGGAATGCATGTTGATTTTGATTTCTTTTAATCATTTTGGGTACTTGTGTAGATTCAATACAGCCATATTTTCTAAATCGTAGATAGATAGAGTAAAAATGAACACAGTTCTTGAAATTCCCTCTACTTCTGTTACCCGACCGGGTAAATCGTGAATTAGCAAACCTCTTTTGAAAGAATAAAACCACATGGTGTAAATGAAAGTAAGTGAATCTGTACCAATCGCGTGACAGGTTCGATTCGATCAAATGATCCTGAATCAGTCACGTGACGGGTTTGATCCAATCACTACTCACACGTGCACCCTTGGCTCCCTGTGGTCCGTTTGGTCCTGGACCTCCAGCTTCACCCTGCAAATCGGAGGAAAAGAAGATTTTTGTTTGTTTTTTTAAGAGTCGTCTTTTATCAAGCTGCCATGACTGCAACTTTTGTATGGGTATCACGTTACTGTTGCAGATGACCCAATGCAAAAAAAGGGTTGTCAAGTTTGTTCCTCCAGTGAGAAACTTTCGTGAATAAACAGAATAAAAATGATGTTATGACAAGTCAAGTAATCATTTTAATAACTTAGTGAGGAAACTGCTTATAACGCCAAAGTATAGTTTACTAGATAAATAGGCGTATTAATATCAAGACAATGTTATAATCCACCAAGGCAACTTTTGAAGTTGTTCGCGTTTGACTGTCTTGGTGAGGATGGTTCCTGGTGATATTGACAGAGACCTAGTTTTAGACTGGTGTCATGTTGTCTGGTTTTAGAAAGAAAGAGGTCAATAAACTTACATCGCTTCCACGCATTCCCTGTGGTCCCTGTGGTCCAATCGGTCCTTGGCTTCCCTGCGAGGAAAGAGAATCATGATCAGTTATGATCTTAACTCCTCTTAAAAATATGCACTAGTCACATGTATACATCTCTCTGTCTTTATTTCTATTTCCACCCTTCTCACTCTCTATCTATCTTCCTTTCTCCTCCTTCTCCTCCTCCTCCTCCTCCTCCTCTTCCCGTAACAAAGAACCCTTTTTTGTATATAAAATATCCAAAGTTTTGTTCATCCTCTCTGCAATAAGTTTTAATCAAAACCTATATATCTACTATATATAATTATGAACAAAATACAATATTGATCTCGACTTAAACGCGACGAGTATCACGTCTTTCCGATCATTCCCTGAGCACTGTCTGTCCAACGTGCTTACAAACAAAATACTGTTCATCTCGATTCACACACAACTATGTGTTCAAAATAATGGTCGTCATCGTTGAGGTGCCCGTACTTACTTGTTCACCCTCTCGTCCAGGCTCTCCTTGGGATCCTCCAACACCAGGGTCACCCTGTCAAGAGCACGGACAGTAACAAGTGTTGGACATCGCAGAGGGCCGATGTATTTCATAAGTCTACCAATAAATTGTTACGCAATTTTGATAATTACGTAGACCTAATTGTAACTGTACAGTTGTATTCGGCTCGCAGTACATGGAATGTGCATAATTACATCAGGTCCCAGTAGAAGGTGAACTCGAAGCTTGACCTACAAAACGTTCCCCTTATCAACAATATTAACAACAGTAAAAGTAGCAACGATAGCAACATTTTAATACGACGAAGTAATTCAAGACAGTGAAGAATTAAAATTAAAATAAGTGTAAAACTAACACTACAAATAACAACAATACTGATAAAAAAAATCATTGATGATCAAAAATACAAAATGATATAGATAATAATTTAAGTGGGTTTTTTTTATAAAGCTGTGTGTTATAACGACAATGACAAAAATCTGCACTTACATCCTCTCCCATTGATCCACCCGTTCCAATTCCTCCACGAAGACCAGGGGGTCCCTATACGTGAAGACAAAGCGAGAAGACATATGATGACAGATGAGAGAGATGGGGGAGAGGGGAGTAAGACGGGAAGGGGGGGGGGGAGACAGAGAGAGTGAGAAAACAAGAAAGGGAAAAGGTGTTTGGGAGGCAGAGAGAAGCAGGATAAAATAAGAGATAGATAAAAATTAAAGACAAGGGGGGAGAAACGAAGATGCAGGCAGTGGGAGGAAGGTTGAGAGACGGAGGAAGAGAGAGAGAGAGAGAGAGGGGGGGGGGGTAGAGAAGGAGAGGAGGGAGAAGGAGAGAAGGGAGAGCAAGGTGAGAGGGAAGGACACACATGATATAAAGAGAGAGGGGGTGAAACACGCGTGAGGTAGGTAGAGGGGAGGTAGAAATAAAGAGAGAGAAAGAGTGAGGGAGGGAAGAAGAGATACAGAGAAGGAGAGAGATAGAGAGATGTAGAGAAGAGGGAAAGAGAGAGAGGGGGGACCATAGCTTGAGTGAGAAATTACCAAATTACCTCCAGTGAAAATTTGGAATAATGCTGACCCTAAAATGGCTCGAGCATGTCATTATGCAATCAAGTACTGTTAGTATTTTTTTTTATAAAATTTCCCCCAAGTAATCTAAATGCCACTCTTTGAGACAATCGCAATGTAAACAAACGTTTATAATCTTGATACAGTAATGCACGTGTGCGCACTGTCGTGCCAGACTTAATCTGTCTGCATTGTATCTATACATTATATATCTTATCTTGCTGTATAAAAGATCACAATCGGCCATGGGTAGACTCAATCTTCTACCTAGTTATTGAACGCCAATGCACCAGCCCTGCACAATTCAAAATCCTTAAAGAAAGATCACGAATCTTCATCGCATACATTGACCTATATCTTACCTGCAGACCACGAAGTCCTTGAGGGCCCTTCACACCCGAATTGCCAGTGGTTCCCTGTGATGAAATGGAATGGTCCGGTCAGTACATGTAGACGTGTATGAACTCACTTTTTGGACGATTATACTAGAGAAACATGGGGGAGCTGACTGATGCCCCTTTTATAGTGAGTTACCCCGCATCAGGTCCGGACCTGATCCGGGGTAACTCTCACTATAAAAGGTCGAAAAATATTTAGCCCGAGCTAAAGTTAGTCCTAGCTAGGTGCTGACGACATCGTAATGGATTAGATGTTATTTTATAGAGTCATACTTTTAGTAAAGATTATAATAAACACAACAATTATAAGAATATACGAGAGGCTACTGTGATTAATTTATAAAAGGCTAGTAATGGTTCATTTTCATTCCTTTTGAAAAAAAGGAAAATCATACGAGAGGATAGTTTCATCATAATAATATTAAAATGTATTGATTTTATTTTATTGATTACATGGCAGTTGCAAGTTTCTCGTTTCTTCGTAATACTCGGATATAATATAGAGAATATATGAACCTGTCACACAGATAAATACTTCATACCAAAAAAAAAAATGACAGTAAGATTGCTACTACGCAATTTAAAATCCAGACAATAAACTCTTTGTATTTAAACTTACAACTTCTCCAATTCGCCCTGATCGTCCGTCGGTTCCGCGCTCTCCCACCAGACCGGCGGCTCCTTGCAGGCCGGTACCTCCCCGCAGTCCTTGCTCGCCCTACCGAACAAATATCGGAAAGGGAAATTTATATTAGCTCACTGCTGTAAAACTTGTTGTGTAAAACTTTCAATGGTTTTAGCAAAGTGTATACGTCATATTTTCTACCTAGATTGGTGAACCAAATCGTTTTAATTGTCGCCTCGTTCATAGGTTAACCAAAACATGACAGAGATCAGAGAAGATTTTGAGAACAAAAAAGGTAGCATGGTAGACTCATTATCTAAGATGTTATTTTTATGGGGTCTTTTTCATACATGCTCCATGTATATACATGTTTTCGTGATTTATATTCAGTAGCATTTATGAAATATCAACCGAGCCTTGAGTCGTTTCATTCCAGGAATTGGCAGTTGCAAGTGCAGATCAATTTCTTCAAACGTCATACCCCATTTCATAGGAATTATTTGCCTGTTCTTTTGGTTTAACAGTTTGTGCAAACTGCTGCTCTGTGGGATTTGTGTACAAAGAGTTAAACAGTTGAATCAAGAGGCAAACGACTAGACTGACCATATCTCCGACAACGCCCACGACGCCGGTAGGTCCGGTTGGACCGCGCTCTCCCCTGGCTCCACGCGCTCCGTCCAATCCAGGTGCTCCAGGAGTTCCCTGAAAAAAAAAGATTTGTCGTTTTTCTTCCAATAAACTCTCACCATTAAATCAGAAATATAATAATTTTACACTTGTGATTTAAAGGACATATACTGTACTGGGAAGGCAAAAAAGCCTTCAAAATGTAATTGTTAGCAATCTTCTTGCCAATGGTCTTAAATTCATGTATTGTCTATTTTAGAAGCTTGCTGAAAGTTATTTGCCCTCAAATGATCTACATTTGGAGTAATAAGTAATTAAATCACAAGTCATCAAAATGTTCGGCCCGAACATTTTGAGGATTTAATCATTAATCATTAATTACTCCATATGTGGATCATTTGAGGGAAAATAACTTTCAGCAAGCTTCTAAAATAGACAATACATGAATTTAAGACCATTGGCAAGAAGATTGCTAACAATTACATTTTGAACGCTTTTTTGCCTTCCCAGTACAGTATATGCCCTTTAAAATCAAATCAATGGTAGGCTACGTGCGAAAGTTGTATCATAACATCGATCATCACATCTTAGAAAGTCATAAATCATACCTCGTATTATTTTTGTTTGTTGTCTTTTTTGTTTGTTTTGTTATTATCAATATTTAGTGGTTGCATTTTTGTTTGGTAATGGGATTGACAATTATAAACTAATATCTGGGGAGAAGTCTTAAGACAGGTCAATTGCTTTTGCTTCTCCATCAAGACTTATGTATTAATGTGTCTTTCATTATTGTACTATTCTATTTACTTTGTATTCGTGTTTATCTTATTGATGTTTCTTTTTATCAATGTAGTATTTTATGATCCAAAAAGTGGAAATTAAATAAAATGAAATGAATAACTTCACATACTGTCTTTGAAACTGGTTCACGGGGGTGTACGTTAAGTGACTCTAATCTATGAAGTACATGTCTGTGACTGTACATCAGTTTCATTATTAGCGGGTAGAATAAGAATAAATATGTCGGTGTTAGGAAATATGGTTGTGTGACATGAAAACGAACGGCACAAGATAGATCAAAATGGAAAAATGATGAGGAGGCCTTCCTTCAGCAGTGGAGAGCAATAGGCTAGAAATAGAGATAGATAGAGAGATAGATGTCGCTGTAAAATGATATGATGCCTAGGCAATTTATCAGTATAACCTTGCAAGCGTATGGGAAGTATACAAGGGTTCGGCTAGAGTTGTATATCTTGAGCTTTATACATGCTTATCATGTATCTGTTTCTGGTGATCATAGAGCGAGTTTTTTGCGGGTGTAAATGATTCATACCTGGTTTCCTGGTAGTCCAGCGGGACCCTGTTCTCCATCGTCGCCTCGCCTGCCCTGTGGGCCCGCGCGTCCCACTTGACCCGCCGAGCCATCTTCACCCTCCTCGCCCTGAGTGGGGTTAACGGGGTAGAGGTGGGGAAGGGGGGGGAGGGGGTGGGGGGTAAGCGGGAATGGGAAGAGGAAGTGTTGGGGGTGACCAAAGGATGAGAAAAGGGAGAGGAAAAGAGGAAGACAAATTTTGACAAGTATTGAAAAAGAGAAGAAAGAAATTGGAGAAAACAAAACGATATATGAATATGATGGTGTTCAATGAAATTGTGTTGTGTGCTTAATACCATATGATGTCATCATATATGATTGTCTATAAATCATAACTTTGTCTTCTTGCATTCAAGATTTGGCAATGAAGAACAAATGGGAAATACAAGATGCTACAAATATGAAATATACTTATTGATCTTCGTAAACTAAAAGGACAATAATTCCCACTGAATGGTTATATAGTGCATATATTATCATGGTGAATAGACAACCTTCTTTATCAAGATAAGATCAGACAAAGTCAGCGCTGTTCTTTCCATTGAGATGTTATATTTTGTCGATCTGTCGTTTTCTTCCTACCTTGATAGGTTTTAAAGATTGATGTACAATTTAAAAATATATATTCGTGTCGGGATTGATTGTTTCTTATTCAAACAGGTACTCACGGCTGTGTGCAATATACGACGTTACCTAATTACAAACAATGAGAGGCCGGGTGTTGCCCACCTATTATGATTGGTAATGGCACGTGTAAGACTGACGTGTTGGTATGTTTGTAATATACGACATGATAAAATCATAAACCATGCGCAAGACGAAGGTCTATCGCACGCCGATACTGAATGTTACGTTCTATTTCATTTAAACATGTAACTCACAATTGGAATGCCACGGGGGCTACGAAGCGTTAGCTTTTCACGCCACGATCAAGCGAGGATTTATTTGTGTTTGGGTCATGATTCAACTGGACTGTAGTAAAACATGCTTGCTCAGTATTTCTGAAGTTTTGATTGTTTGCTAATTCCTTCTTTGTTTGCAGCAACTTACCGCGTCTCCACGGGAACCAGGGAGTCCTGGTGCTCCAGTGTTTCCATTGAATCCCTGCAGGTCAAATAAGGCGTGAAACACCAATGATGATACATAATAAAATATATCAATGTATATCGATATCTTACACAAACAGGAATCGAAAGATACCACCTCAGTATTCAACATTGACAAAATCTGGAAATTCCGGTTTAACGACGAATCAATTCACATTTAATATGAACTTTTACCGATTACACTTTCACACACCTATTTTTCTTTAATCATGATAGCACATAACTCTTAAAAGGGTGCTACAAATTTTCGGGAGCACAAGCAAATACCTATACATGTACTTCTTACTTTTCATATTGAATAATTTTTCATAATTTCTCTTGGATAATGTTTTGACAAACTGTTTATTTGGACAATGTTTTCATTTACATATGATTTCTTTCGGAATGGAAAGAATTTCCACTCCAATGATTGCACCGTAACGGTCATGCTTAGAAATAGTTTAGGAGAACAGCCAATCCGAGTAGGGCTTACAGTACGACAAAACAATAATGAGTATCTAACTAAGGCTGCATTCATGCGACACTTTTTTGCCCTAGAATCATGATAAGAATCATGATTCAAAACGCGTTTCTGCAGAATCATGATTGCGTTCAGACGACATTGAATATAAACGTGATCCAAAACGCAAACATGTAACGCGGAAAAATGGGCGTTTCTGCATAATTATTGGAGATTGGAGAGAAGGTCGTCTGGACGCTGATTCTGTTGTTATCGTGATTCGTGTTTGCGTTTTGAATCACGTTTTCAATCATGATTCAAAACGCGATTCTTGCGATGGTCGCATGAACACAACCTAAGAGTATGCGCAAGACAATCAGGCAACAAATCTGTTAGTTTGTTGTTGTTTTTTGTAGTTAGAATGTTCCTCATACTGGTTACAGTTCGATATTTCGAAGGTTCGTAATTCCGAAACACGTAAATTGCCTATACCTCGATGCTCGTTAGTCCAAAAAAAAAAGGGGGTTCGTTAATCCGAGCATTTGTCGCGTAACGTTCGGAATAACGAACCTTCGGAATGACGAATGCGTCCCCTCATACTTACAGCGTCTCCCTGTAGTCCTGGGGGTCCCACAAGCCCGGGTGGTCCAGTCTCGCCCTGGGAATTAAAAAAGCTTGGTTAATTATCATGTACACTATATAGTACAGATCATCATACAAATACAAAATCATGTTGCAAGTTGTTGTGGAAAGCCTGATCGCGAGTTTGCGAACACCTTTTTGATATTGCCATATTCTTTTATAGTCATGCTATTTTTATGACTGTGTCATACTTTATCAATGGTTAATCATATAATTATGTTTCGATACAAAACACGTAAATCACACATTGTCGAAATGCATTCCAAATCTTTATCGTGGGAACTATTCAGGAATACACTTGTCTAACAGGATTATGCTTTCGCCTGTTCGTGTTTAATGTATGATATATACAGTAACCATGGTAACCCCCGCGTTTTGTTTGATACTGGAATAAGAAGGGCTTCGGAGCCACCTAAACCAGACACCAGGGTCCCGTATCACAAAGAATGGGTTGCAAATAGACTTTTCAACGTTGTAATCCGTATCACAGAAACTTCACTGCTACAAATCGAAGTCAATATATAATTATCAAATTGATTGTATATTTACGATACTGTAGGTCAATTGCGATTTATTTGTGATACATATTCACATTTGATACTAATCGTACGGTTGCACTATCGATCGTACAATCGATCGGAACACTTTGTGATACTGTACGACTAGCAAGGAAAACCAGGAGCCCGTATAACAAAGAACTACGATTGAAAACGATCGTAACTTAATTGCAATTGCTATTAATCGTAGCTTGTATTGATCTATCGTAACTCTTACTATCATAAAATCATGAATAGGCTTGGACTTGCAATATATAGCAGTCAGTGGTTTTGTGACATGGTGCGTTGCAATAGCAAGCAAGTAACTTGCAAAGTTACTATCTATTGCTTCTTCTTTCGTGTGAGGTAGTACTAGTAGAACATCAAGTTATTTCTTGGAGCTGCGTAAGCCAGTTGATTTGTGCGTCTTACTCTATATTGCAACTCATTCTTTGTGATACAGGGTCGTGGTCAGTAGCCTATGGCTCCGTCATGTACTGGCACTCACCCTCTCTCCGGCATCGCCGGGCGGTCCTTCCTTTCCTGGTGCGCCCTGCAATAACAATCATAACAGCAAAAACAATAAGGACAATAATTCTATTTTCATTAAGAGTTCTTTAACAGTATAATGTTGTGCATGTATTTATATTTATATGTACTTTTTTAAACCAAAATCAAGAATTGGATGATATTTCTTGCAATACTGCAGATTAACATAAGCTTTAAAATGTATAGGAGCCTGTATGGACATGTAAATGGTGTTTGTGACTTAAACGTGGGTATTGTGCAAGCATTTTTCATATGCCCTGTATCCATATGGTGCAAAAAGAACATGTTTATGTTAATTGGATCCCAACCTATTTATACTTGCCATCATTGTTCATCGTCTTTGGACGCAATTCATCCTTCGAAGTGCAAAGTTTTTTTTTTAAATAAAACCGTTCAATTCAACAATAATTAAACAAATCCAACGATATGAAAAATAGAAACAGAAACAAATCCACACGAGGATTCATTGACCGATATGTATCAAATTCTGAAGGATGACATGTGAAATACTCATTTCTGATAGTCATGTAGCGATTATTCAGAGAACTGCCCGCATGTATTAGGGCAGCTGTTTGCTATTTCCGCGCGCAACATTCCTTTTCCCGCGACTTACATATTTTGCTCACGACTTGCATTCCGCAATCAATACGCGCCGACGCATTTCACACCACGTGGATTCTTACTCTCTCGGACTTTTACTCTTGGAAATACATTATCGTCGAGTTTTCCTTACTTCTCGCGTCGCCCTTACTACTCACAGCCAACCTACGCGGACATTATTTTCTACCTCGCCAGCGATCTCTGGGATTTTACCTGGACTTATAATTTCTCCACGCGATGCTACGAGAACAATCATCTAATTCGTTGTAAATATTACGCCGGGACGTGCAATACCTGAACATTCTCAGCTACGCGAGAGCGCCCCCCGCGAGACTGAGGAGCCGCTGCTACCGCGACTACGAGAGCAGCCCTGGCCTGCACGAACTCGGTGAGTAGGATTTGTTTACTGTGACAATAGAGCCATTCTCATTGGACTTAAAAAATCGAGCAGTTAGAAAAATCGCGGAGTTAGGGTGAAAGTTGCCTAGCAACCGTGCCAACAGCCGTCCGAAACTTTGCATGGAACTTCGCAAGTCAGAGCGCGATTTTTTTTAACTTCGCACCGTAACTTCTCGATTTTTTGCAATGAGAATGGCCCTTATATCAATTCCTACAGTCACATGACCTGTACTTGTAGCTGGTAATGTGAAAAAAAAACAGCTATCTCGGGGAATATCTCCGGGTACGCTGTGCAACAGTTCGGCAAGAAGTTAGCCAGATATCAAAAGTTATCCAACGAAATGGTCAACTATGAACTACACGTTACAAGACAATCAGTGCAGAGAGCGTGGATACGTGAATATATACCAAATTGATAAGCAAAATTGTCGTGTCGATTATGATCCAATTCCGTGTAATGACGGCTTATCAAGAACCATTTAACTCTTTGCAACTGTTCTTGCTTTATGGAAGAACAATGGCGTGGCGTGGCGTTATGTTGCCATGGTTACTTACAGTGGGTCCAACCTTTCCGTCACTTCCGGGGTCTCCGCCTTCCCCGGGAGGTCCCTGTGAAGGTGATGGACAACCAAGACAATTTCACTTAATTAGCTTGTAAAATGTACATATACTATAATGTATAATGCATCTATCAATTGACAGAAACTGCATCTAGTGATAAGACTAATGGCATCTGACACGCGTATGATATTTCTCAACGAGATTCAATTCAATTCAGTTCCAATCTTTATTCATTTAAAAACAAAATAAACAATTGCCATGACGAATCAATTAAAGGCATCACCAGAGAGCCGACAGCTTGTAATGTGTGATGACCTTTAAAACAACTTTTAATGCACATTTTGTTTATAGATTCAAGATTGAAGATTCGGAAATATATTTGAATCTTGAATCTATAATAAATGAATGGAAGTAAGAATAACCAATTTGTACAAATTACAACAAAATACGTACTTTTAAAATACATTAAAGAAAAACTTAAATGAATATAAAACACAAAAAATACACATACATGTATATTCATACACAAGTGATTAACACCTAAAGACAATAGACACTACAGTTAGTCATTTGTAATAACTAAATGTCAATATATAATGCACCGTAAATCCTCTCTTCGCCTTGAAGACAACATAATATGTGGCTACGCACCACCCAAGCAAGGTCGACAATTCTCTAATTATGTCACTAGAAACATAACAAACAAAGAGATGAGTGGTCATTATCAGTTCCCACATAAATATTCAGCACTTACATCAATGACATCAGTCTCGGTCTCAGTCTACAGAATGTCATTATGTACGCTTATCCTTTGAATCATGAAATATCACTTGATTACTGCTATTACGATCAGAGTGTGTGTATTATTTTGGTTGCCAGCCCTTTCATTAGAGTTTAAACCACTACATTCTGATTTAAAACTAAATTAAATATATGATAAACACACATTTTGGGGTACAAATTTATCCATAGATTTGAAATTTATCACGAAACCTGCTCCGAAAAAATTGTCATACTTTGATTTGAAGATGTATCAATTTAAGCTTGATCTGAATTTTAATATATTTTCTGTTAATTTTCAAATGAGTCAAAAGGTGTTTTTTTAACTCCTAGTACTCTTTAGAAATACACGAGTTGTCGTGTCGACAGGAATGCTCATTTAAACCGACTCGAACTGTCATGTCATCTTTATTATCAAAATGTAACATTAATGTATGATTCATAACTGTTCGTTGACACATCAGACGGTACATTTTCTCCAAACATACCCGTAATATCTCTGCTGACGTCACAATGGTTTCCATAGATACTTACATTCATTCCGTTTTCTCCGGGGGTTCCCGGGCTTCCATCAGTTCCCTACAATAAAAATACGAAATCAAATGATTTCAATATTATAGTTTCCTGGAATGAACATACCCACTAGGTGAACAGCGGCTTTGTGCGAATTCTACAGAACATGCTAATACTTAAATTACGTGAAAGTGGTCGGGAGAAGAAACGTTGTTTCAAAAGGTACATGTATGTTCCTTTTCGTAGCCGTTCATGAATGTTTGAAGGAAAGAATGTTATAGGCTTTCAACAGAATGCAGTACATTACAATATTTTTTGTTGTATCCCCTAACATCTTGAGAGTGGGTGGTTGTCGGGTGCATTCGTGACGCTCCTTACGATTAACATGAGAGCAAGCTTATATTATTGATTAGCATTTTCTGTGATATTGGAAGTGCCGCTCTGAAATTATATGTGTATCGTATGCAAAAAAAAAACGCGCTTCAATGGCGCGAAAAGAGTTAAATGAAATCGACACTTACCCTGTCTCCCTCCTCTCCGTCCGACCCTGCGTCACCCCTCTCTCCATTGTCTCCCTGAAACACGAATCAGGAAGCCAAGAAGTCAAACATTTAGTCTTTTTTTTTTCACGATAGAGTATACCATAGAGTAGGCCTAATTGATTCCTTTCGAAGTTATATCTAGATTTCACGACAAGTGCTGTCACACGCAGAAATTGGAGCGGATGGTGCCTAGCTCTTGCATATAAAGACGTGAGGTGTTTTTACAAATTGAGTTCAATAATAGTAAAATATGTTGTACGTGTGTATTATTCATAATGCTCTCAGGATGTTCAAAGCATGCTCAGGATGGATGTCTATCGCGCGTCTATTGTAAGTGCTATGTTCCTTTTCATTTCTAATATTTAATTACAATGTGAATATCTAGGCGCGTAATAAGTTTTGGTTTTAAAAAGCCACGAGGAGTTTGATATCGCGTAAGTAGCCTCGTCTAGTACCACTGTTTTCATTGAAGCGATTAATAATCAATCTCATCACATGTGTACGTATAAACGTACAGAGTGCTCGGAGAAACTACGGTTTGTTGTTTTATCTATATAGCACTTTACAGATAGGCCATAATGTTGATGGTAATAAAGAATAATTGAACCCTCGTTCAAATAGCTACAGGGATTGTAGAAAAGGTGCGGAGTTCTTCAAACGCAGTACTACAACCCCTACGTAATACATGTGGCGGGGCGGTGCAACCAATGACGATGCAATTGACGGGGCGTGACGAGACTTTTCGACTGCCACAATAGCAGAATTCGGTCAATGGATTTGGGCATGAAGGTGACGTCACCTTTCCAGTCAAAGACTCTTACTACTGTAGAATCGTCGCACAATCGTTTAGTCTGTTGTGGTCATAACGTGTGAGAGGGTAAAGGGGGGGGGGGAGGGGGGGATTGGGAGGGGAGGGGGAAACCTACCATGGGTCCTTTGAGTCCATTAGCTCCCAGAATTCCAGGTGGTCCTTGAATTCCCTGCACACATACACGGAGAGCAGATTGAATGTTATTACTCAAGTCATCGGCTGTTACAGTTAATCAATCAACAATTTGATTTGTTTTTTTTTATTTGATTTGATTTATTTTTCCATAATAATCTTCAACAATAATACACAACTGAGTACAAGGAATTAACAAAGTATAAACAAATATATATCAGTTCATCTTGAACTGGCAAACAAAAGAAATTGTAAAAATTATTATGGAGGGAAACCTAACAAACATAGCTTGTAAGGTAGAGGTTACCCATAGGTGACGTAAAGGCCAAAATCGATACGTTATTTCCTAATTGTATATTCCTTCTGTAACCACTTAGCGCATCCTAAATGACTGATAATCATTGAACTTCCTGTTCAGTGTACACCTACTTTTCACTCACGTCGTAGCCTTTTGTTTTGAAATGCAATAAATTCTTTATTCTGTGTCATTTTGTATTATACATAATTCGTTTTACTTTCCATTTTACCATAATATGTTTGAAAGATTTACTCTCTTTATTCCAAACAATAATATCATAATATAATTAAATTTACTTTTCTTCACTATTTTCTATTTTTAGGGAAAGGACAAGGGAGAGTAAAATTACTTGTTCTCCGATAGGTCCGCGAGATCCGGAGGGGCCACTTATTCCTTGTTCTCCCTGAGGATATAAGAAGACAATTTACGATTCTCCCGTCAGATGTACATGTTAAATCTGAATATATTCATTTTATTAACAACATAATACAATATATAAACATATTACACAGATTGAGACCCAACTGAGATAAGTATACAGAGTATGCGGAATTCCCCTTTGTAAATTAATGAACGTTTACATAATTCTTATCAAATTTGATATATGATTTTTTTTAAGAAAAATTCTAAGAGTGTGAGAAATAATCATTGGGTGAGCAGTAGAAAAATATCTAAGACTAGGATCGTCTTAACAGAAAAACACAAACGTAAAAATATACAAGTGGCTACAGTTTTTGAACGAGGTGATGTTGATCATTGTGGATGTAACGGACATGAATACAATTTATGATTACAACATCGCTGTTAATGAGTTATGAGCTGATATATTTTGTGTCGTTTTGGTGTCCTTTATGAAGAAGATGTAAACGGTTTATACTCTCAGCTCTTGGATATGTGTTTTTCTGTGATTTGTCGCGTGTTGTTATGCACATTGCTGTCGAGGCTGGTCAAAGTTAGTATTGAACGTGTAAGATTTGAGTATACCCCGTCACACAACATTGATTCTGGGTACCTTGTTAATTAGAATCCCAAATAATAATTATTGTGTTACAAACTATTAAATTTAGGAAAAAGTAGGATATAATGGTTATACTGATCATATGCAAACACCGGGAGTGCAGAATACAGCGTATGAGTAAAATGACATGAATCTATGTTACGTAAGACATATAGATACATCATCGGGAGCAATCCTCACCTCTTCCCCGGTTGGTCCTTGCACTCCCTCGGGTCCCATAGCTCCTTGAAGACCCTATAATCAATGAGGACATACAATTAGCGTCATTACTCGTGATACACTTATGCACAGCAATATTGCACGATCGCTATGACAACCTCATCGATCCGCAATACATCTTGCCTGTGCATGAAACACTTCCAAAATCTCAATTTGATTAGTGTTTACCGTTCAATAAACTTCGAATCCTCCCTCATAAACGTGATCATACGAATTCATAACACTAAATTGTGAAATTTATGTAAATCACTTTGATTAGTTGTATATTGCTGTGTTGATAAATGTGTGGCGACTTTGCGGAATCTTCATGGCATGGCAACATGTGTTGTACGTCAATTTGGTTCTCCAAAATTGGTACTTGAAGCTATCAAAAGGGTGTTCATGAAAAACGAAATCACTCACCCTAGGTCCAGCCTTTCCACGTTTGCCTTCCAAACCAGCAAAGCCAGTGACTCCCTAATCGATGGAAAGAAGGCAATTATTAGTACTCGTACAATAATGAATCATACATTCGGTTAGTATATACACTACAGTCAAGCAATGGCACTATAGACGTAATCATTTCTGCAATTCCTTCCTGTGTTTTTCTTCATCATCACTATCAATATTTGTCTTTCTGCTCTTCCCGTTCTTTTTTTTCTTCTTCTTCTCTGTTTCGTTTTTTGTTTTCATGCTCTTTTTTTCTTTCCTTCCTTTTTCTTCTAATTTTTCTCCTTTTCTCTTTGTCTTTTTGTCTTTTTGTCTTTTTCTCTTTTTCTCTTCTTCTTCTTCTTTTTCTTCTTCTTCTTCTTCTTCTTCTTCTTCTTCTTCTTCTTTTTCTTTTGTTTCTTCTTGCTCGTGTTCTTCGTCATCTTCCACATGTTCTTATTATCCCACGTGAATCTATACATCGAACTTTTTTCACAATGAACAAAATCACCTATTTACAATGTTTACGGTAATAAAACACATAAGATAATGACATGGTGTTTCGAATGCACAGCCCGTTGTGCATTGTTATGTTTGCAGCTGAAATAATAGCTCGCAGTTCACAGCTAAATACTTACCACATCTCCCCTCGATCCCTGAATTCCGGTATTTCCGACCGCACCCTGTAATGAGATATGATACACTAATTTGGTAATATGCACCTTTATAATGATATACAGGTATATATACAATGATAATGCTTTGGAATGTAAATCTGTATGTCAGAGAAAGACTCAAATCAGGATTGCCAATGGCGACATCACATGTTCCAAATAATAAAGAACGTTGCATATAAAATCAAACTTGTATTTGTCTAATACGTCAGTGGCAGTCACTTGTAAATCTTGTTCAGAGTGCGCATGAGTATCTCATTGCGCCATGACCATGATGACGTAATGTGAACATATGAAACGTCACGCCAACGATCCCCACATGCAATAACACCGGGAGTTGACGAACGCGAGCTGACAAATTCAGCCACAAAATCAGGAATAGAAGCAATACGGTGAACAATCTCGTCAAGGTACTCACGTTCACTTACGGACATTGCAAAATATTACAGTCATTAATTCTTCATGATGTTCTGAATCTCGACATATGGCAATGAAGCCTTGATAAGAAGTTAACTTAAATCAAATAAGAAAAAAACACGAAAAGGAGAAGCAGATTTGAGAATAATCAGACATAAGAGCAAATAGTTATGGAGGTTTTACTATAGTCACTACGTCTTAAAATCTTGCATTGCTAAAGTAGCACGATGCATGTTGCAGACGAAGGCTTGAAAATTTATGATTACTCGTTGTTGTTTTTTCAATTTGTCTGACACTTCTCAAACTGTCACCACTCTGCTTCTCTAATGTCTGTACTAGTCAAATCAACTCCTAGGATTGAGGAAAGGTCGAGTACATGGACCTTAACAGATATCTTGAGACGGTTAGCTGAATACATCGCTGACGGGCTTACATACCTGAGAGCCAGCAGCTCCGACTTGTCCAGGCAAACCAACGTCTCCCGCTGTACCCTGGGTAGGAGGCAGAGAAAACGTCCACGGCACCCAGTTAGGACAGGTAAACAAAACACAATTTCAGCAATGTAGTTTTGGCACATCTACCAATGTCATTATTGCCGTCAACAATTTTGAATCGTAGCTTGTGTGTACGTGTACCTATAATGATAGACACTGTCAGAATCAACGATGATTTATCATAAATATCATATATATCATGAACATGGGATATATATGGAATATATATATATATATATATATATATATATATATATATATATTTATATCATAAATATGGGAGGTTGGAACATTTAAGTACATTAATTAATGGCATGTTTGGTGGAATTACCCGTTTTCGTTCTCTAGGTCATCTTACTTGATTAAGTAAATTGTGGCTTGAAAAAAGAAGCATTTGATGTAGATATGAAAGCATAGACTTACCGGCTCCCCGACATCTCCATCATTACCATTCGCTCCGGGAGTTCCCTATGACAAAAATGAAGAAAAGAGGTCAAAATGAAGCTGTCGTGAGTACTGCATATCATCTCGAGATGTACGTATGATTTACACCCCCCCCCCTCTCTGTCTCTCTCTCTCTCTCTCTGTCCCACTCTGTCTTCGTCTCACTATATGTATATGCCTCCCCCCCCCCCCCTTATTTCACGTTCAGCCAGTCAGCCCCTTCTTTCTTATCCCTTCTCTTTCAACATGTTCAATACTTCTATCCCTCTCCATCCTTTCGCATGTGCCACCCAATAATTCTTGCTCTTTCTTCCCTTCTTGAATGATAATAACATTGATATTAATGATTATTAATGATATTAATGAAAATGTTCCTACTACCAATAAAATGAATTATTATCACAAAAATAACGCTAATAGTAATAATAGTAAGCACAGCAATAATAATATTAAAGATTGTGATATATGAACCAACACCTTCTGCACCTCATCTTCGGATTACGGAGGGTCTCAAAATACATTTGGTTTTACCTTCACACTACCAAGTTTCCCCATCAAGATTCACTTGCTACATATATACATGCCGATTGAGATAAAACTGTTAAACACTTACTGGTAACCCTGCTGATCCAGCGGTTCCTCGCTTACCAGGCTCACCGATCAACCCTGGCGCACCCAGCGTTCCCTGCTCTCCAGCCATGCCGGTGACTCCCTACAAGGACAAAACATAATCATGTATCATTTGATGAACATTTCGCAATTGAAAAGCATACTGGAACATTCAATGTTCAAAACTACTTTTATTATCATCACTTTTTTATTATTATGGATGTCCCGTAAGTACTCTATTATGAGTAACTTCCTTTAAGATTAATTCTTTGTTTAATAGTGAAATATTTTGTGTCACCTTGTCCAATATATTACTTCTTTGTTTTTATCTTAAGACTGCGTGTGTGAGTTACAGCGAATTAATTCACATTTGTGGACCCTGACCCACACGCTGTCTCTTTCTGTCATCTTTATTCCATTATATTGTGTCCTTAGGTTTGTTATCCGTGTATTTTCAAAAAAACTGATTACAATAAAAATTATAATAACAATAATAATGATAATATAGGTCAAGAAAAATCATGTTCATAGTTGACAAAATATGTTTCTTCACTCAGTATTTCCTGATTCCCTTTATGCTAATTTCACTCTGTAACATTCACGGCACTTATTTGTTTGTCTATACGTGATGTGCAGTCAGTCAGTTTTGCGCACACTTGTGCGCAAATCGAATAATGACTGAAGAGATTCGTCAATACGGAATGCGCTTTCCCTCTACTCGAATTGAATTGCATGCCATATATTCATTATATTGAGCCTGAAAATTACACAGTGGAAATATTTCGGAATCAGCAAATCTCGGTTTGTCTGTCTGTCTCTTCTCTCCGTTCTGCTCCGCTCTACATTTTACCTTAGCTCCTTGAATTCCCAGAGCTCCCATAGGCCCGATTGCTCCGGTCTTTCCCTACAAAGAAGAAAAACAACTTGAATCAGAAAATCTTATTAATTATTACAAACAATGTAAAGACGATTTAACCAAGTGTATAGTAGGTATACAAATATTTAGGGTAGATAAAGCTAAGGCCACTTTTCGAAGTATTGAAGTACATTTACAATAACAGGTTACACTACAACGTGTTTTAGGCAACTCATCTTCCATTGAGGAAGTGAAATGTTGAAAACATGTTAAGATAAGCTTTTAACTCCCAGTTCCTTACTTCGATTTGGCTTTGAATTGATTAATCAACATATACACGATCGTAATTATGTGGGGTACGGTATAAACATGTGCATGTACCAGGAATGCTAAGGCGACGTGTCAGTGCTGTTTATTTGGTAGCCACCGAACAATCAGTGGCAGTGACGTCGGTAGTTTTGAGCTTTTTAAAGTTACAAGGATTAATTCACAAATCATTGAATTGATATGGTCACGATATGTTTCTTGTCACCTGAATAATACTCTCCACCATAAGGATTTGATACATGTATAGGGAATACCATTCCACTCAAAATCAGTATCCCGCTAGGAAGATGGAAAGATACAGCACTTACACAGCAGTAGCATACAATTCAACTCATCATCTTTGAATTAACTATCTCGCCAAACCAGCGAGTTCATTCATACAAATATTAATTTTGTCTATTGAAATGAAGAAGAGCCTATTGGATTTACGAGAGTGTAAAACTTACTGGTTCTCCAATACCACCCTTCTCGCCAGCAGATCCACGTTCGCCCTGGAAAGACAAAGACCGAGTGTATTCATGAAATGCTGTTATTTTGTTCATATATTTAATGGTTTATTTCATTAAAATTATAAGAAGGCTTACATTTATCTTAGACATCTCAACAGCTCAAATAGTTACGATAGTCAGTTGAACTTTTCATCGACTTTAATATCAAAATCTTCCACCGGTATCCTTTTTAATTTAGAAATATGATTAGTGTTTCAGTGGCAATTGTTCATTTTGCTCTTGGCGTTTCTCATGTCGCGCAGTCTATAAAACGCACTATGCGAAAACAGAACTAAGAATCTTTATCAAATCGCCCAACATATTTGAAGTGGACATTATGTGTGTTGCTAAGAGTAAATTCCACGACTCTGCAGTACAGCCGTGAGAAAATCTCCTGTATAATTCCAGTGACATACAAGCGGACAGACGGATTATTACCATGTATAAACAATTTCACACGAAGTATTTTTCTATTACAATTCAACTTACCGGCTGTCCCTTCGTTCCTGCTTTCCCTTGAGCACCGGTCAGTCCACGAGGTCCCTGGTTAAAACGAGAAAGATTTGCAAGAAATTGTGATAATAACACATTTAAAAAATCCCAATGGAAGACATTTTACACCTTTTTCAAAACAGTGTTATAGTAATGTGAAGGAATAAAGGAGATCCATAGAATAGCGCGATTATGACTGTACTCGAAAATCGGTAAGAGTTCATTGATTTTGGTAAACGTGTTATTCGTGCTATCACGAATTATTTACACAATCCATTCCGTTTTTAAACGGAAAAGGAAGAAATATAAATTACATATTGTTATAATCATTATTACTATAATTTTCATTATCATTATTATTTGTATATTATTTTCATTAATATTCTTAGTATCATAGTTCTTCTTCTACTTCGTTCTCTTCTTCTCCTTCATCTTCTTCTTCTCTTCTTCTCCTTCTTCTTCTTCTTCCTCTTCTTCTTCTTCTTCTTCCTCTTCTTCTTCTTATTATCATTAGCATTATCATTAGCATAATTCTTATCATTATTAGCATTAATAGTATCATCATCATCATTGTCATTATCGTTATTATTATTATTATTGTCATCATCATCAATCGTGGAAAACCGTGAAGAGGAACAATGCGAGATGAGCGTGATACTTACAATCATACCGGGAGTACCAGCCTTGCCGCTGGATCCATGCATGCCGTTCTTCCCGGCTTTCCCGGCGTCACCGCGAGCCCCAGTCCTGCCAATCATACCCTGTGAGGGAGGGGTGATGGAAACGAGGGAGAATAGTTAATCAAGTTTCAAGTGTTAAGTTTATTTGTGTTACTCACTGGATAAAATACAATAAAAACAAAAACGATGAATACAAATATGTAAACAAAGTAAACATGAGTGGGTAGCAGCCAGGAAGAACGGAGCCTTATTGACAGCTGACCCTTCCGCATACATTATTCAGATCGACACAAAATAGTAATTTTCAGTGATTACCTTTTTAGATTTGTTTTTAAATTATTAGAAGAACATAACATTTTGATATAAGGGATAATTTATTCCACACCTTCGGCCATTGAAATGATATTGACTATTGATTTTATTGTGTACTTCAAGAAGGTTGACTGAATGAACAATAATTCCCGAAACGCAAGACAATGTGTTGAAGATAAATGTTTTTCAAAATATGATTCTAAGTTATTATATCACATACAAAGCGTAAAGTTTAAGGTATTCTTGCATTACTTCATATCTTAATGAATCCTAATTTTCAATTTTTCAATATGTACATTGATGTTGAGTCATGCTTGTAAATATATTAAAATCTGTTCAAAATTTTGTTGTTAAACAAAATACTGTATAATTCACTGTTCAGCCATGTCAAATATGTTTATCTAAAGGAAATTAGATGCTCTCAAATCGTTGAATTGTTTTATTCATGATCGAGATACGTGTTTAATTGAATCAAATATTGATATTAATGACATCTGTGCCATTGATGCATTTTGCCTCAATTAATACATTCATATCCCATGGATTATTATCCTGTATTGCACAATAATGGGCATGATGGGGAAATGATGACATAGTTACAATAAACATGTGAACACCTAACAAACGATATTCTGCAGAATGGTAGCAAGATGCTGATAAACATGAGGCCAGGTGCAAGATTTAAGATCCAAAGTGATTTTTTCCCACAAAGAAAAATACATAAAATCAAAATGTACCTGTATATATGTGTATATATATATATATATATATATCTGTATATATATATATATATATATATACGAAAGTAAAGGTGACTACGAACATTAGTGAGGAAAAAATAACAATGTTCATACTAACAGTCCATCCTTTGTGCCCCTCTGCTCCGGGGACTCCAGGGGTGCCAGCTGCGCCCTGTCATGAAACAACCAATCAGGACGGAGGCATTAACAGAGAGCGCCCTCACATAGCTTACTTAGTTACCATTTGTCATTCTATGTGACGTATATGCAACGTATATAATAATATCAATAGGAAATAAAGTGCATTAGTAAGCACCTGTAATTGATACGTGACATTGTGAAGGGAACAGTACATTATGATATCATTTGATATCATTGTTGAAAGATAATGACGAGTGGCTAGAATGAGACGAACATGATGGAGAGATGATACGAAATGTGAAGAGTGGAAGATGGAGGTGGAAGGAGAGATGGAGGAGGAAAATGAGTAGGAGTAATCATGATCGCAGCAGCTGGTATACATGAAGTCGGCATTGGTAAATATTACGTAATACATGGATGAACCAATTTACAGAATATACTTCAACTGATTATGGGGGAATGATACAACGAGATACTATTTGGAGTGCATGTCAATATTGTGACCACGTACATCAGATTAATCACGGTAAAGTAGCAGAAACAGGTATTGTTTTGGAGAGTAGTCCTGTGTACTCATGTCTCGAGTGTAAGAATCATCTTTATATTTTTAACTCACGTCTCGGCCTGGTTCGCCTGCGAAACCGAGTTGTCCGGGGCTGCCGTTCTTGCCCTGTAAGAAAGACATCAACGAGAATGTGAGAATTAGAGGATTGACACCCAAAATGTAAAGACTGGGTGCTTAAGATATGAAAAACTCAAATATTTTTTTCGTGAACTTAAATGTATAAACCAAAAACAATGATAAAGATATCAAAAACATTTTTTTTAAACGGTATATTATATCCTTTAGCTAAGTTCAACTCAGTTATTTATTGTTTATTCCAATTGCCACATTGCTTTCAAGATATAAATCTAATTTGATCATGATATTCACTCACGTCCTTTCCATCTGGACCGTTTTCTCCACGGGATCCTGGTGGTCCGGGCGGGCCCTGGAAATGAGAGGAGAGGGTCACATGACTAATCGCACGATATCACACCACGAAAACACGTGATAGCACAGATGGTACACTACTGATTACTGCCATCTATTCAAAGTACATGATAAGGCAAATATAAAATCATAATTATAAAATAGATACAAGTAATGAAAAGTAGAAATGTTTTGAAAATGACCTCACCTAATTTTACATTCTTTGTTATAACAAACTCTATAATGGTATAAAACGTGGGGGCTACCATTTTTTAAAAATGAGCTAGATGAAATGAAAACATTGAAATTACATACGGATACATATGTATAATTATGTGCATTGAGATGAGAATCTATACAATTCAAACAATCATCTAACTGATTTAAAGTAAACATTAAAAAAATATATCAGAAACAACCATGGAGCTTCAAAATATTTGCCTGTGTATATACCACACTACGCTATTTGGATTTTAAATTCATCAAAAAGATAAAACGCTTGACATCTTCAAATTAGTTTATACGGATATTACTGATTGAGCGGAGACCATTAAAGACAGGGTGTCCCATTTGCAAAAGTCATGAAACTCAGCAGTGTATGAAATCCCACAGTCACAGCTTCACGAACAAAAGTGAAAAACTATCTGTGTGTACGTTTGAAACCCATCGACCATAGTCTACATAATCGTATTGTCCCTGTCAGCGCGCGATGCGGGCGTTGCTTCCATTGAACGCATGCATAGTGGAGCGGTCTCCTGTCTCTAGGCTATAGATTTTGGACGAAACCCGCCCAAAATCTCCTCAAAATCTAGCCATCACTATAGTTTCGCTTAAAGTCAGTTTCCAGTTCTATTATTAGGACGGGATGCTCTGACACAGTATCTTCTTCCATTTTTATTGGATTTTTGTTAATGTTTTCTCTTCGACCTGCAAAAGGGACACCCTGTTTAGTAAGGTATGGTAGAATTACGATAGGTCCGGGGTCTCCAGTAGAACCAGGGGGTCCACGCATTCCGGCTGGTCCCTGTGCAATGGAGGAGAAAGAATTACGAATGATTACGAAGATTATGAAAATGATGAAGATGATTTCGAACACGAAGAGATCGAACATCAAAATGAAATACATCAAAAGAAAGATAAAGAGACGAGGAGAGAAGAGAAGAAGAGGGAAGATGAGGTATGATACGGTGGAGAAAGGGGTAATATGATTTTCATTCGACTTTTCGCCTTCCGCTTAGTTTTGAATTTTGTAGGCTTGTTGTCGCTTTTTATGTTTTTCAAAATATTTGTATGTACCTGTAGATTGGTCTGCTGTTATGAGGCTTTTTGTTCTTTTCATGCTGTAACCATCTCATATCACGTTTTACATTTATATTGGATGGTTTTATTTATATCATTTAAACAGTAAATTATTATTGTAAAAGAGAGCAGATTTTTAACTTGAACGTGAAATAACAGCAGGCATCTAAATAGGGTGAAATTACTACTTCATACTCTTGCAAATGATCACTTGTCTTTATAAAGTGCAATGTTGCCACACATATTTGTCAAATGCGGGATTATAATCAAATCAAATTAATTCAAATCAACGGATTTACCATCTTCCAAATATACATACACTGTATTTCAATATAAGTAGACGAAATTTGAAGAAGAATGAAAAAAAAGTACTCACCCGTGATCCACGGGTACCGGTATAACCTGCGGTACCAGCTCGACCCTGAATGAACAATGGAAAATACCAGAAATTATGTTTATTTAGTAAACATAAATAATAACATAAGCTCCAGCATATGCTTTCTATCTCGCATTAGCACAAATATTGTACATTGCGCTTATTGTGAAGCTCTTAATAGAAGATTCTATAGGAGAAATCATGGCATATCAATACAAATTAGTTGGGGATATGAACTTCTGTGCCATAGATTAGAGTACTAATAAACTCAAATAGTGTGAATTGCGCTTATTATGAAGGTCTGTAGAGAAGCTAGGGTTTAAATAATAGAATCCCTAATGATAAAGGACTTAACTTCTGTGACATGGATTAGACTGAAAAGAAATGTATTTTTTCTATGAAAAAATATGAGAGTTTCTCACGACTCGGACGTTCTGGAACTGGTAGGGTGCAGTCATGCCGGCCCAGCTAGGGCCCTTCTGAGTCTGGGCAGGAGCGGCAGCATCACCGGGGGGTCCGGGAGGCCCAGGGGGGCCGGGGGGTCCTCCTCTGCCAGCTGTTCCATCTCGACCGTCCTCTCCCTGAACGGAGAAGTGGACAGATGAAACATTCATGACGTCACAACAACATCGCCATTAAGTGTCACCTATTGCAATCTAAGTTTGTCTTACATCTTATGTTAATCCTTAGAATGATACAAAGAGAACAGCTCGATTTCAGAGAACGCATTATGACTTATGATTTATGAATTCATAATGAAAAGACTCTTTCAAAATATATTGAATAATCTTAGTTAGCCCAGTGGCACCATCTTTAAAAGAATCAAAATCACATGTCACTGTTCACGCTCCAAATTTTGTAATGAAATATTCGAAGAATGATACAAGACTACCCATTATGTTCCCCTAGCTAGGTGATAACTTTTGACGAGTTATTTCTCCCAACACTTTCCAAAGAGAAGACTTACTCGGTTGCCAGCGGGTCCAGCGGGTCCATTGGGGCCACGTCGTCCACGGTAACCCTAGCAACGGAGAATTCGAAAATGATACAGTTGAATGCTCATCACAATGTGCATAGTAGCATGTTATAGGGAACTCGTGAGCTGGGCATTTATTGTTTATGCATTGTCCATTTGTTCTGTTTATGGAATTGTTTACCTTACATTAATACGCACATGTAACAGGTAACAACAATGGATGAACACAGTACTTACTTGTTCCCCTGTACAAACACACGCATTCATTGTTTTAACCACGATCAGTTCAATCAATTGAATTTGCTCGTACAGTTATATTTAACTGTATTGCGAATTTTCTATGCAGTACATGTCCACTATTGATTGTAAAATGATTCATAGGCGATAGGATAACAACAGTGCACCATTATTAACTATACAATGAACGCATGAAAACCAGTAAAACAAGTACATTTATATCATATGTAATTCTTTAAGAAAGTATGTGATCACATGATGTACTCACATCTACGCCGGGTAATCCAGGCCGTCCACGTGGTCCTACCATGCCAGGCTATGAATTTAATACAGACATCGAAAACCACAATAAACATCTCTCTACGGAAACATTTTTGAACCCCTTTAACCCCTACATTACCTAGTCTTGAACACTGAATTGAGTTTATACACATCCCCGTGCCATTGGCGATGAGCGGTTTAAGACAACATGCCTGTCTTTTGCTCTGTCATTTGCCCTGTAGTGTCTTTACAATAATGCGTAGATAATTTGTGTAACACCTTCTTTGGGAAGTTTGCGTGTACTGATTTTATTTTCGATGCTTTTGTTTCATTGGTCAAATTTAAACAAAACAATACAGAAAAATAAGTTACATGTCTATTTTAAGAAATGGTCTATCCACTTTAACTGTTTTGTTTTTTTTTGTAGTTTGTGCAATAATATATTGTCCTCACCATTCTCAACATTTCAATGTGCATATACCCCTGGAAAATATGTCATATCTTTGCCTATCACAGTAGCATTTGATTATCATTGAGTTGAGCAATAGTAGTTTCGCCCTCTCTCTTGCTCTTGTGTTTGTGTATATGTTTGTTGTATTTGTTCGTTTGGTAAGTTGTTTGGCATTTCTAATAGGTGTTCAGAGAATGTTAACACTTATGAAAAATAATTTTCATTTTGGGACAAATTTGGACCTAAATATGATTAAGTGTGTATCAGATAATGTATACAGGGGCTAGTTGCTTAACAGTTACCATTCTGTGGAAATTTTTCATTGATTGGCTCTTGCGCAATGTTATCATGGTAGTTACCATCAATAGTAAGGTTTATGCAACGGGGCCCGGAAGACAGCAATACCCATTGTACGATACACTTGTCAATCCACTAACAACTGCCAATTGTGTTTGAAATATCTGTTTTCAAGATGAACTTGACAGTGAGGAATACTCACAGGAATCTCGAAAGGTTCTCCCTTAGCTCCCTTAGGGCCCTTCCTGCCTTCAACCTGCAGGTAATAACATATACTCAAGTGAATGTTACATCTGGGTAGATTGATGTAAAACACGTGCCTTTTTAAGTGTGTTACAGTTTTAAATATCTTCTTTATTTTAATAGAAGTGATTATATACATTGTTAAGCTTTTGTTAACCTAATCCGATAAACCCAACTACGTGATTGTAAGGGAACGTAGTGATGAATACTACGGGACCCCTAATCTAGTTTAGTCGCTTTGACATGACAGCATGACAATGCGCCCTATTCTCGCTTGATATCAATATACCAGGAATAAATCATCTCAACATGATAAATTCAAGGTCGGGTGATGACGACAGAATAGTTCTACCATTATGACGGCTCAGAATCGTTAACACTTCGGTGTACCTTTAATCCAAGAACGTGTCTTATTCTTCTTTAGCTTTGTGTACACAAATCAAATTTTGAAGAAGAGGTTAAGAAATGACGGGTAAAGGAAGGAGGAACAGCTGAAACTTATACTCACAGGTGGGGGGTCTATATGAAGACATCAGAACAGTCAGGAAGGCACGGTCGTCATAGAGACGAAGAAAATAGAAAGTTCGAGTTAGCAAATCGTCTTACCAGTCACGAGTTTCGCGAACACACAAACATATCTTACCTGCTGCATACTTTGATGTTTCAGGCTAGGTGGAACATTTCAACATCTAAAAAATGAAGATTTCAACTGGAGATTTGCCACATATACATATTAGATCAGTAAGAATGTAGAAAGTAGCTCAACATTCAACATCATGCTTCATTCCGAAGTGATTTAGTTGTGTTTGCAAGAATAGTCAAATCATCTGAAAATGAGAGTACAATTCGACATGACAATGAATCATCGTATTAAGACGTTTTTATGTTAAAATATTAGAGGTTTCAAGGGAATGAGTGATGAGTTAGTTCCAGTTTAATTTGGATGGATGAGACATGAAGGGAAGGAAACATATAAGTTTTATGGGGTCGGGACTAGGGGTAGGAAGCATGCAATTCTACATTACGTGACTCGCTCGATGCGTAGACATGGGTCTAGACTACAAGCAATCTGTCTAAAGAGAAAAGACTATAAAAAAAAAGTAAACAACAACAAAACACGATATGACATGAACAAAGCAATTAGTGAACATTACCATACTCAAACGATAACGATTTGTGGATGTCTTCTATGGGTACTTTATAACAGTTATATGGCACATTTTGGGGTTGATTCTAAAAAACAAACCTATTGACAGGCACGAACTTTGGGGGACTACGCGTTACCTGCTGGCTCTAATTTCTACCGATAAGCTGAAAACGTGCCGACAACAACAACCGGAAGCAGCTTACCAGCCTTGGCACAACGAATTAATTTACAACTAGTGAGAGAATCGTCTCTCGTGCCCTTCATAGAGAAATCGGAAGAGGAGCTCTCATGCTTGGTTAATTCGACGCATATGTAGTAGTCCTCCTCGCAGTTGACGTCTGCCCCGTTTACGGTGGCCTCCAAGTTGCGGAACACCATCGTGTTTCCCGCGCCCAGGTCTCGGCTGGCGTCAGCGGGTCCCAGGGTCTGCTGGTTCAGGATGTCCCTGCGACCTGACCCATCGCCGCTGTTGGACACGAAGGTCTCCAGACGCCACAGGTTGTTCCCTTCGGCGTCTCCTCCGTTGGGGTTGGAGTCAACTCTGATGTCGAAGTTCAGGTCAGTGGGGCCGTCCCCGATCTCATCATCAGAGTTCAGGGAGAGTTTGGTGTTATCAATCAACACACCTGCATCAGAGAAAATGTATGGAGAAATTGATCAGCGTAAACAGGTTATATATTTTGCCACAATATCACATACACACATATTATCATACTCATAAATAGAGAGAGAGAGAGAGTGAGAGAAATGGATTAAGATATAACTCCATCCTCTCCAGTTGCCACATGCTCAATCAATGAAACAGCGAAGCATTTGATTTGATTGACTGAAGTGAATTACTGTAGTGTGATCCGTATCTAAAAATTGAATTTCTTTATGAACCTTTGTTCAATTTACACTCCAGTAAATATCCCGGAAACAATTTAGGTTTATATGGGTGCAACTTACCTTCACAATTTAATTCGAAGCAGTCTACCAGAACATCTTCGTTAGGCTTAGCAATGAACTGGAAGTCAGGGCTAGCGTATTCGCCCTTTCGTAACTCAGAGCAGAAGTAAACGATTTCGTTACAGGTCAGGCCCGTCATATCGAAGTTGGTGTCTACAGCTCCATAGCGGATGTTCTCCCCAGGGGCGGCAGGTCTGTCCTTCTGAAACTGGGTAAAAGTGTAAGCCGTCTCAGGCTTGTATCTCGTGCCCCGGCCATCTGGGAACGTGCTGCCGAATGTGGTGAGCTCCCAGAGATCTCTACCCTGGGCTTTGCCGCTGGATGGATCGGCGATAGCTGTCATATCGTATAGGATACGGTTGTTTCGAGTTCCCTCGTTTACACGGCCATTGCCAAGAAGCTCGGTCGTCACGTCTGTCACTATCACAGCTGTTGTGTGCAATGAGTAAAAGAGATACTTTATGAACTGAGCCAGTATGAACCAAATAAATATACTGTTGGGGCTGGGGAGGAGATGATTCGTGGGATAATGTGTTAAGATTATTTTTACGTTGTCGATAGCGCTTTGCGTTGTAAGAATAGAGGAGATGATCAACTTGTGGCGTACGTTCCAGTCTAACATATCACCCTAATTGATTGATGGTTGGATTGACGAGGTAAAGTTCCGCCCCAGTTTGTTGCAAATAAACATAGCCAAATACAACTTACGTCTTCGGCATGGTTGTTCCTTGCAGCTAATGATAACATCGCCTCCGCCCTGGATCTCGAATTCGTAGTCAGGATTAGCCCGCAGACCCTTCGAGAATTCCAGGCACAGCCAGCGATACTCAGAATCACATCCAATCTGTGACAGGTCAAACTCAGTAGCAAGATTCTTCAGCTCCAGAGGTTCTCCACCACCCGCGGCAGGGGTCGATGACTCTGCTCTGTCCAGGATCTGGCGCATGTAGCCGAGACGAGGTCCGCTGCCTTGAGGCGAGGTTGAGCCAAAGACACCGATACGCCATAGACCATCCCCAGAAGCAGACCCACTGTCGGGCAACGTGTCAAGGTCGACATTGAAGACCACATTGTCAGGTTCGTCCGCAGTGACAGGTCCTTGTGGCGTCATATCCCAATCCAGATCCGTGAAGATAATTCCTAAGAAAATATAATGCACAGTTGTAAATACGATTGAAGTGGAAATTACAGTTATGAATTAGGTCTCCGATGTATTCGTATCAACGTCACCAGACAAGCCAGAATAACATTAGAGTACGTAAATGTCTGTTGACATTGTTGCTTATAGCCAACCAATGTGCCAAGCATTTAGTTCATATCAATGTGTTTGCCTGAAAATTATTACACTATATGTGTTTTAAAATAAATTTGTTTTCACCTTTACAAGCCCCATCGGGCACCTCAAAACAGCTCCTCAACACCGATTCGTCCGGGATTCCCGTGAACATGAACTCCGGCTGCGACTGTGGATCTCTGTTAACCTCGTTGCAAATGTATTTGACTTGGGGACATCTGAGGCCTGTCATGTCGAAGTTTGTAACCAAGGGCACAAAGTCCAGGGTATCTCCGGAATTCATGACAGGTAGAGCAGCAAAGTATCCAGACAGCACTTGTTCTTGGAAGTTGGCTTGTGGCCCATCACCATTGGCTTGCTCGGCGCCCCACTGACTAAGGGTCCACAGGTCAACTCCGCGGATCGTGCCAGATTCGTCCGTAGTGGTTGCAATGGAGTTGTATGTGAGTGGGTTCTCTGGTTTGCCTTCATACAACATGAGATCCGTTGCAACGTCGGTGGGAGAAGAGGTAAGGCTGTTGATTTCCACGCCTGCAGAGAAAGAAGAAAGTGCTCATATTAAAAGACTACCGAACTTGAGATGAATGAGGGCTGCAATGTACCAAAGAGAGCTTTGAATACACAAACTCTGGCAAGATACATAATGCTTTCACTTGCTCAACAATAGAATATAAACAATTAAATCGGAGTATCGATCAAACATTTGGTAAATGTAGCGCGTTTCTTATTTTTCTCTAAGAGGAAACTGAATTTGATATTTGAGGCGTCGATACTGATGACGCAAACTTTTGTTGGTAGCAAACGGATTCTTCTTTTTTGTCAACTTTCGTTCAAAAGTGCAAATTGTAAATGTTTGCTTGCTTTTATTTTATCAAATTGTTTCATGCTAAATAGAATATATATGATAATGTCACAAAAGAAAAATACAAGAAAGTCACGATATTTGAAGCTTTCAACAACAAAATTTCCGGTCTTATAAGACGTATGTCAAGCACGGAAATAGAATTTGAATATATAGAGCAATGAAGTTAAAGCACTCTAGCAGCTAGCAAGGATGTGTAATTCAAAACTATCTAGGCAGCCTTTAATTACTAAACTACAAGCACAACAAGCAACTATAACTACTACCACAGAATGGGGAAGGATATGCACACGCCATGCCTAAGAGAAATGGTGCTTCCCTTACTGTAGAAGGCAACAACTGGACTTCTTGGACTCTGTCATTTCAAGGGGTCTTGCTTGGAAACATCTTGGCGCTCCTGGAATTCCTGCAATAATATGACCTATATGCTGCAAGGGGTAATGATGTTAGGTGGAAAGAGATTGCATGGGCAAATGCCTTGCAAGAACAAGAAGTTTAACCCTCGCCATTGGGTATATTGACAAACTGCTGGTGGCCAAGTTTCTGACATAGGTGAGAAGAAACAGACTAATAGGAGAAATAGCACAATAGAAAAGGGTAGAGGATACAGATATGTGAAAACGCACAACACTACCTCTACACCTCTGCTCCTTGCATGATATGATGCTATCCTCTCCCGATTCTGTCGTGAATTCGAATTCCGGCGTGGGGCCTTCTCCCCTCTTGAACTCGACACACAGCCAGCGGTAATCATCGCAGCCGAGTTCATCGATTGGGAATGGCACGTCAATGTTCTGAAAGTCCAGAGGTCCCCCTTCCTCGAGGGGCAAGGCCTGGTTGAAGGGATCCAGAGTCTGGGTGACCTCGTCTCTTCGTGGTCCGGTGCCATCAGGAAATTTAGCGGCGAAGACACCCAGCTGCCACAAGCCCTGTCCATTGACATCAGGGCTGTCGGGATCGAACAACACTCCGGCATCAATAGTAAGAGGAGACGGCTGGCCGAATGGAGCGTCCCCGACCTCAGCTTCCCACTCAATATCACGTGCAGTAACACCTGTTGGTTTGAGAGGGATAATTAATGAGTAAGCTGCGTTTTAGAGGATCATCCAACATTAAAGACTTGCTTTATGGTGCGCAGCTAACTTTATGGTAATGTTCTGGAAATGCATACAGTAAAACTTCATCTGGAAAGTACTCACCCTTGCAGCGTTCACTCATGTCGACGCAAGTGGTGGTGGCGGAGTCATCGGGTCGAGCCTCATAGATGTAGTCGACACTAGCCCTGGGGTTCTTGTCAAGAGCGAAGCAGAGGTAAGGTGCATCTTCGCAGCGGACTCCCGTCATATCGAAATCAAAGTCAACGCTGTTCATTGGCAGATCCTCGCCCTCATTCAGATCCGTTGCGGCATTAGCCGGGTCAAGGATCTGCTCAACCAGTCCAGTTTTGGGTCCGGACCCATCTGGTTTCTTGCTGGCATACACGCCGACCTTCCATAAATCTTCCCCAATAACATTAGTGGAATCATCAGCGGTGATACCGGTCAGGTCAACGGTCAGTGGGTTGTTTTTGTTCTCCACCAGCATCTGGTCTCCCAGGTCAACTTCAAGGTCGGTAAAGACGGCCTCTGTTGATACAAAAAGATTGCAAACCATTTAGTTTGTTTGTCAAGTAACGTCAAAGCGAAACACTTATTGCGTCACTTTTTTTATCGAATTCGTTAGATTGAGAGAATCATGCTTAAGTTGAATACGTTCAAAATAAAAGAAGAGTTTCTTACTTGACAAACATTCTTGTTCCTTGCACTCGACGAGAACGTTATTTTCCGGAAGGTCGTTGGTGGATCCTACCACCCTGAAGTAGTAGAGCGGATTGGGGTCCTCTCCTCCAGTAAACTCAACGCAAACATAGCCGAAGTCATTGCAACCGACAGTGCCGATCTCAAAAGGTGTGGTTGCGTCGGCAACTTCCAGCTGGCCGGCAGCTTGTTCTAGAGTGATGCCCATTTGTGTTCGGTCGAGCGTCTGACTCTTGTAGTTGAATTTCTCTCCGGTTCCATCCTGGTTTCTGCTACCATACAGTCCCATTCTCCAAAGGCCGCTTCCAGCGACCTCGCGATTATCTTCCTCAAATATGACATTGCTGGTTATGCTCACTGTAGATTCCTGGCCCGGAAGTACTCGGTCCGTTGGAGTTAAAGACCAATCAAGTGACTCCGCCCACACATCTATTAAGCAAAATAAAAATTGGTGTGTTTTCATTTAGCTTTGTGTTTATGGTGTGTTTTTTACTAATTAAAAAATCTTCATAAAAATCGTACCTGCTTCATTCTCCATCAATATATATGACATTGTCTTAAACGACATACATACACAAATAGTATCTACATACTTCCAAAGTCTTTCATCTTGCTACATCTTTGATATTTGATTTCAATTCACATCATGAAAACATTACAACAGGAGCTGGAAGTACATTTGGTGATTTCCGTGTTGTTGGACTGAATCTATAAAAAAAAAAAGTAACTATAGAAATTGAGACCCTCCATTACTGCTCTCGCTACATGTCCAAGGATTTCTCTTTTCACGAATGGCGATTTGTATTGCACCTTTCATCATGAACCTCAAACTGCAGTTATGTAATAATGGGTCGTTAGTAGCCCATGAGCATTCAGGAGTTGCCTTGATAGTCCCACGAACTTGATAAATTTCATCGTCCATTTCTTGTTAAATTTTCTTCCAGGTAGCACACTTTTAACTATTCCACATCAATGCTTCCGCAACGTCTTTTGAAATACTTCTCTAAAGTAATATACCCCGGTAATCAGTAGACCAGTGCAACCATATGACTATGTAAGTATTCGTATGCATATATATTGTGTTTTAAACCTTAGGGACATTGCTCGTTTCAGCACGTCTATTTTCTTCACATTCTATCAGTAATGAATTGCCAGCGACTAAAGAATGTACAAATGACATAATACAATCATAAATGGTCCACCTGTAATAATCAGTAGTAAGGGAAACTTACTTGCAAGACACTCCTGCTCGCGACACTTGGTAAGAGTGTTTGCCTCACGTGACGAATCGACTGCCCCATCGACTCGGAAGAAGTAGTTTGGATCAGGGTTCTCTCCACCAGTGAACTCCACACAGAGGTAGCCATATTCATTGCAGCCCACAGATCCGATCTCAAAATCGGTCACCGAGTCCATAATCTCGAGAGAACTGTCAGATTCAAGGGTGGTCCCCTGTTGCGGTCGGCTGAGAGTCTGTTCAACGTATCCGAAGCGATCTCCTGATCCCTGCAGATTCCTGCTGCCGAAGACTCCCATGCGCCACAGCCCACTGCCAGACAGTGTCGGGTTGCCCTCGCGAAAGAAGACGTTGTTGTCTATGCTGACTGATGTGGCCTGTCCTGGGATGACGGTTTCTAATGGTTCCAGACTCCAATCCATGTCTCTGGCCACAATTCCTACATACAAACAACACAAAAGCGTTCCAAATGTGGTTGGACACGTCCTAATTTTAGTCGCGTGTGTGTTGTCTGTACTACACTACTCTGACAAAAAGAAGCAAGTTACAAGCCTCAAATCTGGGTTATTCTTAGATTGTACCCATCATTCCCTACATACGGCCATAATCTGGACAAGAAATCTTGCGAGATATTCAATCTCACATGACGTGGTGTTGCACTGATGCCAATGCAAGTGACAGACACATTTTGCTCATTTGCAAGAAAGGTCCCTTTTGTTAGTTGCTTCCTTTTGTCAGAGTAGGGCAGTGTACACATCTCCAAGGTTTGCCCTCACGCAGACATTGGCGACATTTAACATGTTCACCGATGTTAAACATTCATTATCTGTTGAGATCGTTTTTAAGAAAATATCATCCGTACAGACGGCCCCAACTCCATTAATCTTCTTTATTCACAGTACCGTTTAAAGGGGATATTCATAGAAAATCAAAAAATATGAATATATTCATCTACAGAAAACTTGTAAGCCATACAATGAACTTGGATGACATTCAAAGAATATATCACTTCCAAAAGAGCGAAATTAGGGTGAAAACAATCACCCTATTCTCGGGGACAAATTTTCCCTACTGTCATCCGAAACGGCCTTTAGGTCTGACGTAAGAAAAGGGAGGCGTTATTGTGCATCGCACATGCCAATCCGCAGCTTCTTTTCCGCCAGAAGCATCATGCATTGTTAATGACACTGTGATGGCAGTTGCGAGTGGATTAACAGGTGTGATACACAATGGTCATTATGAAGCATATCCCGGCTGTGACGTACACACAAAGCCATTTTCCCTTGGGCGATTTCGTAGGTCAGGAGAGAGTCAAATTTAATTTTCATAAAACATGAAAATAAACACTTTCATGGCATGTTAGCTGGTTAAATTGCTTTAATGACCCATTCAATTATCAAATAGAATATATTTAGTTGATTTCATTTCCTATTTGTGTATCACCTTTAAGCACAATCGTAAATACAATTAAGTGTTTTTTTTTTTCTTTTGTCCTTTTGTCTGGAAACATGTGGTTATTACACGGGCATGAAGATCCCCCCCCCCAAAAAAAAAAAAAAAAAAAAAAAATATATATATATATATATATATATATATATATATATATATATTAATATTTTTTATTTCATTTTATTCATTATTATATATATATATATATATATATATATATATATATATATTTGTGGGGCAGGGCGGGGGTGTGGAGGCGTGAGGCTACTAACCTTTCCGTCTTTTCCTCAGGGTAAATTATTCTCGGTAGTGGTATATGCGTTGACAACATAAATTAATGCAACGTTAATGCGTACAATGACAATGGTAACTGAAGGCAATGAATGATAGGCTGTATTTTACCTTTGCATTCGGGAGCAGTAGTACACCCCGTTTGCGCGGTCTCATCTGGCCAACCCGAGAACTCGTAGTCCAGACCACCGCTTGTGATTGGGTTATCACCCCTGTCGATGCGCGCGCAGATGTACTTCATATCGGAGCACTCGGCCATCGGGTCATTGAAGGCAAATGTGACGTCCGAAAACTGGAAACTCTCTTTCTTCTTGTAGTACTGTGCCATTTGCGTTTCGTCTATCACGTTTCTCTGGTAGCCAAACCTGCAAAATGTTAATTCGATTTGAAACTAAAATGAAGAGGGAACGTTACTCTTTTTATCAGGTTGATTTGTATACAAGTAGACGATGCAATTTCATTTTATTTTTTAGGGTAATTATACCCCTATAATAAGTTTAATTCGTTGAAAGCAAAAGAAACATATATACAGAAAGAGTTAAATAAAATAACACATGTCATAACACATTTTTATGACCTAATCTTAATCATTAGTTCCTCTCTGAATCGAAGGTACAAGTGATGCTCTTTGTACTTTCATGTGTACGTATGGTACACAAGAACAGTGGCAATTCCATACAGTACGTCATTTCGGACTCTGAAGATTAGTTTTTATGATTTGTCTGATTTTATACAATCCAAATAATTTCAGAGTTTTGTTCTCCCTCAGTTGTATTGTTATAGTGATTTATTATTCAGTACCCATCTGTCCATCCGAATGAATACGTTGTCATTTGTATATGATGCTAATATACGTAGGAATCTCGCACAAGCCTCGCTTCACTGGCGTTCCCTTTTCCCCTACACTTAGGTATTATAATAACAATAAATAAATAATATATAATAAATGAACTATTTATGTTGTTTATTGCTTCTTCTATATAAGACCTGAATCTCAATAGGTATACTTGATATACTTTACAATTCATTCGCATATTTGCAACTTATTATTCTATCTTTGCGTTATGTGTCTGTCAAGCGGAAATAAAACAATTAAAAACAATTCTGTTCAATTCAATCATGCATAGGTCAGTCCGTATTAGTATTACCTTGCTCCTCGCCCGTCATTGCTCGGTGAGGCCCACATACTGAGGCGCCAGAGACCCTCTCCGGACACTCCCGTAGTGTCCTGGGCCTCCTGGAACCTGATGGGCACATCCAACTGCAGCTCGTTATCCCCGCCTTCTTGGATGACGTTCCTGCTGGTGATTGTAGGGGACACTCTCTTCACCCGCACGTCTAAGTAGGGGTAAAGGAGAGAATACTGGTCAGCGGGGTGGTCAGTAAATGTAGAGTAGCCCTTTTGCAGAGCAACAAACTATGAAATTTTGTGAATACGACGGAAAGTGGAAAAAAAGATGCTGCATAAAAACTTCCCGCAGGATATTATGACTAGAAACGGGAATCAGGGTGTTAACGTAAACAAGAATATTATTTCAATGCTCCTGAAAAGGTTCGTGAAGCTATGACTGGGAGAGTATCATTATGATACTGATGCTGATGATAATGATGACGATTTTCTGTAATTGTCTTCTTAGCAATATAGTTCTATGGTGAAGAGATAATAAGATACTATGTTACATGTTTGTGGGTACAGTAGCATATCAGAGGCTTTACAAATAAAATAGGAATTAGAATTGTTGTCATGAATTTGTTTAAACAACCAGTTGAACAATTATCCACTCTGTGATATAAGAACTTTCCTTGATTGATTCATCATATACCATGAAAGCGATGTCTAGTGCTTAACTAATGGCAAAATTCGGAGACACAGTTTTGCTAAAGGTAGTGGAAAAGGCGTGTTCGACCCTGGGAACCAAGGAGACGTTGCTACAGCGTCATGGGTCCCGTGTTTGAAAAACACAAAGTGGCAGCTTCTGGGTGCGATTTCTTACCTACCTTATCGAGAAAACATCGAAAACATTTATGTAGAGATATTGAATTAACATCGACCCTAACATAGAAGATATCGACTTACTGTATGGACACAAGAAGCAACATTCGCCTTCCGGTTTGAATGGCTCGGCGCAGAAGGCGGGCTGGCAACTCTCAATCACACAGGTGGTAGTGGCATTGTCGCAGTTACAGGTCGTACACTCGTCCACCTTCCACTGCTCGCCGTGAAGGTACGGGATGCCCCTGTATACACAGGGCAGGAGCGGCTCTCCAGAGCTAATACTGAGCGAAAAGGATGATTCTAAACGCGAAGGGTGAGGTCAAGAACAGATAAAGCCACAATCAGTGTGTAGACAGGGCTGTCTTGACTTTATACTTACATGTGCATATACAACGAGGCAACATACTTGATGAGATGTAAACGAATGTTCGAAAAGAAATACAAATACTTGTTTTTAATTGTTTAATATATGATTCACTTTCGTTTTAGAAGTACTCTCGTTTATAGAACGATGGTTTTAGGAGTCGAACGGAATAAGGCATTTAAACAGTCGAAAAGAATTCGCTTGATTGTGACTTTAAAAGAAAAGCAAGAGTATAATTGAACAAGATGCGTACTGAATATATATGATATATATCTCAGAAAATATTTGTTTACTGTAGTGTGCAGATGCTGACTCTTGTGTAAGGTCCATGCTCATATCCCCTGCTTTCATGCAATCTCAGCCCACAGGCAATCTACACAATGCAAACTCTTTTACATTCCTCTACTTTGGATATCACTTTTATATATTTCACATATATTTCACTTTCAATATGCACGTGCGTGATACTTGAATAATAATAATAATAGTAATAATGATAATAATAATAATAGAAATAATAATAATAATGAGGCTTTAATTACACACGATATATAATGTACATATCTAAATTTGACCGACTGTCGGTTCCTTCATTTTGATTATGATCGTACCCTTCCTGCAGCCCAATTAATTTTATTGAAAGTTATGACAGACTCGACACGCAGTAACTAAAGCAATGTACATTACTTGCACCAAATATAGTTTCACTATGATTCAATTATTCGTTACTCCGCGAGGAAACCTATTTACATACAACCAACCTCTAACTGAAATGAACTGCTGTATTGAATATGTACTTACTAAAGATTTTGTTTCTATATAAACGAATTACGACCTGAAGAGTATATATTGATGCTCAATGATAACAAAACGAACATCAGACAATGATATCTTTTCACAGTTCATCATAATCTAAAAGATATCGAATTTGCCATTGCTCAATAATGAATAAATCCTAAATTTCTCTTAAATTCAAGAGCCGATGTAATTCCAGTTTCTTAGTGTAACATGTTTCATTTACTTTCAACAAAAAAATATCCCCAACGCTTCATCATTTTTATATATATCTCGGGGGAACTAAGTACCCCTTGAATAAAATTAATTTGAAAGCTATATTTATACTCACTCCTCCTCGCCGCATAACATGGTTTAAGCTACGTTCATGCGCAGAGCCTTTCCCCACGTAAGATCAACCATCAACCGAGTGCCATATAACTTGGAATATTAGACGTGGGTGTTCTATTGAGTTAGAAAGGTGGTGTATTTCAGTACTAGTTGGGAAATTAGTTGGAGATAATGGATCATGCGGACATCATGCAAACAACATGCACACTCCAAAATGACCAATTTGATACGCTAAGTCCAAAAAGTCTTATCCTGCTGTTAGATGTAGGTCTGTTTGCGAAATATGGCATAAAATGTATTCTAGACATCTCCCGTGCTTTCGAATGTCCAGCTTGTTTAGAATATGCTATTATTCTATCACTTTCTTTCGTCTGCATCCCAGCATCACATTATGTGTCGTTTCAGGGAGACATCGGTCATATCGGTTCATCAAAGTTTTATCATCTCAGCATAATTTGAAAATTCCATTTTCAATCAGTTGATCTTATGAGCAGTATTTTTGACTACGTTCATTGCCATCTTAGATTATTGTATGTCCAATCGGTTGGGTATGAGTCTGAATCCTGAAGCTATTCAATGTATTTGCGTTATTCCTATACGTTCTTATCTAGATTTTCTTTCTTGTTTGTCCGTCCCATTTGATGTTAACATGACATTAATGACATCATGCACTTTTAGTCACCATATTCACCGTATGAGAAATGAGTCATGCAGCATGCATATGCAGGCAAATAACAATACGTTTCACATGAAAACGATTTGGAAATAAGAAAAAAAAAGAATATCAGTGGCATCATCTGGTGGAATAAATACTGATCACTGCAATTGATAAAGACTATATGACGGACACACAAATAATCTCATGCACGACTGCTGTACGACTTGAACGGGCCATCCACACTGGTCTGATACGCTATAATTATCGTTTGTGCGTGGCCAACCCCCCGTGGTGCACATACATACGCTCTCTTGAGATGATGCGCACAAATTGCGCTAATGGTTACATCAGTGAATATGTTGAGATGACAGTCAAGCCAAGTTTTGTGTCTGGCTTCTTCGTGCTGAACTCGGACAGTCTATTCTGACACGTGACCTAAGACTCTGTTACATGAAGCTTACTTGTATGTCGGTAAAGCATGCATGCTCATGCACAAATCATACTACAACAAGACTCTACCATCTACAGGGGTGCAAGGTGTTTATAGTGCAGGTTAGAACAGTATCACTCATCCCTTGACAACGATAGTAACCGTTACCATGGTTACCAAATATACATTTTCCGCTTCCATTACCATGTTGAGTTTAATAAGAATATAAAAATTTCGAAGTTAATATATTCTGTGTTCTCATCGCCTGTGATGTTACAATACATGCTTACATCACATTATATACATATCAAAATAAACTGAACAAAATCTAGCTTAACGCTGTAACCATTATGCTCTACCATTCTTTTCACAATTACTGATTTGATAAGAAATGAGTTAACGATATATCATTCATAAGATTTGTTTATAGTTACACCCCCCACCCTCCCTCCTCGATATATGATTCATAAGATATGTATATAGTTAGACCTCCCCCCCCCCCTCCCCCGTCATGTAAATTACTGGAATTAAATCGGAATAACAGTTGTCATCATGCATATCATTCAACCATATTTCACGGTTTATGTATACTTGCGCAATCTTAAATGAAATACGATACTACTAAGAATGATGTTTCCTTTTCATATATATATATATATATATATATATATATATATATCGGTAGGTAGGTAGATAGATAGATAGATATATATATCTGTTATTATGACACTTGCAAATGTTTTACTCTTGTATTTTGGGTATCTCGCACAAATTGAATTATATCGCATATCATATCGACATCCAACCTACGTCAGATGTACGGCGTTCTGGAAGGGGATATTATCCAAAGCAAGCACTATCCTGACCCGGGGAATATGAAACAATTAAGATGATTAGATTTTCTTGTTATTTCATGTCATAACCCCTAACAAAATATATTTATTTGATTTGGCGTAAAGAAACTCTCAAAGCAGACGGAACAAAATATATAAAAGGAAAAACATTTTGTGGATTTGACAAAATGTGGAAATATCCTTGAAAGCAACTGCGTTTTTGATCAGCTGATCGGGCTTCGCAGTATCTTCCTAGCATGTGGTTGGCCCGGCTATCTCGCCGGGTCAGGGTAGACTTTAGGGAGTCATGCTGAGAAGCACCGGGTGCCGCCCTGTTTGCAAACAACACGGTCGTGGGGATATCATACCAAATGAATAAGGAATCTACCTCTTAGACGTATTTGTGTCCCAAGGAATAGCTGCGTTGACGTTTTGAATAATTTTCACTTCACGAGTGGTAAAGTATAGAACGTGCTCAGCAAAGTCAAATTCCACTACCCATCCACCCCTCCCCCCACAAAGAAACTCTTTCGTGCTTACATTTTCCATCTGTCTAACTACATAATTTTCATCCAATATATTTTTTGTCTCTGCCAACAGTCTATTCAGGAATGTTATCATATGTTAATACCTACAACCAGCCCTGCATCCATTGACATTTGTCTGATTCCTTTCTTTTACTCAGCTAAATATTTAGTTTCATTTTCGCTACCTGTGATACTGCGATATCTTCTCACCGTCTATTTGTTAACCCCCTCCTCCTCTCTTCCACTATCTCTCCCCTCCCTCTTTCTCTCTCTCTTTTTCTTCTTCTCCTTTTTGTCTTTCTCTGTTTTCTCTCCCTTTGTATCTGTCCCTTTTCCCGTTAAAGGATCTGATATCATTTCTTTACCTTGATACAATTTAACTATTCCCCTTTTCCAAATATCACAACACTGCACAATCATTTTATGTCATATATTAAGGCATGAAAAAATAAAACTACATTTACCCATTATAAGAACAGTCTTAGGAATTAATTACCTCCACTTTAAAAGAAGATGTCGCCTGTAATAATTATTTTGTACTCCGCCCTCCGCACATTACCAAATCCCTCACATGTATTTTTAATTCCACGTCCAACGGGCTTGAGCCTCCCAAGGAGTACTTTCATTTTGCCAGAAAAATTAATCACCAAACTTATTTTCAGGGCGCCCTCGTCAAAAATGACAGTATGCGAAGACAAACAAGCGCATATCACCATGGTTATAGAATACTGGCACGAGTTGATACAAACGTGTGCTGAATTTAAGGAAAATATGTTTAATATATTATGAGTTGCTTTGTTGTGATTTAGATTTTAAAATGTCTCGATGATATGCTAAGATAACATTTCAGGACAGAGGTTATTAGCACATAATGTAGCTACCTGATGTTGACAACTTGAAGAAAACAAATTCAGAGAAAAGACATGACAGTCTCGTGATCAGAACTGCAAAATTCTCCAAGGTAATCACAACGTACCCTCCGCGTTTCTCACTCTTACTGCTATACACAATACTTAATTCTTGTTGCATGATTCTTTTAATCAACATAAGTCTAGCCCCCCCCCCCCTCCCTTTTTTCGTGTTTAGTCCACTGCCTGGATATCACTAGATCTTTTAACTAGCATGACTTGAGGATATGACAACAACTCGCTGCTACAAATCTATTTTTTCATAAGTATTCCTTTTCAACAAGCGGTAGGGTGAAGGCGCTAAATTTTAGCCTGGAAAATTTCTTTGACGGTTGTTTGTAGAGTAACTGAATATTGTGAGTGTAGTCCCGCTCTCGTATGCCTAAATACTTCATGGTAATTTGATACGGGTATATGCTAGGACAGGCAAATATCAACTTACATTATGAGAAAATGCCGACAGTAAGATATCACATAAAGAAAACGAGTATGAAAATCTCATTAGAAGATCAAATAATAAATAATGTTTAACAGTGCGCTCAACTATTACGCTTTATCATGGTTACCGATCTTTTTAGGCAGCACCGCCGCATATCAGCACGAGTTAATCAAGTAGACTCAACAGCGACACATTTCTCCAAATCAAACTTATCTTGACTTAGTACTGTAACTACCCACTTCATTCTACTACTCTATTTCTATATAATGTTATTTCGTGGTGATACGCGTTTAAAATATGTACATCATATTATCATCAATAATCCGAAATGAAATACAAATGAACGTTACCATGATACTTTGCTTTGTTTTTGCGGGGTTAGATATATTGAGAGTACATCAGTTATTGATTAGATATATAACTTACTGTGGAAGCAGACACTTTATGTCGCTCTCATCTCAAGGTAATACATCATTGTGAATTTGTCTTCCTTTCATCACATCAAACATTATTTCATCGTTTTATGCAAGCGACATTTATCCTTAGGCCGGATTATGTACCACTTGAAATATGATAATGAAATTCAGCGTTCCAATCAATAATTGCTAATTAGATTTTTCATACTGTAGCTAAAGATGACTTAACAATTCTATGCAATTAAATCAACAGAATGGTACTGTTAATACATTGGGCATAATGTGCAATAACAAGTGTGATCTTGGAACATTGTAAGCTACGTGTTAACATGACTTGCGTAATCCCCAATTAGGACAGAGAAACAAAAACGGTGTATACTATTCCATTTCCATATTCTGAAGTTAGAATCCGGTTACAGCTACGAAGGTTGTGAGTTAGAAAATTTGTGATTGAGAGATATGGGCATGGACACACAAGTAAGCTTCTGCACAGAACAGGTCTTTGTTGTCTTAGGGTACTTTCATGTCCTTAACGAGGTTTTTATCTGTATTTTGATCTCACATTAAGTTCAAATCTATACAACATCATGCATGAGAATTGCTTAACCAAGTACACGCATAATGAACTAATTTCTGATTTAATTGCAAAAGTGCTCGAGATTAAATCGACATGTTCAAGATGTCATAACTAATTGAAATGAAGACGTTGTGAAACAACAAAAAAGGAAATCTCAGTCCAGTAAGTGGAGGGTAATCTGATTTAAACGACAACAAAAACGAGGGGTCCTACCTTGGGCCTCGCATATCACGGCAAACGTTGCTAGGGCCACGGTCAGTAGGACCAGCTTCCGCCTATGCTGGCGTAGTTGGTCCACAAAGCTATACATGGCGTACAATCTTTGCGCTGGACCGAGCAAAGCGGGTAAGCAAGGAGGAATACAGGACCTGGAGGAACTATCTGCGCCAGCTCTCTCCGTCAAGTACTAGCCCAACTGAAGCAGCGTCGGTGACAAGGGCGCTCTTCTTGGCGTTTTGTATCGCCGCCTACTTCAGCTCGATTTTGGCTACGCAGTGTGAAAAGGTACTCGGAGTGGACCCTAGCGGCTTGTTGGCGCTGTCATGTAGAGTTAGCCGGGCCACTAATCGAGTTAACCTCGGCACCTTCCTGCGCTGGTGGAGAGGAGGGATGCTTCGAGAACGAGGATGCGCGCATCCAGGGTCTGTGTGTTTAGCGTCGTGTGTCCACTACCGATCGGCTGATCTAGCAAATAAAATAAACGGGGCAGCGATACAAATTGCAATCATGGGCAATTTGTAGGCACAGACGGACGGTGTGGTGGGTTCAGGTTAGAGCGACACCTGTAAGAATGCGAATAACGATAGGGCTCCCGCAGGTATTACGGTGGTGGCGAATTACAGAAAAGAAACAAGATACCGAAAAAAAGGTCTAACGGGGCGTTAAACTCAGAGTGCTTTGGTGTTTGGTATCAAGAAGAGTCTTAGTGATTATGGACAACATAAACGGTTAACTCTTAACTATTTAAGGAAATATTTGGTTGTATTCGAATGTCATCGTTGTGAGTGATTCACGAGTTAGTTCATGTTTTGTGCATTAAAATGAAAATGCATGAAGTAGGGACTATCGATTTGGCGACAACATATCAAAGAATTTTGATTAATATGTTTTTTTCAAAATACATAAATATTTTACCCATAAAATCATCCCTTTTTGTATTTGAAGTAAAATTTGTCGCTTATGGAGTACACTTATTTATGAATACTTATTATGATAATACATGCAATGGTGAATATAAAGGTGATATTGGAAGCAAGCGGCAATTAGGGTGAGAATAATGATAACCTTGGTGATAAGACGATAAGTATGGAGATAGTGGTGGTGAAAGGGTGGTGGTGGTGGTGGTGATGATGGTGAAGGTTGTGGTGGTTTGCGAGGTGTGTAATGGTGTTAATGATGGTGGTAGTGAATGCAGTAGCTGTGAGTGCGATGGGGCGGTGGTGAGGAGCAGAAGGAGGCGGATGGTAGTGGTGGTGGTGGTGGTCGTCGTCGTTTTGTTGTGGTGGTGTGGTGGTGGTGGTGAGGAAGAGGTGGATGGTGGATAGTGGTGGTGGTAGGGTTGTGATGAGGAGCAGAAAGATGGTGGTGGCGGTGGTGGTGGTGGTGGTGGTGTGGTGTGGTGGTGGTGGTTGGGGAGGTGGTGAGGAAGAGTTGAATGGTGGTGGTGGTGGTGTGATGGTGGTGGAGGTGCGGTGGGTGTGGTAGTTAGAAAGAGGTGGATGGTGGTGGTGTGGGGGTGGTTGTGGTACTGGTAGTGGTGGTGTGGTGGTGGTGGTGGCAGTGGTGGTGGCATTGGTGGTGTCGATGGTAGTGGTGGTGTTGGTGTGGGGATGGTGGCGGTGTGAGGGCAGTGGTGGTGGCGGTGATGGGGTAGGGTAGTTAAGAGAAGCTTGAGGCTGGTGTGGTGATGTTGTCGCATGTGGTAGCAGCGATAATAAAGGGGAAAAAACACGAAGTTAGATGCAAAGTAGCACTTTTTCCATAAAATTGGGAAAGTTTAAGTTAATATGATTCAAATGTTTTGAATTGAAACATAATTTGATGGATGATTTTAGAGTCACGATGTATCAACGCTTAATAGCATTATGTTAACAAATACATGACGATCTAAAACGTTAAACACATTTTTCATTTCAAAGCATGATACACCTGTCAGTGGACCTTTCAAATTGGATTTCGCTTTACGAGAGCGACAATTTGTGTGGAATAAAGGTGGCGCTTTTTGATAAACGTCTAATTGTTGGTTGCTATAGTAACGTGAAAAAAAATGTTGTGTTAACAACTGAAGGTATACTTGATGTTATAAATCTGACAGCGTGGCCCTCGGCTGTGAGAAGGAATTCATGAAAATATGCTCACTTGACAATTTGCCTCCCCAACATATAAATCGCCCTATCATTTAAACATTCATAGCTTTTTGATTAGCTGTTCAATTTTCTTCACACTATGTTGTTCTGCTTTAAGGATTTGTATGCTTCCATTTAATTCAATTGAATTTTGGAATGGAGTTCCCTGTTAAGCAAAGAAAACAAAAAATACAGACAAAATACAGACAAAATGCACACATGGCACTCAAAGAGTTAACTCTTTGAGTGCCATGTGTGCATTTTGTCACCAATAATGCACGCATTTCCCATTGAACAGCATTTCTTCTGGCACAGGAAGGGACAAACCTTGACGAATTTCTATACCGCAATGTGCTTTTATTAGATACATAGTTAAAAAATTGCCTTGGTCATTTTATATAGGATGCATAATTCAATCACACTTCATGTTTTTTTTTTATGTTGTTCAGAATGTTGTTGTTTTTCTTTAATGTACTTAACGTACGATTTAAAAGAAGTACGAAATATGTTTAAATTTTAGCACAATACGTAATATATTACATTGAGAATAATCTAAGGCCATGATTTATATTCAAAATCACTGTTTATTGAGCTTAAAAACAGTTCTTACTTATTAAAATTGCTGAAAGACAGAAGTTTTTAACGATCCATCAAGAATGTGTATAATTGTGTGTTATAATTACGTATATCTATGAAATGACATTGATGCATGTACAGAACTTAAAAGTTGAGAAAAAAAGTATCCCGAAGAGGAAAAGAGAACACAAATCATTTTTAAAGTAGTTACCGATGGGTTTATTGATTTTGTGATCGAATTTCATGAATAACATAAAAATAGACTTTACTCAACGGGTGCCAAAGAAGGAGGTTGAAGTTGAGGGAAAGAGTTGCAGAAAAGGAAGACGCACGTGAGAGGTCTGAAAGACATTGGTGCACAATTATTCTCTGTCTGGTATTCTCAGCAGATGTATTCTTGGGAGACTATCACATTCAGGTTGACAAATCAAAGCTAGGCGGCGTTTGAGTGCTAGTGACACTGCTGACTGGAAGATTTTTTCTTCTTCCCAGGGAGGAGCAGGGAGGGGGGGGGGTGCACGGAGGAGGAGGAGGCGGAGGAAGAGGGAAGAGGAGACGGAGCGGAGATGCCGGCGGCGCATGTTAGCACTTCTCATTAATCTTCTGAAGTCGCTCCAGGAAAACACGTCGAGTGCAACTTGTCGACTTCGGCGGGATGTGATCGAAGAAAATAGTCACAACTGATGAAACGACATATTATTCGCTAACCCTGAGATATGTGTGATGGTGCATATACGATCAACATTCATGGTTTAATTTGGACTTAAATCCAAATTCCATTGAGATTATTGTTAACCCTCCATGTGACAGACAAGGAGGCGTTCTATAGGATTTGTGTGCAGTACTTCGGATAACTTCGCACGTGGCACGCAAAAAGTTAAAGCCCTTTATTGAAATGTCCCCCAGGTCGAGCGTAAAACTATAGTATGTTGTCCCCAATTTATAGCGGAAAAAGTGAACATGCGGTATGATTATTATCATGGGGATGGTGGCTGCAATGTTTTCCAAAACAACTGCTGTTATTATGCACGTCATGCATAGAAATGTACACTCGGTATTCAGTGATTAATGATGATTGAGATCTCCCCCGTATTGCTGTTACGCACGCCATGTTCAGATATAAACATTTAGTATTTAATGATTAATGATCTCTCTCTCTCTCTCTCTCTCTCTCCCTCTTTCTCGTTCCCTCTCTTTCAATCTGTATCTATCTCTCATTTGTTATCTTAACCTCTCACATGTATGTTTCTCGCTCTTTCAAGTCATATTGTAAATGAAACAATTAATATTTTAAGTAGGTTATGCATTAAGTATGATGTGATATGATGACGTAACAACAAAAAAATGAAATATTACCGCCCCCTCCACCCATCTCCTTTCTCTTTTGCATAAGCTCCTTGCCATTTGGTAACTCTTCGTAACTCTTTTTGAAGAAGAGTCGGGTGCAATCTCGATGTTAATTGTATTGCCGTGGTGCACGAATCAGTACACTTAGTGAAATGAAGTACCGCCCTGATGACTTAAACTCCAGACATAATACAATGTTCGGGATAACTCATAATCTATCTCACAGCTTGATTTTCCCATCCAATTGCATGTGCAGAGCCCGTCTTGACATGGATGTTGAATGTTGCTATGGTTACAGGGACGTTTCTCCTTGCTTTTTGGAAAGATTGGAAAGATTGGAAAGATTGGCTCCTATCGCGTCATGTAAATACAATTGAGACGCCGAAGTCTTCGCTGTCCTCGAATCTCCTCACCTAACTTGTTCGACATATCTGATAAGATGACAGAATCAGATCATCTTTATCTTTTTTGTGTTTTATCTCTGGCAGTAAAAACAGATCTAAAGAGGTAGAGCTACGTGCTCTCATTACGACATCGTGCCTGTTTATTCGTTATCCACCTGGTTATGAAGGTAACGTATTGGGATATGTAAATACTATTTGATTCTACGTAGATTCTGCGCTGTGAGAAGGCCTGGACCTTGTCTTATAAAAAGATTGCGATTGGTATCAATCGTAACTCTGTGCATTAGAGATAGGGTATTGGACTTGAGATCGACTTACATCAATCGCAACTCTTTATGTGATGGGTTCCTGAGAGAATAAATGCTGATGGCAAGAAAGCATTGCACACCAAGCGTTAACTTATTTTGAATTTAACAACACACATGAATACAACAATAAACGAAACAATAACAAGCAACAAGAAACAATTATCAAGTTGAAAGACTCTATTTTGTTTCCCATTTATCAATTTTCTTTTAAAGTTGAGGTAAAATCTGCATTTTCTTGATATGAATTCATACTTCTGTGTGTTATTGACCTTTGTTTGTTAATTTGTCATGATCATTTTTTCAGAATCTAACATTTTAACATTTCGCATGATCACATATACTGTCATTTCAATAAAATACAACTTTGTGTTAAATATATTTTGTCATCTATTTATATTGGGCAAGTATACGCGAAATATTGTTCACTTTTGAAATTGATGTGTATAGAGTTATTTTAAAGGAGGGCCTGTAATCATATTTGTTGTACAGTGTTCTTGATTCAAACCCATATATTTTCGACTTATTAGGAATGTTTTTGTTACCAATGTGCAATTGGCAATGGGGTTTCACTTGTGTGATACATGTGGAAACATTGGTCCTCCTTATACTTTTGTCTTCCTTTTGTTGTGCAACATTAAGTTTCTCTTCAATTGAACTTGGTTGCCATTTTGGTTTATGAGCATGTTTTGTGATGTGTTGTTGTGTTATTTCTGCACAGGGATTCCAGGATGAATTATGCAAGTGCACTGCCATGTTTAAAGGAGACTAAATAAGTAAATAAATATATATATATAACAAGAATCATGACGACTTATGGTGTCCAGTGGGTAAAGAAATGGCGTCCATCTTATGTTCTCTTCTTAGCATTAATGATCGACTAGCAATAGGTAAAACTGCATCAACGAGGCTTGTGCGTCGAAATTGAAGGCACATCCGTCACATGATATAGTGCATGGATTACCAACAGTTCGAACTAAATAACTTCTGCATAAGGGATATTTCAAAGATAATGTAATTCATTCAAAGCAAACCAGTCGATGTGATGCGCTATGAATGATCACGGTTATAGCAACAATTTAACACAATGGCGGACTTGTAGAGAGGATTCTGAGAGAATCATGTAAAGGATATTATGATCTTGCTCATTAAATATGAGGAAAAGCATTGATTTAGCCACCACCTCCCCCCTTCCCCTCTATCTATCTCTCTCTTTCACCCTTCGTCACTTTATTTTGCCACCTTGCCCTCTCTCATAGCTAGGCTATCCCCCATCTTGTTAGTAATTCGCACTGATTGGAATCCGTGCAGCCTGGGTCACAGTTTAAGGTCTTTACAAATTTGCCCATTTAGTGGTCACCCAATACGTTGCTTCCTCCTGTCGCAATTTCCGTTACATGTGCAGATTTGGCATGGACTTTAAACACGGGGTGATATCAAAATGATGTTCTTGGTGTGAGTAATGTTAAGATGCTGTCCTAAGCATCCTCCCGTCTTCCGTCCTGTCGTCTCATTTTTCCTCTCGTGTGGTGCTGACGGTGCTCTTTTACATCGATCTCACCCCCTCTTTTTCTCTCTCTTTCTCTTTCTCGTTCCTGTGTGTTGCTCTCCCGCGCGGCGTGCTCTCCGCGGGTCGATTTCACCTGTTTCACCCCGATTATGATTGGCACTACCTAGCAGCACCTCCTCAGTTTGTCACGTTCAGTGCTCTCCCTTTTCATCCTAGCTATTTGTTGTAATGTTATTATTATTGTTATTATTATTATCATCTTCATTATTGTTGTCATCCTATCATGCTTATCTTGCCTATTTTTTTCCTCTTCCAGTCTCTCTGTCAGTTTATTTCGTTGTTCGTCTTTTTCCTGTCTCTCTCCGTGTGCATTCCTCTTGCTCGTACTTGTTTATATCTGTCGTTCTCCACTCCTACCCCCCCCCCTCTCTCTCTCTCTCTCTCTCTCTCTCTCTCTCTCTCTCTCTCTCTCTCTCTCTCTCTTTCTCCCCCCCCCCCCCACATCTTCTTTCTCTGAACAAGCCAGTTTGTTGTCCTTTTCTAGGGTGTTCAAGGTTAACATGGCAGCTCATTTGCTTGTGCGGCTAAAATCTAGAGACGGATTGAATTTGCTTGCATCACCAGGAAGCATCCATTCCCTTGTCGGAATTTTGCTCAATCGGAGGAATGCAGTTTCACAGCCGATCGCGATTTCGCCTAGATAATTTGTGACTGAGTGAGTGTGACGATGAGGTTATTAAGAAGTTTTCGAAAACTGCGTGTAACGTTCCGTTTCGTTTTGGACCCTGCCTCTAGACAAAACCACAAAAAGACATTGACTATTGAGACCATTGGTGTGGTATTGCTCTGTTTCTGATGAGAAAGATGTTGCGCCGTAGCTTTGACAATCATAATAACATTAAGTACGTAACAGATGGAAGAATTGTATTAATATGATGTAACCCCACCCCCTTCTCCCTCCACAGAAAAATATGAATACTAATTTGACGAATAAGTGTATGCTTTCTATTGTTAAAGCGAAGAAGGGGGGTAGTTTTAGTGCAATGAAATTCTTAAGATATGTCTAATATCAATATCATAGAGTATTGGGTAGAGTTGCGTGTATCGATAATCTACCGAAGGAGAAGGGGCGGGGGAGGGGGGAGGGGGCGGGAGGCGGGGGCGGGTGCGGCGGGGGGGGGGGTGCTATGATGCACAAGGTGTGCATATTGGTCAACC
>OZ022576.1:32604997-32789997 GCA_963669155.1 Arbacia lixula
CTTTTCGAAATACAAGGTAGGCCTGAGTAGCAAACTACTACGTACAATACTCTGCTTTCCATGCTGTATTTGAATTCGACGTCACTGTTAAAGTTCATAAATCATAAAGTAGCCCTATATGTATACGTATCATGCAAGGTACTTGGAAAATGGATGCAAAATGAAAACACTGCCTTTAAACAGAAGACGAAAACACGTCATGATTATGTGTTAAACATAAGCCAAAGTAAAATCAGTGTGGAAGAAGATGCACCGGGTCCTCAAAATAGACAACTCGCCTAAATGAAATGAAGATTACGTACCTCAGAACTCATATGCATATAAATCATATGTTCTAGTTCTACCCATAAGCAAGCATATGGATACGTTATTTAACAAAATATATTGATAAAGTGTTTCAAGGTTTCAAGGTCATAAACACATATTGTGTTAAGGTTTGTGCACAATGACAAAAACAAACAAACCTGTAAATCGAAAGGGCTTGAACATGACAAACTATATTTGTTGAACAGCGCCACCTACCGACACTGAGAGACATCGGAATTTTACTTTTTCATTAACAGGTAACGACAGGATAGCCAATTTAATGAAAGTGTATCACAGAGGAAGTCTAATCCAGAAAAACGTTGCTTTTAATATAATAAAAAATGATCGGAGAAACAGAATAGCACCAAAAACTAATCATAAAGTTTCTATTGTTTTCATTATTTGAGGATCATTATTGATTCGAGGCAAATAGGCAAGTCGATCGTGAGCATGTGACGGCATAAGCATATATTCCTCCTGGTTATTTGCATGTTTAGAGTATTCCGTAGTGACCATTTTCTTCTTAATTCTCCTTACGATTTAATTATGCTTTTGCTAGAGCATGCGAACATCACTCCCATTGAACGCACGCACCGGGAAGCGGACGGATGCCGACCATAGCGCAAAGCGGTCTCCGGTCTCAAGGCTATAGGTTTCGTACGACCCGCCCAAAACCTCCTCACGATCTACTGATCGCTTTAATTCATCCTAGCGTCAGTTTCCGGCTCTATTTTCCTGGGGGGGGGGGGGGGTTCTAATACAATATATCCGTCCATTTTTCGTGTTTTGTTGTTGTGTATTTTTGTTTTACAACATCTTTTTCTTTTTAATTGCAAAAAGGACACCCTAATTTTAAAGAATGAAACAAAAGGAAATCAGTATCATCGAGAAAAAATGGGACATTTGGGGAATCAAATCATGCATGATGATATGAGGACAGTGCTGCCCTACTTTCACAAAAGGAAGAAACTAACAAAAGAGACTTATTTGTAAATAAGCAAAATGTGTATGTCACTTGCATTGGCATCAGTGCAATACCACATCATGTCAGATCGAATATCTCGCAGCAAGATTAATATTTCTTTTCCAGATTTTGTCTATATGTATGGAATGCTGGGGACAATCTGTGAGTACCAATAACCCAGATTTTAGTGATTTGTCACTTGCTTCCTTTTGTTAGAGTAGGGCAGAGTGTGTGTATGACATCACAACCTCATGACCGAGTTGCCAAATTGCCAATTTGTGTGTAAGTCCACGCCCTAGCCCCTAGAACCTAGAATAACTTATTGTGAAAGTACTGGTGTAAACATGGGGGGGGGGGGCGTTTCATGAAAGTTGTTAGCACTGACAAGTCGTCTTTCTCCGACAGTTACCATATTAACAGTCAGAGGCTAGTGCCTCTCAGCCAATAAAAACCGAGGATTTCACTAAAATTGTTGACAGTGACTATTTCGTCAGTGCTGTTAACTTTCATGAAATGCTCCCCAGGGCTCCGTCTCATAAAGAATTGCAAATGAGCTGATTCACTCGCAAGTCCAATCTCAAATGCAATCTGTAATGTACGGAGTTACGATCGCAAGTCAAGATGCAATCAATCGCAATTCTTTATAAGACAGGGCCATGGGATCACATCGATACTTAGGGCGTGTTCATCAACTCTTTTTTTTTTTTGGTAGAGTTAAGGTTTCCAAACGCGTTTATTTTTTTTTTAAACGCGTTTCAGGGAGTTGATAAACGCAAAGATGTTTTGATCATGGGGTTCGGAAAGCTGTTTTGAAACACGCAAATTTGTGCGATCTTAAACGCGTTTGAGCCAGAAACGCATTTAGAGAAGCAAGATAAACGCAAAGCTGTTTTGAAACGACTTTAAACCACATGTTTCCGATTTCTGAAAACACGCGCGCCAGGCCAAAAAAACACATCGATAGCACAATATTGTACTACAGTGCACGTGTAACGGCGCAGTAGAGCTACGCAGTGACAAGTCCGGTTTTCGACTTAGGCGATTGAGTTGAGAAACGCACCGTTTTTCCAAACGCGTTTGGAAACGCGTTCGTAAAGGCATTTGGAAACGCGTTTCAAATTCTGAAAAGATGATAAACACGCCCATAGTTTCATTCATAATGCCATCAATAACAGGGTGATCGTTGCGTTGATGCCGGATGGTCACATGACCAGCTGTAAACACATTTTTCCGTGACGGATTATAAGGAAATCCTTATTTATCCAGAGCGCCGAAGAGACCTGATGATACCATGGGTTGGATGTGAAGACGCCTTCGTCCTAAAGTAGATAAAATAAAGATATGTGTGTTTGTTTGCCATGATGCAGTATTTTTGCATATATATAGTAAATTAGTAATTTTTCAAGAATTTAAATGAGAAAATGAATGTTAGCCCTGGAAATAAGATATCACTCTGAATAGTTGCCCATCACAAAGTTAAGCATACATGAAGCTTCATTTTGTACTTGTGCTAGGCACAGCGATTTTCATAAACTAAAAAGTTACGTAAACTACAAAAATTAATCATAAGAGACGCACGGATCGTAAATTCATAGATAACTTAAAACTCGTTTAAGATAGCCATTGGCAAGAAAATTGCTCACGATCAACTTTTGAAGGTTTTTTGTCTTCCCAGTACAGTTTATACCCTTTAAGTTAGTATTGTACATGAATATTCTGATGATCATTCAACAATATCAACACATATTTGTTTTATATACGACACATGCGCTTGCTTTTCAGACTAATATGATTTTATAATGAAAAGGGAGCTAAATATATATTCTCACGCCAATGATCACAACTATTCAAGATCATCTACAATCACAATAGTGATGTATTTAACTTTGAATTAAAATTGAAATATTGTATGTTCTTGTCTCGTTTTAAACCTTGAAGTCCTTAACTCGTTATATATAAATACCATATACATCATTATATATAACTACACACTCCCGAGTATATGATATGTTTTGTATTCCCAGTACAGTATATTCCCTTCAAGAAGATGACGAGTGTAGTTGTTAGATACCTGCACTCTCCTTCACCAAACAAAACTAAGTGGGTCGAACACCGGTAGACATGGCCTCTGACTGCACCATCATCAGTTCTGTCCACCGTCCCAGCCTAGCCCATGCAGATGGTTACGCGAGCGGTAAAGCCCCCGATGATTGGAACACACTCCGCACCAACGCCGCGTCATTCCTCCCGATCGTGTACGTCATCCAGGAGAGCTAAATCAGAAGGCTTTACCTTACACTGCAATGAAAGACTCGTCATACATGGGGAAAAGTGCACAAAGAGTGTATATTCATCGGGGTTAAGACGTGGTACACAGACTCGATCCTTGAGCTTCACCTGTCAAGGTTAATCTGGGAAAGCAAAAGTCCATCATTTCATCGTTATTGTTATTAGTAGTATTATATCACTTTTATCATCGTTCGCGCAAAAAATATGTTATTTTTCAAACCTCTTGCTTTACATTGTTAAGCACCTTTAGCGTGAAACCAACTGATCATCACTCAGCCATGTGTAGATGAGGCGGAGTGCGAATCAGAATCGCCTCGGTTGGTTCCTCCTGTGGAATGTCCTGGTGATGTTGCGGGGGGCGTCCTCAGGAACATTGATGGAGGTCTTACTGCGTCTCGCGTATATGGGCTCCAGCTCTATCACCGCGTGAAACTCGCCCGTGTCAGCTTGACGAAATACCTGTTGTCTAACATTGAGAAACAGAAGGGGGTGGAATGATAGGACACAGGATACTTGCGATTTAAGAAGTAACCTTACAGCTTACCTTCCACCATATGTTGATGCACTAACCATTTGTAAGGGTGTTACATTCTCTGCATCACAGGCAAACCTGGCGATCCGTCTCAAGAAGTCTTTGGTCATCCATCCGCCTTCCTAGACATGTATCAATAGTTTCCTTTTCCAGAAGATCTTAAGCCAGCTGACGTGACTGTTTGTGTTCGTCTCTCTCCAATGCCGTTAACCTAACCTGAAAGCGAACATGCATCTACTTCAATTTGTTAACATATATGTCACCCCATTGCCATGTTGGGAATATTAAGTGTGCTGGTGGCCTGATTTAAACATGACACAAAGGAAATGAATAGCGTGTTGTCGTGGATACTGATACCTCTACACTGTTGCTCCTTGCAAGAAATGATGCTATCTTCGTCGCCCTCTATCTCGAGGTTGAAATTAGGGCTAGGTGCTTGCCCCTTCTTGAATTCAACGCAGAGGTAGCCATAGTCGTCACAGCCCAGTTCGTTGAGTGGAAATTGCACGTTGGCGTCATTCAGGCGGAGCGGTCCCCCTTCCCTCAGGGGCGTGGCCTGGCCGGCCGGCTCCAGCATCTGGGTAACCTCATCCCGGCGTGGGCCCTCTCCGTCAGGGTTCTGCGAGGCGAACATCCCCAGGGACCACAACCCGTTACCCGTTACGTCGGGGCTATCCGGGTCGAAGTTCACATTGGCGTCCACGGTGAGGGGGGTGGGCTGGTCGAACGGCGCATCGGCGGCGTCGAAGTCCCAATCCATGTCAATAGCCTTAGCACCTGGCGGGAGTAAAGGGTATTAAATATGTAATGTTTCCCATTAATTTGCGATCTAGCTTTCATGAAGAGTTTGATATCCATGATGATACATTATTGTGCATTATTACGTGCATCTTAAAACTAACAAGCTGTTCTCTAATTATAATGTTACTAATGATTTTTTTTAACTGAGACCTCACAAGAAGCATGGCGTACGTTGCCCTATTGAATAAGATACTTGCTAACTGTTCACGTACACATGTTTACTCGTCTTTACGTGAACAATGTATAGTATCAATGCAATCAAACCTGTTTGTAGAGACCAGCCACAGGAAAATAGAAAAGCGGTCTTTATGGATAGGTGCTCTATCTAAAAAGATACTAATATACAGACTGATGTGGAAGGATTCAAGTTGAACAGCCCTAACTTGGTGGAGACAGGTTGGAATATACAAGTGTAATCACAAATGTAACATTCTAATCTAGCGATACGTACCTTTACAGCGATCGCGGAAATCTATGCAGGTAGTTGTGACAGAATCATCAGGGCGAGCCTCAAACTCAAAACTGACAGAGGTGTCGGGATCTTTGTCCAGATCATAGCAGATGTAAGGGGCGTCCTCGCAACGAAGTCCCGTCATGTCGAAGTCAAAGTCGATACTTTCCAGAGGCAGATTTTCCCCTTCGTTAAGGTCCGTGGCAGCTTGTCCGGGATCCAGGATCTGTTCAACCAGACCAACCTTTGGACCCTGGCCGTCAGGATTCTGGCTGGCATACGCCCCAAGCTTCCATAGGTTCTGCCCAAGGACCGTCGTTGAGTCGTCTGCCGTGATTCCGGTTACGTCGACGTTGACGAAGTTGTTCTTGTTCTCTACCAAAATCTGGTCACCCATGTCAGCCTCAAGGTCACGGAAGACGGCTCCTACAAACACATATAGTGGATCGGTTGATACATGTAAAGGTTGGTGGTTGTGATATATACATAAATAGGCATAGTTACGTTATGGTTTAATAAAGGTTAACAAGGAGATGAATGTCGACGTCAGTTTGTACTAGAAAAGTATTGCCATACAAAATGAGGGCTCTTGCACTTTTGTCGACAAGACAAAATCGAAACATATTTTGTATTTCAATAGTTTCAAAATTCACTGCAGGCCTTTGACCGTATTTGTATTGTTTACGCCCAAAGACTTGTAAATTTTTCACGAACAGGATTTCTAAATATGTTGCTCTTACTTGATAAGCACTCCTGTTCTTTGCAATCTATCAGAGTATTTTCCTCCGGACTGTCATTGGCTGACCCCTCAACTCGGAAGTAGTAGAGAGGATCAGGGTCGTCCCCTCTGTAGAATTCAGCGCAAACGTATCCGTATTCATTGCAGCCGACGGAACCAATTTCGAAGGGTGTGGTTGCACCAGGAATCTCGAGCATCCCGCTGTTTGCTTCCAAAGTGATGCCTTCCTGTTGCGGATTCAAGGTCTGACGTTTGTAATTGAATCTGTCACCCCTGCCGTCGGGGTTTCTGCTTCCAAACAACCCCATCCTCCACAGACCCGATCCGGATACCTCCCGGTTATCATCAGCGAAGGTGACCGTACTGTCGAGGCTCACTTCCGTCTCCCTGCCGGGGATAACTCTGTCTGTCGGCGTAAGCGACCAGTCAAAGTCTCGCACTGCCCATGCATCTGTTCGGCAAGAAGCAGAACCGGAAATGCCGCAGTGAGCACAAGTGCATACAGGAAATCATGGCAAGCAAGGACGACAGGTCTACAGTGCAGTAGACATTTGCTCCTTCCTTCTTTTAGTCAAAAGTAGCACTATTAATGACAAGAGTCAAAAGTCTCCCGACATCAATTACGAGAAATCTTTCTCTTCTTCGAAGACATGATACCATGCGAGATGACATATTTACGTGGTACATATATTCCTTGTTTTAATAAGCCTTATAGACATTGACATATGGTGACGTACTATATCACATTCTTAAAGTATAATTTGTTAATGCTTACTTGCGAGACATTCTTGCTCTTTGCATTTAATAAGGGTGTTTTGCTCTGGACTGTCATTGGATGACCCTTCAACCCGGAAGTAGTAAAGTGGCTGCGGGTCATCCCCTCGGTAGAACTCGGCACACATATATCCGTACTCATTACAGCCGACAGACCCGATATCAAAGTCCGTCTCTACTCCAGGAATCTCCAAAAGTCCGCTATTTTCTTCCAGAGTAATTTGCTCTTGTGGGGGGCTCAAAGCCTGTCGCTGGTATCCGAACCTATCTCCCCGCCCATCGGGGTATCTGCTCCCAAAAAGACCCATTCTCCAAAGACCATTTCCGGAAACTTCGCGGTTGTCGTCTGAAAACCTGACGGAGGTGTCGAGGCTGATACCCGTGTTGCGACCGGGATAGACGGCCTCAGTCGGCTCCAGACTCCAGTCAAAGTCTCGCACCGCCCAAGCATCTGTGCGGCAGAGAGCAGACCAGTGATAGGTCATAGAACCTCATTGTATATGATTCTGTGTGTTCAGCATGCTTGTACCCTTGAACCTAGATATCAATTATCCCTGTCTCATATATGCAATTCTTCTTATAGTTCAAGCAACAACTTTTTTCGTATTACTTACATATTTGTTCACACAAGTTTATCGTTCATAATAAATCTTTCTCTGAAAATTTAAATTTGGTACAAAATCTATGTACCATATCTTCTTAATGACGCAGTTAAATATGTGTAAATATTGTGTGTGTCGTATGCATGTTAAATATCTCTCGATGTTTACATTTTAAGCACTTTCGTACAAACCTGATCTAAATCTAGAATCACACCTATCACTATTCGATATGGAACATGCATTAAAATATACCACACACAAACACAAACCCACATTGATATAGCTTGATACCTTCATAGTTTCTTTGTAAATTATAATTTTTCGCAAGAGAGATGAAAGCTTACACACGACGACATTGTACTTTTTCACCATGTTCTCATGAGATGACCCCAATAAGTGTAGCAAGAAATTACCATTCATCGTCCATATTGCTGTCATAAATGCTCATGTGAAGGTAGCCATCAGGATTACGGATTAGTTAACTTGGAACATAAGAGTATTCTGATCTTTACTCATATGTCCGTCCATCTATCATCTCACAGATACAGCGATAGACATGAGATGACATGACATGGCGGAGCAAAGTGTGACCATGACGATGAAACGAAATTTTTCCAGGAATGATTTCCATAGCAGCTATCCATTCGAAAGTTTTAGATAAATCCAATACTTTCTCTGTAGATGTGCTGGAAATAATAACATTATATTGTCAATACAATTACTGCATTGGGTTGTGCATACTTACTTGCGAGACATTCTTGCTCTTTACATTCAACAAGGGTGTTTTCTTCGGGACTGGCATTAGCTGACCCTTCAACCCGGAAGTAGTAACCCGGATCCGGGTTATTCCCTCGGTAGAACTCGGCACAGAGATACCCATACTCATTACAGCCGACAGACCCGATATCAAACTTCGTGGATATGTCATCGATGTCCAGACGTCCGCTATTTTCAACCAGAGTAATTCCCTGTTGCTCTGGACTAAGTGTTTGCTTTTTGTACCCGAACCTGTCTCCCCGCCCGTCGCGCCGTTTGCTTCCAAACAGCCCCATTCTCCAGAGACCGGTTCCTGCAACCTCGCGGTTGTCATCTGAAAACCTGACCGATGTTGAGAGGCCGACACTTGTTGCGCGGCCAGGGTTAATCACCTGAGTTGGCTCGTAACTCCATTCGAAATCCCGTACAGCCCAGGCATCTGTGCAGCAGAGAGTGTGCCAGAGAGATGTCTGAGGACGTCTTGGGAATCATGGCGAGGACAGGTAGAATGCTCTCTAGACGGTGCGTGCATTTCTTCATCTACTTCATGCCGTTAGTGCGTCACATGTGTCAGGTGTTAAATAGTATAACTATGTTTCCCAATTGTAAATGTTGTTCATGTTGTTGTTGTAGTAAAAAAGCCTGTTTTTCAAATCAATGCAGCTATGATCGCCATCATACATTCTAATATTCTAACATGCTCTCCACTGTACATGCTGTAGCAAAAATGGTCTCTCAATTGGTGAAATAAATGTAGGTGTGATTTTTGTTATTGGGCATGCGATACAAACTTACTTCATTTCAGCATTCTAATTATTCCAATAAATGATGCAATTGCGAATAGCCACTTCAGGTTTGAAGGAAATCGTGTCGAAAGCTGGTCATGCCAAAATCTGTCTAAAGAGAATCCTAAATACGTCAATCAGATTCGTTGGTTGGTGCTCAGAAATTAACAAAAGATTGAATTACCACTTAAAGGAATAAATAAAAAAATAAATAAACTTGAATCAAATGTTGTTATAATACTGTGATTGTACACTTCATCTTACATTCTACAGTATGTTCTTTAACGTACATTGTGTGTGGCTCTCCAATATACGGTAACTCCATTTAATGTCCCTTTCGATGGACAGAAAATAGGAATTTACAAGCCAGAGAAAGAGCCAGTTAAATTACAGCAATATTAGTATGCTTCACATTTTCGTTAGTACATTAAGATTCTACATGATGTTATAGTCCCAACTGGGATGGTTTCGGGCTTGATCATGTTATATTTAGTATCATGGGGGAGATGTTTATTCTCGAAAACTTAATAGGAAGATAAACTCCTTGTTCTTTTTTGTATTTAGTATTTTGTCGTATAAGTATAGGCTTAAGACATTAACTTTAAGTAGGTGACCTCGGACACACTACGAGATCTCATGAATTTGATTTTTTTTTCTCACTGCGATAATGATCATTCTGTTCATAGAAAAGAGCATGAATGTGAGCGTTAGTGTTTGGTATAAGATATGGCTTGATAAGAATTACAATCAGGAGCAAATGTTTTTTAGAAGCTTCATTACAATCATTGGAATATATTACATGATAGTTGTTCATTTTGTATGGTTTATAATATAAGAACTTGCATGCTACACGACTGAGCAGTTTATTTACAAATCTAGTTTGCCTCCATGGGAATGTGCGAGTCAATTGAGCTCTCGTGACTATTTTAATCTCTCATAATATAACACTTTCATTGCCAAAAAAACCAATGTCTTCCAGTAAGTCATAAGGGTACTGAAATGTACATGTTTGTTTTCAGTTTCAGGTACTTGATACATTCTGCCCGTATTTTAGAAAACAAATCAAAGAAGAAATCAACAAGTATTGTCGGTTTCTGTGGAAGCGGTTTAGATAATTGCCTATAGTCATGACAGTAGAGTCGTTACTACGTGACTTAATAACTATGAGCTATGGTATGAGCTATCTGTACTTACTTGAGAGACATTCTTGCTCCTTGCAGCTAACAAGAGTGTTCTGTTCAGGAGTGAGATTGGATGACCCTTCGACCCGGAAATAGTAAAATGGATCCGGGTCATCCCCTCGGTAGAACTCCGCACATATATACCCGTAGTCATTGCAGCCGATAGAACCAAGGTCAAATTCTGTCTCTATATCGTCGATGTCTAGACGCCCGCTGTTTTCGGCCAGGGTGATTCCCTGCTGCTGGGGACTCAACGTCTGCTGTTTATAACCAAACTTCCTCCCCCGTCCGTCGCGGGATTTGCTGCCAAACAGCCCCATTCTCCAAAGGCCAGTTCCGGCAACCTCGCGGTTGTCGTCTTGAAACCTGACCGTGGTGTCGAGAGTGACACCCGTTTCGCGGCCAGGGGAGATGGTCTCTGTTGGCTCGATACTCCAGTCGAAGTCCCGTACCGCCCAGGCATCTGTGCGGCAGAGAGGGTGCCAGAGAGGTGTCTGAGAACATCGCTGTACGTGGCGTTTGCAGCAGGCATGGCGAGGATAGGCAGATTTTTACCTGGCGTATGCGTGTATTTCTTCTCTACGTCATGCCGTTAATGCGTCACATGTAGCAGGCATTTATATTGTTCCCGTGGTACGAATTCTATGCACGTTTTCGTGGATGACATTATTGAAACTATTCTAATTTTCATGCAAATTATGGTAACTAATGGAATGTTCGTCTTGTATGCACGTGCAGAACAAATTGACTATGTATCGGTTACTGAGTTAGAAACAGCTAAATATGATCAGGCACTTCTATTTCAGCCTTATCCCACTTTTTTCATGGTTTTCTTGTCTTGTTTATTGGTTTCTTTGATACCAACATTTTTGTATAAAGAATGTTTTTAAGCCCTTCAGAATGCTCATTCATTTCATAAAGCTATTTTACTTGTGAGGAAATAAACCTTCTATAGGGATCGGTAAGGTATGGGATATAAGTGATCATATTACGTCAACCATACCTTGCAATATGTATCACGTTAGAGGGAGCTTCGAAGGTGAATCGTGTGTATCGTGAATACAGGAATGTGTGTTTCGTAGAGGGCATTAACGTAGGTTTATGTCGCAGAGGTAATTCAAAATGTTAACATGCAATTTACGTAAAAAGTGTCGAGGGAGTTTTTAACTCGTTGTTGATTTGCAGGGGGAAACGAATCGCTCATCCTTTAATGGTTGTAAATCAACATTCTGTCCAAGAAGACAGGGGCAATCTAGCAATGTGTCCTATCAAAAGTTTAATGAGTAATTACGAAGTTAGGGTAAGTGTGTGTCTCGGAAAAACTAGATGCGGGTGACGTAATAGAGAGGAGACACGCTAAAAAGCGTCTTCTGTCAAGTTCAACGCATCATGGTATCATTTTTCAGATTGAAATAACAAGCACCATATGCAATGACAATTGAAAAAAAAACTCCATATCAGCCCAAGTCCTCACTGTGTTACAGTATGCTTATTAGTCCAGCACTGATTACTGATTGGTCGAGTCTGGTCAATATTTTCTTGTATTGCCCTTTAACGTCATGAAGCCTACTAGTTAATTCATTCCAGATCCTAGTTCTACATATTAATTTTGTTCATGCAGTGACTTTTTTTTTTCCGATTCCGGTGACATATAAAGCAAACAATAATGCTACTAGATTGTTTGGGTTCTTCTTGGTTTCCAGGGGGTTACAGGCAAAATCCATGTCTTAGCACGTCAGTAAAAGATTCAATTATTGAATGCCATGGGAATAAAAACACCATTTACACTATCGCCAGACTCCAGGTCAAATCATCAAATTCGGTTGATATGTTTCTGTTAACCCCGATATTGGCGATCAGATTAGTGTAGTCATGATAGTGGACGGCAGGGCTTTAGTACCTACTGAATCCCCTTTCTAGTACCTCATCGTAACAAATATATTACACTGAGGAGTATTTTTATGAAATAGGAAAAAGTACTAGGAGGTAAGTATTCGAAGAAAATTATTAGCAATGCTTGTCTTAGGCCTCCATAAGGCTTGCATAATATCCCAAGATGAGTTTACACCTTCTTCCCTTAAACGGGTCACAATCTCGTTTTTTGGAGAAATTTGTTTAAATTAGATATTCCTTCTTTTTTTTTGGTGGCACCAGGAATAAGACGATTACCATTTGATTTCACACTGCGTTAAAGAATGTTTTCTTTCAAAACAGGAGTTTTAGATCATGACTTCTCTCTACGAGGTTGCCATCTGACATGCAAAAGCTCTAGGTTATCATTATCATAGGAATGAGGACTACTGGCTGACATATATTAAAGTATGTTTGACCATACAATGTTAAAAATACTGGCAATGGATAAGACGTTTCACCAAGTACATGCGGACATTGTGTAGTGAGCAGCGTCTTGCAAATACAGATATGACTTGCATGAATAGGAGCATACGATGTCAACTTCGTTTTATTAGATACTGGATTATTTTAGAATTACGTGATGGTTTTCCAAAATTACATTTGCTCTTTGCAGTTTAGAACCAATGATGCTTTAAAATCAAATTGAGTGATGTTCTCTGTTTTGTTTTCAATCATCTTGATCTTCAATGAAATGGCATTTATTGGTTATGAACTAATGCATTTGGGGATTAAATATCAAAGGATGTCTACATGGTTACCCAACCAAGGTTTACAAATTGCATCCCTACGGTATCGTTCTTAATAAAAAAAAAAATGAGGCGGAGCTAGTTTGGCCATTTCGTATAATCTAACCGTGTGAAGAGATATGTCATATACCTACAGCTTATCTGATATTGAATTTCCTATAAACAACACAAGTATGTACGAGCTACGTATACTTACCTGGACATTCCTGTAGTTTGCAATCAACCAGGGTATTTTCTTCAGGACTGTCATTAGTTGAACCTTCAACCCGGAAGTAGTAAGGTGGTTCCGGTTCATCCCCTCGGTAGAACTCCGCACAGAGATACGTAAAGTCATTACAGCCGACGGACCCGATGTCAAACTCAGTGTTCACATCTTGGATTTCCAGAAGTCCGCTATTTTCTTCCAGAGTAATTCTCTCTTGTGGGGTGCTCAATGCCTGGCGTTTGTATCCGAACCTTTCTCCTTGGCCGTCGGGGTTTTTGCTCCCAAATAGCCCCATCCTCCAGAGACCTCTTCCTGAGACTTCGCGGTTGTCATCGGAAAACCTGACGGAGGTACCGACCCTGATACCAGTTTCGCGGCCAGGATAGATGGATTGGGTTGGCTCGTAGCTCCACTGAAAGTCACGCACCGCCCAAGCATCTGTGCGGCAGAGAGCAGGCTAGTAATGTATGCGAGAACGTGACTGGACATGACCGTTTGATGCGGCCATGCTGAGCAGCTTTTTCCTGTCGTTGCGGGCATTCCTTTACTATGCCATGCCATTAGTGTTGCTTTCTTGTTGGACGCTTGTGAAACATTAATAAGTGTTGCTCAAGTAGCCATATTTTCTTTTTCTATTTTTCATGCAATTCGAGGCCTACTCGTCATCTTACATGCATTTTCCTGGTCTGAAATCGGCTGAAACCGAATGCATAATTCATTTAATAAGCAGATACTGTACATTAGTGTTGGCGTTCTAACAAGAACTACGTAGCGTTCCACCTGTATTGATACAGGGGCCTAGTGAGGTTGTCAGCTTAGCCACGGTATGTCTTTCAATGTTCCGGGATAGCTACTGCTTATTTCAGCGACATCTGTTCTCTTGGAAGCAGGTGCGGTGGAAACGTGTAACAGGAACACTTGGCCCCATCACCATTCCACTGATATTGTGTTAGCTCTAAAAATGAACACGAGACTTACCAAAAGTGAGCATTTCCTCTCCGTTTGATGGACCCTTATATTGGACCGTTGTGACCAATGTGCAACTCATTGGAATCATGCTCTCTTCTCCCGTTCTTCAATTTGCCTTAATTGCAGAACTTGTTGCGAATCGGAGTAATGGACACATGCGGACATATTGAAACACGTTCCGTCATCCTTCGCCCTTAACTCAAGGTGAAAGCAATTAAGTATGGGGTGACTATCACAGCTTTCTTGATCTAAATGTTACTTTAAAAGAAGCTCCAAGCGATAACTAATCAAATTAAGTCTCACAAAATATTTCTAATTTAAAGCACGTTTATGTTAGATTGGGCCTTTAAGAAATTCAATTTTACTCTGGTTATGGTCCTCACCTCGCAAGTAGAAGCATTAGACGTTTAAACGGAATTAAACTTTAGATTGGGCCTTAAAGAAATTTAATTTTACTCTAGTTATGGTCCACACTTCGTAATTAAAAGCATTAGAAAAGTAAACGGAATTAATGAAATGTGATAACAAGCATTGAGTGGTTGCCTTGTTTCATATCCTTTGTTTGTGATCTTTTAAATGCAATATTTGTACGCAATACTGAAAACACACTGTCAGTTTATCTTGCATACCCGTGTCATCACACAAATTAAATCATATTAATACAGCATGTTCCCTGTATCGTTATGTTTGAAATAACAATGTCATTACGCTGTTAGCATTACGCTGCAAGAATAAATAATTAGCGTCATCCTTGAATCGCATAATTGCTAAAAGAAAATTGTGAAACGAGTTTCTACAACTTTACTTTTCTTTAAACTAGACTCATTTATTTAATTTCAGTAAAGATCTGGAGTTCAGTGGAGCTCTTTAATAATTGTAATCATAATGATCATAATAATATTGATAATGCTTGTTTCTTTTATAGCGTAGAACGCATAGCTATATAGCATGTCCATATGCGTTTAAATGCAGTTAGAAAATTAAAGTAAGAATAAAGTAACTCAGAAGTAAGCTTGTACATCGGGTGTTGGACACTGAGTTTATTGTCTCGTAGAATCAGGAGTTGCAATCCATAAAGATGCTAAGACATATGAAAAGGAACGCTCACCGTATGATTTAGTTATGATTGGAGAAGCAGTGAATAATGTTTTTGTGCTTCATCTAAGGATTTTAGAAGGTCGATAGAAGTAAACTTAATCAGTTAAATAGGATGGGGCAATGTTGTAGAAAAAATTATGTTCAAGAATCAAAAGTTGAAATAAAATACGGGAATGAACAGGTAGGCCTCAGATTTCGTTGAACAAGGCCATGTTGCATATAGGTTTCCATGTATTTTAACTTAATTGTCAAAGGTAACTACCATAGCACCAGGTGCAATAATGAGAGTTTATTGGTTGTTGTCATGGTAGTTACCATTGATGGTAAGTTACAATTGAAAACCCATTTGCAGCATGGCCCAGGAGTGATTGCTTCATTTTTTCCAGTTCGGGTTATTAATCAAGGTGCTGAATTTCGGATAGTCTTAGTGCCCCGTCTCCCTGGCTTCTGTGATACAGACATCAAGGAGGATTCAAGGAGGCTTTTTCACATGTTCATGTTGCCATGCTCCCATCACTTTCTTCCATAATTCCCTCTCCGCTACCAACACCTTTCAGTGTAACACGTTGTCCCTTAAACCCAAAAAAGTAAGATATAAACATATCGCTTCCATGTACTTACTGGAGAGACATTCTTGTTCTTTGCAATCGACCAGAGTATTTTCTTCGGGGCTGTCATCACGTGATCCCTCGACCCGGAAGAAGTAAGGTGGCTCCGGTGCATCCCCTCGGTAGAACTCCGCACAGACATACCCAAAATCATTACAGCCGATAGACCCGATATCAAACTGTGTGTTCACACCTTGGATATCTAGACGTCCGCTGTTTTGTTCCAGAGTAATTCTCTCTTGCGGGGTACTCAACGTTTGCCGCTTGTATCCGAACCTTTCTCCTCGGCCGTTGGGAAATTTGCTCCCAAACATCCCCATTCTCCAGAGACCTCTCCCAGATACTTCGTTGTTGTCATCGGAGAACCTGACCGATGTAGTGAGGCCGACACCTGTTTCACGGCCTGGCCAGACATTCTCCGTTGGCTCGTAGCTCCATTCAAAGTCCCGTACCGCCCATGCATCTGTGCGGCAAAGAGCAGGCTAGAAATGTGTGGGAGAACGTCACTGCATGTGACCATTTGATGCGGCCATGCTGAGCTTTGGAAGCTTGCCCCCAACGATGTACAGTATGAAGCGCAGCCCTGCGTCAGTTAGTGTTGCATTCTTGTCGGATGTTTGTGAAATATTCATCACCGTTGTTTATGTATCCATATGTTCTATTCTACTTTTCATGCAATTCTAGGCCTACCATACATGCACATATGCTCTAAGGCGAATCTGGTATCAAATCAATAGCAGGCCAGTTATCATTGCAGATCTGTTGCCATTCTATCAACTACAGAGCAATACATCTGGTTTGATTTAAACATACTAGAGGGCCTTTATGATACGCCCAGATTATTTACGACAGGTTTTTCAATGTCCTATGATAATTACTTCTTTTTTTTCAGCAACATTCGTTAATAGAAGTAAACATTTCTTCTCCGTTTGATGAGCCCTGGTAGTGGACAGTTGTGACAGACCATTGTGCTCGGTGTGACCTCGTAAAAATTATATTATGAAAATTATTCTCTTATACTCTAATTTGCATAATTCACTGCGAAGCTAAGCCATAGACACATATGCATTTCGAACAGGTTAGAAAACGTTCCGTCGCCCGTCAACCTTGATTTGAAATGATAGCAATTTCCTTGATTGGGAGATATGCGCTGACTATCAAAGCTCTCTCGATCTAAGCATCACTTCACAAAGGAGATCCAAGCGAGAATTTACCAAATAAAATCTCACTAATTACTATCAAATTCATCGCACGTTATAAATGTTAGATTGAGCCTTTAAGTTGGCCGTGTACAGAACTGCTAAGATTCTACATTTTACTCTAGTTATTGTCCATACTTAGCAAGCAACAGCATTATGAATTTTCAATAAGCACAATTAAATGAAATATGATTTTTAAAATATAATAGTTACCTTGTGTAGTATCCTGTGCTGGTGATCTACTAAAACGTAACACATGTACATAATACTGGAAACAAATTGTAAGTTTGTCCCTCTTGTCATACCAATCAACTGATATCAATACAGCATGTCGCCGTTTCCGTTTTGGTTTATACTAGCAGTATTTCGCTGTCATTATCTTTATCATTTAAAGATTAACATCTACCTTGAATCGCGGAAAACTGCATCGATTTTAAAAACAGGTGAAAGGAGCTTTAACGTGTTTTCTCTCTTCCGACTGGCCTCATTTAAGTTGTTGAAATAAAGGACAGCCCGTGGAACTTCTTATTAGTGCCCCATCTCTATGACTACAGTGATGGTGACATCAAAGAGGCTTCAAAGAGGTTTTCCTCACGTTCCTGTTGCCATGCTCCCATCACTTTCTTCCACAATTCCATCTCCGCTACCAACACCTTTCAGTGTAACACATTGTCCCTTAAACAAAAAAGTAAAGATATAAGACTATTGCTACCACTCTTTATGTCACTCTTCTGTATCTTCTTGCCAGTGGAGGCCAATATTCTATACGTTTATCTAGGCAATAAAATTGAATCTTGAATCTTGAGTCTTGAATCTTGAATGTACTTACTAGAGAGACATTCTTGTTCTTTGCATTCGACCAGAGTATTTTGTTCGGGGCTGGCATCAGTTGATCCCTCGACCCGGAAGAAGTAAGGTGGTTCCGGTGCATCCCCTCGGTAGAACTCCGCACAGAGATACCCAAAATCATTACAGCCGACAGACCCTAGGTCGAACTCTGTGTTCACACCTTGGATATTCAGACGTCCGCTGTTTTCTTCCAGAGTAATCCTCTCCTGTGGGGTACTCAACGTTTGCCGTTTGTATCCGAACCTTTCTCCTCGGCCTTCACGATTTTTACTCCCAAATAGTCCCATTCTCCAGAGACCTTTACCAGAGACTTCGCGGTTGTCGTCGGAAAACCTGACCGATGTAGTGAGGCCGACACTTGTTTCGCGGCCTGGCCAGACATTCTGCGTTGGCTCGTAGCTCCATTCAAAATCCCGTACCGCCCATGCATCTGTGCGGCAGAGAGCATACCAGAAAGGAGTCTTACACTGTCCTTGTAAAATATACTTAGTGTAAAGCATTGGCATGCGCAATGGCCTGGTTATAAAGGACCTGGCCAAATGTTTGCATATCTTCGCCATGTCGTTAATGCTTAGCATTAATGCTTAGCACGTTACAGGCGTTGTTATAAACCCAGTGGTCCGCTATTACGCATACTGTTTTTCACGACGTAACTGCGTTATGTTTCATGCGAGTGTGTTCACCACCTGCTCCTCATGACCTGGTGACATTTCTGCCATATTTAGATCATTTTGTGCACATCCATGTCAGTATCGTAACTGTAGAAGTCTTAGGGATTCAACGAACATGCATGGCAAAAGTTATTAAGGCATTACATGCTGTCATCATGCTGATTTAGTTATCAGATGATGTTCTATTATTTGAAGCTTTGTATTTCTATTCGTCATTGATGTCTCAAGATAATTGCTGTTATCTCCTTTGCTGACTTCAAGGCGATACATTTTCCAATGTTTTTAAGGTGAGCGGAAAAAAGTTTGCATCTTTCGATGTTCCTACCTTAAAGGGACTGAAGCGACCTTCACCACTGTCAGTAGACGTCAGTAGAATCAGTCGGTACTAGGGCGTTACATTAGGTGTGACAAGCATGCCAATAAAGTAACATGCCGAAATACAAATATTTGAATGTGCCTACTCTTTCCAACATGAACACAAATGACAGAATATCATACGGGTTCTAAAAGAGCAAAGGCGAATGTTAGAATTATGAAACTACACAAACATGACCAATGTGTATGTGTTTATGTTAAAGATTGTTAGCACGTGCGTGTTTTTGCTCGGAAAACGTAGATGATGTCATTGAAAATTTACAGCGAAATGACCTTCGCTGTGTTAGTGGATAATCTCGTTCAGAGAAGCAATTCATGCAGGCATGAATGTGCTTTCATATTTAACGTCATTAGTATTCGTCTTTCAAAGGTATCATGCAGTGTATCTATGTCCACCATGGTCATAGAAAACTGGTCAGGGATACATCGACTTCAAATCTTGGCCAGAATGTACGTTTCATACATGTCACGACGAAGCATTGCATAATGCCTGCCAAATGGATTGTGCCGATCCATGTTCTCCTCAGTTTCGCTCTAATTATCTTATGATTTCTTTGGTTGATAGTCTTCCTGCAACTTTCAACGTCTGCTTGAGAAAATTCTAAAATATACCATTTATATCTATCATACATCTACTTACTGTCATATTTGTCATCATCTGAGACATTTAAAAAAAACTATTTAAAACACCCTCTCTCTCAACATGATGTCCAGTTATTGATCTTCATCTATGACAACTGATTCGTGACAATCTTAGGAAATGAGATGTACAGGGAAGTCGTGTTTTTGTTCCAGTATCAAGTAGAGTTACAGTGACTCTTAAGAGTAATGATATCAAGCTCTTCCTATCTACAGGCGTTAATCTGCGTTTAGGGTATGTGACTTTGACTACGAGTGCCTACATTTTGTTTTTTACTGTTGGCAAGATCTATCATCTCACAAGCGTTAGGTAACAAAATATGAGTGCTTACCTTCTCCACATCTTCTTCTGAAATACAACACTTGTATTTAACACTGGCAAAAATATAATCACATCTTTAACAATGTTCTGTGTTATGTTGTTCAACTGAAATGGTGAAGCTCGTGACATGCCTATATCATATCTAACAACGTGTACAGATTTGTTTAACCTGAGAGTCATACCATTAAGCACAGCATGTTTTATGTGTAATGTTGATGTATGATGACTGCATCTGATTAATCCACTTACTTGAGAGACATTCTTGTTCTTTGCATTCAACAAGAGTATTTTCTTCAGGACTGTCGTCAGCTGATCCCTCCACCCGGAAGTAGTAAGGTGGTTCCGGTGCATCCCCTCGGTAGAACTCCGCACAGAGATATCCAAAGTCATTACAGCCGACAGACCCTAGGTCGAACTCTGTAGTTATTTCGGAGATGTCGAGACGTCCGCTGTTTTCTGCCAGAGTAATTCTCTCTTGTGGAGTGTTGAGTGTCTGCCGCTTGTATCCGAACCTTTCACCGCCGCCGTTAGCATTTTTGCTCCCAAACAGCCCCATTCTCCAGAGACCTCTTCCAGAGACCTCGCGGTTGTCATCGGAGAACCTGACCGATGTTGTGAGGCCGACACGTGTTTCACGGCCAGGATAGACATTCTGTATTGGGTCGTAGCTCCATTCAAAGTCCCGTACCGCCCATGCATCTGTGCGGCAGAGAGCATACCAGAAACTCGCTTTACAGACTCGCTGTACAACTTAATGACGGGCATGCTCAATGCAGGCTTAATGACCTGATAATTCGATTAGCCAGTTGCGTGCATATCTTCATCTACTTCATGCCGTTAGTGATACACACGTTTAAGGCGTTGTTATCATCCGGGCGCTCCGCTAAATATTGACGCATTCTGATGTTGATGTTGCACATATTTCTACAAATGTTACTTTCATGCAGTCAGTTGTATTCACTATGATCATGACCATGCACCATCAAACTGTTCATTCGCATCATATCCATCCGTCGTCACTTCCGGGCGTGCACGTACAGAAGCCAAACTTAAAGGAACTCGGAGCATACCAAATCGTTTGCTGGCCCATCAAGAAAGGCAGAATTAATTCGTAAGCAGTCACTAAACTAGCCATTCATTAGCGTGATTAGTGTGATGAAATTGTAATACAATAAGGTCTCCGTTTCTAACCCAAAGCTTTGGGATTGAGATACAGCATCGATCTTCCCACATCGGGTTTGTCAGAGAAAGGAAAGCCACCCCCATTCTTGTAGAGACGACGTAAACTAAACCTTTCTCGGTGACAACTTCATGCGTTGGCTCCAAGACGCTGACCTTCTCTTGCTGTCCTCAGAATGGCACCGAATCCTCAAGGGATCCACGTGACACATTTTATACAGGGTTAAATACTCATGAAACATTGGGTGCTTAACCCTTATGTTAATCATTGTTAAACTAATGTTAGGTCTACTGTAGTGATATTATAGCCTACTCTCTACATCTACTTGAAAGAATCTAAAGCTAGGCCTGAGAGGAACAATACAAACCCGCATCACCGTCACTGGTGCCAATGGCAAGAGTAACTGGCTGATGAGACTTACTTGCTAGACACTCCTGCTCACGGCAGCTAACGATGGTGTTAGCTTCCCTCGAAGCGTCTGCGGCTCCCTCTACGCGGAAGAAGTAGCTGGGATTGGGCATGTCACCGCTGGTGAAATCGACACACAGATAGCCGTATTCGTTGCAGCCGACAGAACCGATTTCGAAGTCGGTTTCGACGTTGGTCAACATTAGAGGGGTGTTCTCCCTCAGTGTCTGGGCCTGTTGAGGCCTGCTGAGTGTCTGGGAGACGTAGCCGAATTTATCGCCGGTGCCGTCTGGGTTTCTACTGCCAAAGAGGCCCATCTTCCAGAGGCCGTCCCCGCTAAGTGTCGGGTTGTTATCTCGGAAGGTTACGGTGTTGTCCAGGCTAACGGATGTAGGTCGACCTGGATACACAGGTTCTATAGGCTCTAGATCCCAGTCTATGTTCTGTGCAACAATACCTGTTAATATCAATAACAAGGTGAATTTACCGTTTTGGTATTGGTTGACGAATTGTTATGCAGACGATTGATTGTTACAATTCTCATTAATGATAAAGACAACAAACTTCCTTTTTGTCACATGATTATGATTAGTTTATTATACATAAATTACCTCTGTGAACGATGTTGCATGCATAGACATATAGGCCTATTAATGATTTTTTTTGTTGACGTGTGAAATTATAACAACGAAATGAGAAGATTCATTCCGTTCTTGAAAATCAACGAGCATAATATCGTTTTCCAAGAGATCAGCAAGCATTTTGACGCTATATTAGTCATTCCACATTTTCGCTATACGCGTGAAGAGAAAGTAATACAAATAAGAGGAAGTATACGTCACCTTTGCAGTCGGGAGAACCGGTACATGCGGTTTGAACCGATTCGTCTGGCATTCCATTGTACTCAAATGCCAGATTACCCGTTGTGATCGGGTTGTCGCCTCGGTCGATGCGCACGCAGATGTACCTCATGTCATCACACTCCGCCATGGGATCGTTGAATTCAAAATCGATGCCAGTAAACGCGAACTTTTCTTTTTTCTTGTAATATTGGGCCATCTGTTCTTCTGTGAGGATGTTTCTCGTATAGCCAAATCTGAAGGGTTGACACCAAAAACGGAGGATTATAGTTCGATATTCCGATGGTTGGTTATTCCAAAGGTTCGTTACTCCGAAAATGAAATAAGGTTCGTTAGTCCGAAACTGAAATAATCTGTGGTGAAGCCGCGAAAACCGGGAGGGCAGGCGTTGGAGGGGGGGGGGGGGGGGGGTAGAATCACGGTTGCTGTTCACCGTTGCTGTTGTTGTTGATCGTTAATTTGAAGGGGGAAATGTTGTTTATTTGTGTTTTCTCCATGGTATCTAATTTCCATTAAGTTATGCTAAAAGAAAGAATTAATCTAATCTAATTTACTTAGAATACTACATAATCTCTATATACTTGGGGTCCAATGTACACAAGCCCTGCTTCTTTTTGGACCCCTCCACAAAAAATCTTATTTCTATGAATGAATTGTGTTTATTATTTATTGTTTGTTATTTACATTCATTGAATCTGAACCGTATGTATTTTGTTTGCTGTTTTTTGTGGCAAAATAAAATTGAATCTTTAATCTTTTTTTATAGGGGTGGGAAGGGGCTGATCCATCATTATCAGGGGCGATTTAATACGCAGAATTCTATTAAAGGGGTGATCATAGGCTTATGGGGCTAGTTCATTTTCAAGCAAGAATAGATATCATGTTTATCTCTTACTGCCAGACCTGAAAATTTCGATGGGGGAGTATTGGTGCATTTTGAAATAGTTTTGTCCAAGTTTAGATATTAACGCTAAAAGATCCATTCTTGATTAAATGTTAACCATTTACAAAACTAAAAAAAAATGGTCCTGCGCGGGGTGGGGTGTTATTTGGACCAGAACATGAGCGATTAAAACCTCCAACAGGGGCGTCGATCTCCCTTTTTTTGACTGGAGGGGGGGGGGGCAAAACAGCCATCCGCAGCCATCGTCTCAGGCAACAATTGCTCAGATGAAATTAAAATCAAGATTCTTGATCCACGCCACTTCTTGATACAATACATGCTTTGGCCACAAAATACACATGCATCATCCTCCCCCGAGATTGTCATTGCATGGTATCCTATTATTTTTAATGACAGCACCGTTTTTGTTACTAAAATAAGTTTATTTCATTTTCGGACGAACGAACCTTTTTACGTTTTCGGACTTGAACGAACCTTCGGAATAACGAATCTTATTTTTTTCGGACTAAGGAACCTTCGGACTAACGAACTTTATTTCGTTTTCGGACTAACGGACCTTCGCAATAACGAACCTTATTTCGTTATCGGAGTGACGAACCTTCGGAATAACGAGTTCTTCCAAAAGTGGATTTAGTTGTGAATAGCACACCAGGGCCTTGTCTATAAAGCGTTGCAATTGATATTAGTCATAACTCTGTATATTACAGATATGGGGATAGAACTTGTGATCGATTCAGATCTATCGCAACTGTTTATCAGACGGGGACTATATTTGTGAAGATCAAATGTGTGGGTAAAATGCTGCCCCAAAATTATGCACAAGAAATAAAATCTTGCAATCTTGAGAAATTTTGATGGCCAGTGGTCAAACTTTATTTATAAATATATCAGTGAGATGAAGTTAAAGTCGTATATCCAAATAAAATGAATAATATCGTCGTATTTTAAAGGGCTCGACTTAAAGTTTCCGTTAATGCTTAGAACCATATCGGCTCTAAACAGTTTTGAATATCTTTGGATATACTTGTTTTCGCCAAATGTGATAGATAAAAACACATCAGACTTGACAAGTTTATAACCCATTACCCATGCCAGAGAAGGCAAGTCGGTTGGTTTTTCAGTAAAGTATAATGTACACTTTGTTTTCCCACAGGCAATCAGGTACGACTTTATAAACCCGTTAGAAAAATATTATAATTGCACGTTAAACGTTAAATGAAAGGTAGTTCTTGGAAAAATATCTACTTCCATACGACAACATAGGAGCTTATTGTACTATCGCACATATAATTGCATTGTACTCGTGTACTTTCGACTTATGTACCCCTGTCATCCCTGCAGCAATATGTAGCACTGTGATCGCAAATTGCTCATGTCAATTCCAGAGAGGTTAATACTCTCCTTACCATTAGCATTAAGATGTTTACTAAGCCAGTGTGTTTTTCGAGGCCTACTACTATACAGGCCACCGCAAACGACATGATTTTGGCACGATTCTGCAGTTGTAAGGACCTACACATGTACGACTGGAAATGTAACGTCACCTTATTGTACAAATCCAATGCGGACCCGGTCGCAGTCGCAGAGTAGTAGGACTGGTTGGATCGTGTCGTCTGTGTTGGCCTTTCGGGGTTAATGATTGCAAGTCGTGATATGAATCATGAAAGATAAAAACAAGAATTAGTCATGATTGTTCACGTCTCACCTCGGGCCTCTTCCATCCTCATTCCCCGAGGCCCAGACAGCCAGTTTCCACAGACCCTCTCCCGACACCCCCGTCGTGTCCATCTTGTCATCGTTCTTGATGGGGACGTCGAGTGTCACGCGGTTATCGCCGCCCTCGGAGATGGTGTTTCGGCTGGTGATCATAGGGGACACCTTCTTCACCCTCAAGTCTACGCGAGAGAGAAATAATTACATCCATCAAATTATATGAAATTATATAACAATACTCGATTTAGTACACCTGTGGAAGTACCGGTTGAATCCTGTACAGTGAAACATGCATACAAAGACCGCTCAAGAAAAACTATAAACGTGGTCTAGTTTTGTAAAAATTACGTGAAAACAAATGGTATTTTTTTTATATAAATGGAGTTTTAAGTAAGTAAGTTTTACCGTGTGTGTAATGTTGAGAAAAAAATTAAGCTGTAGGATGGAGCAAATAGTTGTGGATATCGCCCATAAAAATCATCAAAACTTAACCACAATTGAGTCACGTAGAGCATCGTTACCACTTCAGCATGGGAGGTTATGTATTGCATCCGACTTTTTAACTGCCCTTATTAGCTTATTCCATCGTGTATTTTGAGGGATCTGGCGCATACGCATTTATATGTACTGATCGTAGCTTGTGTGGATATATCGTACATAAACGATTGATTACAAATTCCTACATAGGTTTGGAACTCCAATATATAGCAGTCATATTTTTGTAATATCTGAGTTGCACTAGATACCGATTTTGCAACTGGCTGCGAAGTTGATATATGTTGCAGCTCTTTCTTTGTTATACGGACTCTGGGTCCCGTTGCATAAAACTTACCATTAATGGTAAGTCTACCGTCAATGGCAAATACCATGCTAACATCGCTTGACAGCCAATAACATTCAAGGTTTTTATAGAGATTGCCATTGGTACCAAAGTTACCAGCATTGGTAAGTTTTATGCAACAAGGCCTAGGTCATTTAAAGGGGGAAAGCCGTATCGGATGGTCTTACTGTAGGGACAGAGAAAGCAACATGCCCCTGCCGGTTTGATCGGTTCGGGGCAGAAGGCTGGTTGACAACTCTCGATGACACACGTCACAGTGGCATTGTCGCAGGCGCAGGTCGTACATTCATCCACCTTCCAGTCCTCCCCGTGCATGTAAGGCATACCGCGGTAGACACAGGGTAGCAGGTCCTCTCCAGAACTGATACTCAGCGAGTCTGCGAACAGGATTGGACATATGTTTTATATATGTATATATATATATATATATATATATATATGTATATATATATATTTATGTATTATGTATATAAGACATATGAACCAAATAAAAAGATGAATAAGTAGATAGATAGAAAGAGATAGGTAAATGTGTATATACCCTATGTGGATAGATAGGTAGGTAAATAGACCAATCAGGGTAGATAACATGATCATAAATGTGTATAAATATATCTAGCGATAAATACGGACATATTTCATCTTTTCATTATTCGATGGGTAATTTTATTGTTATAGTTTGTGAATGCAAACAGCTAAAATTGTTCGTGTTTATTATGGTGACATAACATAAAACATTTATTTTTAGGCCAAAAATACAAGGAGAAAGTCCGCCGAACTATTCTTCTTCTAAGAATAAATAGCAACGGCGAGAAAAAGATGATAAGAGTTGAATTTTCACATAAAATAGATAATACAAGAAGATGGGAATAACAAGTTTGTGACGTCTAAATCATGAATGAAAAAAAGAAATACTAGTAAGCAAAACAAAATATGATGTATGAATATTGTTGAAGCTGTGTGATGCAATTATTTGTATACCAAATATGTTGGGGAGCCAATCAAACAAATGTATGATATAGAGTGTAACCATTTCTTGTTCGTTTGTAAAATCGAAATATATTACAAACGTGGGGAGCCTATTACAGAGCGAGGATTGTGGGGTTATATGCTTCCCGTTACAATATATTATATGTTTTGTGAATAATCAAATTACGTAATAACGACATATGTTGTGAAAGAAGCTATCAAGGTCCAATCTGAAAAAAATCATTATGAATAATTAATAACAATGATGTGACACTAGATGTATAAACAAAATATCCGTAAAACAAGTCTTTTACTTGATCAAATTGCCATAAAACCTTTCGTCCAAGAAATAATATTATTCAACTGCACAATGATTTAAAGCCTCATTAGAGTGGAGCTTCTTTACCTTCAAAAGTGTCACTTTTCTAAACACCAAGTTCAAGATAGTAAAGGCCCTAAAATAGACCAATGTCGTTATTTATGCCAATGTTATGCACATCGTTTCAACATTGCGTTACTAAGGGTAACCCAAAAAGCTTGTCCGAGATTTGTCCGAACTACACAGTGCGTGGGAGAGTTGTGATTACACTACGAAAACGACTTATTGAACCCTAGGGGACACCACATGACATATTTTCTTCATTTCACATTCACAGTGTTTTGTTACTTCATATTTTGTTCATGGTGTCTATAAACTCCTGAACCACTCCAAGGCCTTACCTATGTCGCCAGCAATTTATGTAACAATATGCTATGATCGTCTGTGTCAAGGGCCTTGGAGAGAGTCTGGAATTTACCTGTCATCTATTGATTTAGTAATGTTTATATAAGGGTCAATAAGGCACGTATGTGTTATCGAGAATATTGATTTGACTTATGAAGTCGACAAGCCGGTTGGAAAGAATTTTGTTATTGCATAGTTTTAGGAAGAAAGAACTGTTCAACGATGTTAAGTATAATAGCCATTTTTATTCGATCGAAAATATGGGCCTACCAGTTGTCAAAAACAACTTAGAAATATGATTCAGTGAGATGAGTGTGTCAGTGGAAATTCTTTTCGATAGTGAGTTGCTTATTTTATCAAAATTATGGACTTTGGTCGTGTTGGAACTGTGGAACAATATTTTACTTTTGTCGGATTAGTGGATACAGGAAAGATGTGTTGAAATTGAGATCATACATAGAGTTCATAAAGTCACTGTCTGTGCGGGGTCATTTGTTGGTCAGATTTGGATCACCGTTTACAAAGAAATTGTAAACATTTTGTGATATCAATGTTCTTTTATTGTTCCGTTCCCAAACGTTTTTAAATTGCAATTATGTTGCGATATGCTTTTGTTAGGGATGCCGTTCAGAATCTTCCACGTTCCACCGTGTTTCTTTGTGGGATATTGTTTTCTAAAGTAGTCTCTTCCTCAACTCCGTATTAAGTACATAAGTTCTTATTTTATATGTAGGATAATTGATTAAAGTTAAGTTGATATCTGTGTTTTCCGATTTATTGATCTCAGTAGGGTTTTGTAAATTCAGGGTGATCGTCATTATCGCGGTTCTTTCCTTTCAGACCTTTGCGTCTTTGCACAGCGATTATTTCATCATAATCCTACAGTAAGCGATACTCATGTACTTTCAAATGACTCACTAGGTTCTTGACTAACAATAATTTCAGACCAATCAAGTAAGAGTTACCTTTGTTTTAAGGGATTTAACGTTATATCTATTCTTTTTATTCAAAGGGGATTTTGTTTTCTATAAGAGATTAGGGACACTCGTGAATATTGGAAGATCATTGCTTATGTCAGATAGTAAAATTCAAGACTATGGAAACGGATGACCATAATGAAAGAGAGAAAATAAAAGCAATAGATAGAGACAACTGATAAAGTAAATGTCTTTGACGCTTTCCGTTCGTCAGAATCTGCAGAATTAGTTTTGTTTATGTATCGTTATTTATCGACGAAGCATTACTTCAAATAAACATAAGCGTTAAATGATTTATATGTGTAAGTATAAACAAAAACTGCGTTTCATTTTGATTTTAAATAACAAACCAGAACATTTCTTAAGAAAACTCATCTTTCCCGCAGTACCATGGTGGACGCATTTGGATTCTGTTTCTATAAAGATGTTATCATGCATGGATCATCATTTATAGTAATGTTCGAAGAATTGGTTTATTAGATGCACGCTGTGCTTGGTGACGTATTACTCTTCCCTGTCCTCCAATTCCCCACCCCCCTTTCCTCTCTGTCTCTCTCTCTCCCCCCTCTGTCTGTCTGTCTGTCTTTCTCTCTGTCTCTCCCTGCCCCCCCCCCCCCCCTTCTCTCTGTATGGCTGGTGTGTCTTCCATTGTGACATTCACCATTGCAAACATTTTGACAATATTGCTCGTACATAAGTCCACCTTACATCTCATATGTGCACCGTAAATATATTCAAGAATGAATTTAAATTCTTTCAAGGCAGTACTTTGACATGGATTGAGATAACTGGTCGACATATCAGCTAAGATCAATTGTGGTGATGCACTAAATGTATGTTATGGTACCAAATATAGATGGAAGTCGTCTGGTTGTGGCATTAGTGGAAGATGGCAACTTATGACAAGAAAATGGAGATTGTTTCCTTTGTCGAAAACATATGTGATTCTGCATCACAGTCACTAATGCAAGGAGGCAATCATTACCATGGAAACAACCCTCGGTGTCACCCTTCACTTGCGCTTGAAGCTCAAACCCCATGAGACATATATGTCCTGGCATGTTGATCTCCGTCACAGTCATAACAATTAAACAAAGATTCACTCATGCTATGTGTGAGTGTGCGTGTAGGTATGTTTGTGCGTGCGTGTTTGTGTGTGTGTGTGTACGCGAAGATGGGCAGGGCGGTACCCCCCAACACTTACGATTACCCCCTCCCATTATATTTACCGCCCTCCTCCTGCCCCTCCTCCGCCTCTTTCTTTACTCATTATAGCTCAAGGACTATGCTACATGACAGCCCATTGTACACACAATATCACTTTCTGCTTCAGATATCGCACGCACACTACACGTGTCTTCCCTTTCAAACTCTCCCACGGAGCAGTACTGTCCTTCCGCCTGATGGAATCGAATTATAACCAATTTAAAACTCAGCAACTGCAATAGTTGATCACAATTGAAACACCACTCCCAACTATTCAAATGGCTACTCACGAATCAAGATTGAAATTCTCCTCGTCACCTAGCGTATAATTACCGCAGCAAGTTATTTCGCACCTACTATTCCTATGATCATCACGTAACCCAACAGGTGTGCGCGCGCGTATTTTCACACACATACACACATGTACACACGTATACGTATAGCATGCAAAAACAGAGAGAGAATGCTTGAATTGTGATGAGGCCAAATATTCCCGGGGTGCCCTACCCCTTTGGTAATTCGAACCCTGCTCCCTCAACCCTTCCGACACCTCCGATCACAACACCGGGTGATCAAATCGGCTGGGACGTCTTGTCACTTCTCAACAGCCATGCTGCTTAACGTGAGCTGGGATTCGTCTTCAGTTAAAGAGAAAATTGCCTAGTTTCATTTCAAACGTTGCACAATACGCCATAATGGACGTGTACAATTTTGAAAACGCTCAATTAAAGTGAGAAGATAAGAATTCTCAAAGAGCAATGCACGTATATATATTAAATATATATAAATACAATGTCATAAATCAAACGTTAGCCAGTACGTACGTTTTATGAGGAGACACCAATGTTTTCTGGATACAATAATATGGTCGCATCTACCAGGATATTCGGAACAATTTTTTTTTCTTTTTTAGTTGAAACAAGATGTAAAATTAGCCTCTCAAGTTTGTTTTTGGCGAGGTAAACGTAAGAAAAAGAACTTACCGTCGAGCAATTTTGTCTCTGAAGGTCGTGAAAATGTGCTCACGGGAAGCATACTGTGATCAAGGGCAGCGCAACATGATCGATGATCGCTCACGTTTGCCTTAGCATGTGCCACATCTACGAACAACCGACTTTTCTCTTTCTCCCCCCCCCCCCCCTCTTAACTACCCCCCCCCCTCCCCCGTATGTACACCTTACACACCACACGCGCAAAAAACTGTCATATTGCCATTTAACAAATGAAATTACAATCACAGTCCGATACTATGTGCTAAAACATGTTGGTAATATATCTAAAACCTTTAACCACAAACGCATGAATGTCTTTGATATTAATATTAGTATGATGTTTAATTATTCTGTGTACATTATTCATATATTTAAACAAATCATGGCTAGGAAAGCAGAGAAGCAGTTATTCTTATAAAGATCGGCATTGTCTTCAACCATCGAAGAGAACCGTCACATATGACATCTCGTAACAAGAAGCAAATAAGCAATGTCTTACATGTGGATGTGGTTAAGAAGAAAATCGCAATATTGTAATTGATTCTCGTATCATGTTCATGTCGTCACTAGTTTTAGGAATATTTGTTTCATTTTAAAGTAAACACGACCTACAGTAAAAAGTAATGTAACGCGTCATCTTAATTATACTTTCGTGTGATCTCGGTATGCGACATTTCATTTTAATTTCGTTCCCCTCTTGTTACTAATATGTCTAAATAATCTTAAAACATTTGCTTTCATCAATGTAGATGTATCAATATTGCATACACTTTTTTACTAAATGTCTTAAATATCCGGATGAATAAATAAAAGTCTACGTTGATAACATGCACTCGCACCTACCTTGTCCCTGACATACTACAGCGAAAGTTGCAAGGACTGCAATCAAGAAGAGGAACTTTCGCCTGTGATGGCGGAGCTGGTCCACAAAGCTAGCCATGTCGCGTAATCGTTGCGCGGAAGCAATGTGGAGGATGTCGTCTGCGAAACGGTCTGACGAGTGGAATCTGACTGAGCGCTTCCCGCCAACCAGACTCTCCCAAATGCTGCGGGGTGGCCACGTCTAAAATTAATCTCGTATTTGACTGTGCCGTCTTTCCTCAGACGATGGGGAAGGAGAGGGAGGGGTTGGGGGAGGGGCAGTACACACTGTCAGGTAAACGTAAGAGGTTCCGCAAGGAACACAGAAACGGTATCAAACGAGCGAATACTTTTACAAATCATTTTGTTCGCCGGTCACGTTCCGGCTATAGAAACGACACGCGTTTACTGGCCGGCACATTAAGATAGTAGGTCAAAACAATAAGCAGATACACGCCGACCTTTAATCTGTAACTCTGCTGACTAGAAGATTTTCGTAGCCCATAGCAACAGAGTCGATCTGTCAGCGCCGTGAAAGCATTCGTGTGTTTTTCACGGCTGACGTTTTGTTTTGCTCAGATATATTTTGCTTGTTGTTGTTCTAGTTCTTTTCGTGTAGTAATCTGCCTACGCTGCATTAACATGCATGACATATCAATTCTTTGGGGATTTTGCTTTAATCAACGATGGACAGCTGAAAGATTGAGTGGAGCAGACAAACTGATTTTAAATCCAGCCACCGGTAAAGGAGTTGGCAACATAGCTTTGTGGATACCAATGTAACGAAATAACAAATATGTGTCAAGCTAAGGGCGCAATACCACGGATTGAAGGCAGATTATGAGAAGTATCCGGATTCATACTTTTCCTCTACGCATTAGATGAAAGTTACCTTGATGATTCTTCAATGTTTGACTCAAAAGAGTGCATGACCACATAACACATCAAACATTCGGTCAATGTCTTCAGCCCTTCTCCTCCACAAATATGCTGATGTTATGAATTAATACCGTTATATATTGATGATTATTATTAAGTCGATTAGTTCTGAATATTTAGGGGTGATGATGAGAAAAAGAAAACTGATATTCATTATGATAACAAAAAGAGATAGACATTACCCTGCATATCTGATACATTAAAAAGTCCCTTTGTGACAACACACTTTCGTCGGTGTATTTTTTTTCTCCATGCATTGCACAAAGTGATCATCAATATGTAAGATGACATTCAGTCCAGGTTATAAGTCACATGAAACAATTATCAGACTGTTCATCACGGGTTATCATTGATTATGGCTTTGAAGCGGTCCTTTTGTTCAAAATAAACTTTGTGTTCCCGTCATTAAATTAAGTTAATACGAACAAATAGGGCTATGAGTACAAAAGGAGCAATGAAGAATGACAAATACGTCACTTAGGATGCATATACCAGAAGGACATCCTCTCATTTATCTCCCCAATGTTATCTATCGCTTCCAAGTTATGTAGGTAGTACACCCCCGCCTCACCATGGATGAGACCTTTTTTTAAACAGCACCGTAATCACTCATGAGAAAGAGAGATTTAGAAAGGTCCCACACTCCCCCACATACGCACGTCTTCGGAGGACCTGGATCAGCGATTATTCAGCGATCGATTTTCAAAGGAACTGATTACCGATACTCTGGGGGCTGCGTGGCGTCGTCTGCTCACTCGCTTGCCACAATCCCCATCACGTTAAAGCAGCAATTAGAGTTGACTGCTGATTGGAAGAAACGCATCTCTGCCATTATATGTCAATTGAACTCCTTAACCCCTCTCTCTTTCTCTCTCTCTCTCTCTCTCTCTCTCTCCCTCTTTCATACTCCCACATACTTCTTTCTTATCCTCTCTTTCCCGTATTTTGTTTACATTCTCAGGTTTTGTCCTACTTTCTACATGTTCCTGTTTTTCTTTCCCTCTTTAATCATTCTATCATGCTATTAACGATTTGGGTTTTTTTTACTGTGTCGTGCTGTACAGACAACTATTTCATAATCTATTATTTTTTCAAGCTCTAATTATGTCTACTATTTGATAGGTGTTATTATATGAAACTGGTGTCCTTCGTAAACATGCAATTTGCAAAATGTACTAGCGCAGTATGCTTTATCTCCTGCCCATCGATCTGATTTTTTACTCCAAATAATGTATTGTAAGAAAAACCCACTCTTTTCTTTTAATTGCCCGACGTTTTGAATACCTGAAATTCGGTCGTCTTCTCATTCATATCATACATTTCCCATCATACAATACCTGTGGAACACTCTTTCCTATACTAGACTTTTCCCTTTTTACCCCTATATTTTTTTTTCGTCCCGCACACCTTGCTCCGTGACCCATGTGTTAGAGCTATATACCTACTACCAGGCACCCTTGACATCCTATAGACGTGTCAGAACAACACGTTTAGTTTGCCACTTGGGGATTATGAGTCCTTGTGTTTGCCAGCAGCCTTCTCCTCCCATGTCTGATGGTATTTCCAATCGATGATCAGGGTAATATTTCTTTTAAGGGAGAGTCCACCCTGAACTTCAGTTGGTTTTGATAACATCCGAAACATGAACGAAACATATCAGTGAGAGTTGGATGAAAATAAGAAAGTTATCATGTGTTAACATTTTGATTTTGTAGAAATATATATGTAAAAACGTGTCTCTAATGATGTATCAAATGCACAGGAAACAAATGTGCATGTCTTTTGAGATAATCGAAATTTTCAAAAATAAAATGGTACGCAACATAATTATGGGAAAGCACGCCGCACGTGACGTCATAAAATCAAAACTTCAAACAACCGTTACTCCCTCATCCTTTGACGTGCTTTCATCAAACTTTCACAAAACCAATTTAATTTCAGGGTGGACTATCCCTTTAAGGGGCAAAAAAATGGCCGTCAACTGACTTTGCCAACTGTGCATTACTTACTCGAATGCCCCAGTCCCATCATGCCGCCTTTTGATGGCGACCTAATTTTTTGGCCCCAATGGACACTCCTTCTAACCTAATCAATCAAACAATCAAAACAATCAAACCAAACACACACACACACACACACACACACACATTCACTTAAACAAACACAAACATACACCCACTTCTAACTCAACTTCTCAAAGACTACGTCAACAATCAAAGCTCACCTACACTTGTCCTTTGTGTTTACATTCTCCGACAAGAATCTCCACCTCGAGTCTTGCTTCGTGGAGCTCCATGCCACATATACTGTTTTGCTGTTATAGGGCGTGTTTATCAACTCTTTTTGGGGGGGGGGTAGAATTAAGGTCTCCAAACGCGTTTAATTTTTTTTAACGCGTTTAAATGAGCTATCAAACGCAAAGGTGTTTTTATTATGGGGTTTGGAAATCTGTTTTGAAACACGAAATTTTTTAAATTTGTACGATCCTAAACGCGTTTAAACCAGAAACGCGTTTAAAGAAGCGAGATAAACGCAAAGCTGTTTTGAAACGCGTTTTTAAACTGAATGTTTTCGGTGACAAGGCCGGTTAAATATATGCAGCCGAATGTTAAACAAATATGTATTAATTATGCTGTTACGTCCTCATTAAATTTCTAGAACACTTTGACTAGCATCTGCTGTTTGAGTTCAAAACCCATATAATTTCAAAAGTGGATAATGAAAGGCTAATTGATTATTAAAGATATTGATTGAAGTTAGTGACAATAGCCTCTTGTTTCTTGGTTTTGCCATAGTGGCAATAGTCTCTGTGCTTCGACAAAAGTGGAAAAACAGAGTAACGTTTAAAGTCATCTTACTTTTCCTTCCTTCTGGTCATTTCTGTTGCGATTAAATTAATCGTGGAAAGTAGAGTAGATATCGTCACATGTTAAACAGCTTTCACAAAATCTACAGAGAGAGAGAGAGAATTGGGGAATAGTGAGAGAGATTAATAAGGGGAAAGTGGGGCGAAACGATAAAGGAAGCAAGCAGCAGGGAAAAGGGAGAAATTAACTGAAATGTTTTGCCCTTTTGAATTAACCCTCTCTTGTAAGAGATTCTTCCTCCTCATTGCTGTCTTCCGTTTCATGTCCATCTCAACCTCCTTCTTTTTTCTCCCCTTTCAGTCATTATTCTCACCTTCTCCCTTTGGCCTATCCATGTGATCGTGTTTCAGATTATTGTTCAGTGTATAGACCACACCAGAAGCTTAAAAATGCCGCCAAGAAGGGTCGATATTATTCTTTACCAACTGGAACTTGATGGTACAAGCTGGTGAGATGCAAGATCGTAACTTGAAATATACGATGATTTTTATGATACATCATGTGGTACTCCTGTTTGTGTTATTCCAACGGAAAAGGGGGAAGCACTCGTGATTCCGAAGGTTCGAATACTACGAAGGTTCGTTATTCTGAAGGTTCACTATTCCGAAGGTTCGTTATTCCAAAGGTTCGTTAGTCCAAGAAAGAAATAAGGTTCGTTATGCCGAAGGTTCGTTAATCCGAAAACAAAATAAGGTTCGAACTTTATTAACGAACCCTGTTTTATTTTCGGATTAACGAACCTTCGGAATAGCGCAACAAATGATCGGATTAACGAACCCTTTTTCGTTTTCGGACAAACGAGCATCGAGGTATAGGTAATTTACGTGTTTCTGAATTACGAACTGTCGGAATAACGAACCCTCTGAATAACGAGCCTTCGGAATATCGAATTGTAACCGGAAAAGCTATGAAAAAGGCTGCTCAGAGAGCGAGTGATAAAAGAGAAAACAGACAGGAGAAGAGAGAGTGACAGTAGAGTATTCTTTCGGGGAGGTTAACTCTGAAAAGATATGTTGGCGTGATGTTTCAGAACTCCTCCGAAAAAATAAACCAACATTCATTTTAACGACTACCACATGTTGAACATTAAAACACCATATATATGTTCCTTCAATTAACATATAACTTGATGTCTTGGTATAAAAAAACGAGAAGACAAGATACGATACAACAACTCGTTAAATTGACTTCTTGGCTATTAGAAGACAAGGAGGCGATGCTCTAGATCTGATAAACATGATAAAGATGAGTTCTTGGGAGTTCTTTTTCGACTTCACATACCGGGGAACATTTCGATGTACTTGACCAGATATACAAGTATGATCGTGCCTTTTCGCCTTCGCAAGACATTTACTCGCTTTTCATCTTCATTTACCCCAGAAGACGACTTGACATGAGATGTTCGTATATCATAGCATTCGACGAGGGAGTTTGCTCTCACGCCTTGTCGGTCCAAATAAATTTTCATGCTTTGAAGCCCCTGTTCATGTTTTTTACGAGCCTACGAAATTCATGGAGCTTTTTTTTTTTTTTTTTTTGCCTACCACCGTATTTGGGATGGTAGGTGGAGAATATAACATGAAAGAGACAAGCAATTTAATAAGGCGAATTTATCCAAATAGTTTTCATTCTGATAGGAATGTTCTTCCGTGCCTGGCTTGGTCAGTGATGGTGAAAATCATCATGTTACAGACGAAATATTAATAATTTGCTACACTCTCCATTTGATATGATGTCATATTTCATATTTCTATTGATATTGTGTGTCTCTGTCCACTACTTCTTTCATGTAGTCTTTTCAGTATGTCGACCACCCCCCCCCCCCCCCCCACACACACACACGCGCACCCATCCGTCCAATCCGCTATCTCTCGCTCTCCCTCTATCTATCTTTCTCTCTATCCCCCCATCTCTCTCTCTCTCCCTCCCTCTCTCTCTCTCTCTCTCTCTCCCTCTCTCTCTCTTTCTCTCTCTCCCTCCCTTCTTCTCCCTCACTCTCTCTCTCTTTCTCTCTCTCACCATGTCTCTCTCTCTATATATATATATATATATGTGTATATATATATCTTTCTCTCTCACACACACACATATATATTATATCACCTTGCTGCAAAATTCTCTACCTAACTTGCTATTATGCAACCTACAATGAGCTCTTATCGCTGTAGAAATGAATCGACAACATTAACAACACAATAAGACATATAGTATCTCTGCTAGTAGTACTCAGACGCCTTTATTATGGTTTGGTATTTCTCTTTAAACAACGACCATTCTAACGGCAAGTGAGATCACATGAACTCACAAGCTCATTCACAAGTCAAGATCAAAGTCCATATGCTCCTTAACCATTCCTGTTCCAGATGACTAGCTGCTCAATGGGGTTTTTGTGCATCATTTGTGAGAAAAATCCTCACATGGCTCATAAACAGTTCAGGAACTTTCATGTAAATCTATATGTTCCTCTGACGAAGGTATGGGAACATTCTACGTGTTGATACCTGACAAGCAAAAAGTTGATTAACTACTGTATGAAACACAAATGTAGTATCACATTGGCAGCACGGTGCCAGTACCATCCTTACACGACAGGGTAAAGTAAATCAATGATTTTTGATGATTTACTGAACGCGTTATTCCATGTAGATTAATTATAATTTGGATTTGATACATTATTCTATTCGTCATCCAGAGATACGACGAAACACTTTTTTGTGTAAGAAAGAAACGTGGGAATTAGCAAATGTCCGTAAAAAGACACCACGAGCGCCGAAACTCCTCACCTATGAGTCACGGGCACCTTGCGAGCGGTGACAAGCTACTCACGAACTTGACACTTTTCTAATTGCAAAATCTTTCCGAGATCTATTCAAAACTCTAACTAGATTGTATTGAAATGGATTGCAAATTAAATGTAACATAATTGATATATCAATGACTATCAATTTTCATATGGTTTGTTTCAAAACTTTTTATGAAAGCCCAGGACCGAAGAATGAAGTACCTTTGTCATCCGTATACATCCATACATACGACATATAAATATGTTCCCTATATTTTGATTATCATAAGCTGTGCTTTTACCGTACTCTGTGTAAGGTCCTGAACAGGAATGTGTGGTTTCTTATTTCAGAATACCTCTAAATTGAGCTGCTCAAAGAAACTGATGAGAAATAGATAGAAGAGAGCACACTATTCATTTGTGAAGGATAGCTCTGAAAAAAAGCTGCTGCATCATTTGTTGAAATGGTGAAACGCCAGAAGCAAACTCTTTACTGCAAAGTTATATCTGTATTTTCTCATCCATTTCTTACTTTGCTCTTTGAACTCTCTGTGAAGCTCTTTGTAGAACTATTCTAAATGAGTATCAACCTACGGTCATTTTTCGGACGACACACCTTGTACCGTAAACACACAGCTTACAACTATATTCATCATTAAGTAAATTCTTTTAACTTATCATCTTATACATAAAATTAATCGTTGCACAAAAAGCTACAAATCACCAATATCAGAACGAATGGCATATGGACAATATTGCAACCGAGCACAAAGTGTTGGATACGTTTAGCTATAATTATTGTATCCATCATTATCGATTTTTTATTCTAATTCGATAAACATGATTAATACGTATTGCTTTGTTATTCATTTACTTATTTATTTCACGTTTTATTTAGACAGGGTAGTCCTTTCAGTCTCGAGGACTGCTTTCCAAAGGAGCCCTGTTCGCGTTCTGTTGGCAAAACTATTTGAAATACAATTGGAAACTCGCCTTACACAGAAGTTTCAATAACCGACCAGAAATAGCATCAATGAAACAATAGTTATACAAGTGTTTGATATGACATCACGAACGATTTTTTTTGAGGGGGTAACCAAATCAATTTACAAATCTATTCATCACATTAGGTACTAGTTGCCACAGACTTCCGACATAATAAAAAAATGAAGCTGCTCACCATATCAATGACTTCATTGATAGGGAAGCACGTTTTTGTATCACCTTACATTTTTTCACCCTAAATTTGTCATATTTTCCTCCGTGGTGGGGAACAAAAATATTTGTGGATCATTGACTCTCACGATCTAAAAAATGTGAGTAGACTTGTTGATCCGTCGCCAAATCACATTTGAGCGTCTCTCAAATTCACATAATTTTTCCCCACAGGTATAACTACCCGAGACAGGTCAGTAACAGGTTAAGAAAGCACATTCGGTAGAACTTCATGAGACGGACCTGCACAAATATTGGCACTGTTAACATCACAGACCACGTGATCTGTGTGTGGGCTGTAGGCGAGGTTATGCCATGCACTCCATGTGGAATTTCGCATCGTGATTATAATCGATGGGCAAACTGTAATGGCTAGATAAGCAAACATAAACTTCGCGGGAGGTGCATGAGGCTCATCCAAATCTTCATCCAGCAGAGCCAAATGTCCAGTTTATTTCCCCTCGAGCCAGGAATCCCCCTGGCATCACGTGACTTGACCAAAGCGTGACGTCACATCTCGCCGGCGTACGTGGTCGCGGAAAGAGTCATCACCTCCTTGAAGCGAGATGAGAAATGAGGTGAAAGTACGGGTTTGTGGTTAGCATACATAACACCTCGCTGTGACCGTAAATGTTTTCAGACAGAAAACACCTTGCTGCGTGACCGCATTTTAAATAATTCTATTTGCTCGCGACAGGACAATGACTTCTGCCGAAAACGTGTGAGGTGAGTTCAACGTGAACTGGGTTCACTCGTCTAACGTGTGAATGATATTTATTGCAAGGCGATGAATTCAAAACCCCTACCTACTCCTGCAATCACGTTTTTGAGCGCTTTTACCATGTTCGTATCCGACATATATATATATTTACGTAAACAGAGGGATACATATGGGTAAATATATTGACAGATGCATAGATATACAGGTATATGTAAATAAATTATACAGAAAGACGGACAGTTACAAAGACATATAGATATATGGATGGATCGATCGATAGATCGATAGATAGATTAAAATATATTGCATATAACAATATGACGTAAGATACTTATATGAATACATGCATAAATTACTGTATAGAATGTGCAAAAATATAAGCCTATACATGAAGAGAGATATATCACCGTAGTGTGTCTAAAAAAACATAATGTGTAACAAATATGAACAAAATATAATTTTGTTCGCGAATACCTCCATTAGAAGAGATGTGTTAGTCAGGGGAACCTTAACGTCCCATATCAACATCTGTAGAGGGGTTCCGCGGCGGAGGCATCGACGACATCGACGAGATGGGTGGACGTCGAGTCTGGTTGAAATCGGTAGGCGCTGATGAGCAGAATTCTCACGAGCCTGCGGCGTCATGTACGTATAGGCCGAAACACCAGACTGTCACAAAGCTGAGTTAAGGAAGCAACGTTTCACGTGGTCTCTGTAGAGACATATCAGCGTGCGTAAAACCAACAGGAAATAAATCAAATAGTCGAAATTAATGCATTGTCAACACCGTCTCCATGCTGTGACGTCATAGCTTAATTATTATGCAAAATACATGGATCTCGAGTTTTCCTATTCACTATAATTTCCTGTGGTTGTATTTCAAACATGATACGGTACCAACAAATGGTAATATCACGTGTCATCGAATGACTCGTGTCTTTCACTAACGTTCGAGTAAACGGAGGGGGGGGGGGGGGGCTTCTTTGGGTCCAAGACATATAGGAGGTCAACGATGCTCACACATGACAACACGCATGCGTGTGCATTGACTATAATTCAACAATTCAACTATGATATTTTTTTCCGGTTCACACACAATATTAGCAAAAATTATTATATCAAAGCAAAATACAGTGAATGTCCTATAATATTTTTCAACAATGTTTATTAACAGTTACTCTTTATATAAACACGACAAAAAAGTAAGTCCCCCCCCCCCCCCCCTCTACGCAAAATAACACAACTTTTTATCGGAGAGGTGTTGGGCAAAATGATTTGGCAGAATTGTGTCTTAACTTATTGACTAACTTATGTGTTATAATCACATTAATTCAATTGGTCATGCATGAGTGGGCACATTTTAAAGCAATGTTACTTTTCAAAAGTCATAAGGGTAATTTGGGAATTCTGTCATATGAATTTTTGATGAATTCCATTTCTGGTGCATAATTTATGTCCTTTCAGTGTTTATCATCCATCTCTCGATGCACTAACACCTATCCCGACACTTAACCCATTGTTCTGGTTGAATGAACACCGTTTAACAAAGACTCATCCCTCTTGAGTTTGAAACTTTTAAAGACCCTTCATTTTGATGAAAAAATAAAGGTCTGGATATTTCGACAAAGATGTGTCATGACTTGTTACGTACTGATAAGAAGTCATTTTCGTACCAAGGTTGAGTGAAAACACTTTAAAAATCGCACAAGAAATGCCAAAATGTATTGTTAAAAAGGCATGAATAATTACCCTTGTGACTTTTGAAAAGTGACATTTTTGCCTTTAAAATTTGCCCGCTCATGCATGACGGATTAGATCAATGTGATTTTTACACAGAAGTAAGTCAATAAGTTAACAATCATGACAAATTATTTTGCCAAAAACCTCTGCTAATTTGCCTAGGGGGGGGGGGGGGGCTTACTTTTTATGCGTGTTTAGGTACTACCATTTGATATGGCAGGATCGTCAGATTGGTGTAAACAATTACACACAAGAATAACAATGGTATTCAAGGACCCAATCGGCTGTGTGGCTATGGAAACTATGTCAGATGATGAATCAATTCAAGATTATTAAAATGTGCAGACGTATGTTCACCGTTTGAAGAACCACGAGTAACAGCGGATCTTGTCTCATCTTACAGTAGACCCATTTGAATAAAGTACTTATGAATCCATTGAAATAGTAATGCGTACATCAGAATCATCATTCAGGAGTTCATGACCATCGTACAGTGTTCCACAATGATAGTTTTGATTTGGTTTGGCTTTATTGACAAAAAAAAAAACTATGATGAACAAGAATTGAAACAATGAAATATATTTCACTATGAACCTATACATGCTTATTCGTATACAATCGATGCTATTCCAATATGTTAGACAGATACTTTATAGTGCACAATGAACGTACGTGACCGACTACTTTTTCTCAAAATGTCAGAAATCAAACTTACCAACAGGATGTATTTCTTGCCCTTGCTTGTATTCTCTGCATGATTTTGCACTGTGTATCTTTAAGGACTAATATCCACGTACAAATATGACAATAATACATATACACAAATAGATGAAGAGAGCATGATATGAACACGATAAATCCATCAATGATACACATAAAATGCTGATATACTTCCATTTAATACGGACATTCATGCACATGACACATATAAATCACGATCATTCAAATCGTTTATCATAGACCATGCATACGGGGATTGTTAATTGGGGTACAAACACACAATACAGTACAATCAAACACAAATATATACAGTATGATGGAAATCATGCAATTGATTAACATGCAGGAGATGACATGTATTAAAAGGGGGAATATTATACTGTGGGTAACATCGATAGAATCTGTCGAGTTATATTGTTCACATGTATTATGGAAGAAAACATATGTAACACTAAACAGCGTATAGCAAGTCACCAAAATTATATGAAAATCAGATAATATAAAAGTATGTGGATGTTTTTATATTCCTAGATTTTAATCTCGATAAAACATGAATTATTTGTCTTATTTAAAAAAAAATGAACATTTGCCACTTTTCATTTACACCGTAAATTTAGAATATTAACATATGTATGAATTATGAGTCGGATATGAGAATATCTCTAATAAGGGCAAACAAATAAAAAAAAATAGTTTCATTTCGAAGGAACAGATTGAATGTATGCAACCTACCTGCTTTAGCACAACGGATGAGTTTACAACTCGTGAGGGCGTTCTCCCGAGTTCCCGACAAGGTAAAGTCAGTGGAGGAACTTTCGTGCTTGGTCAGCTCGGCACATATGTAGTGGTCCTCGTCACAGTTGATATCAGCAGAATCGACATGTGCCTCCAGGTTCCTAAAGACCATGGTATTACCTCCGTCCAAGTCGCGGCTGGCATCGGAAGGGTCCAGGCTCTGTTGGTCCAGGACATCCCTACGGCCCGTTCCGTCGTTGTTGTTGGCGGTGAACACCGCTAGACGCCACAGGTTCTGGCCCCTGGCGTCTCCACCGGTAGGATTTGAGTCGACCCGGAAGTCAAAGCTCAAATCGTTTGGTCCTTCCTCCAATTCATCATCGGAGTTCAAGGACAGCTTAGTGTTATCGACCAGCACTCCTATACGTGACAGATTAAAGAAATGCCAGCGATGCCGTAAACAAAAAGTAATATGCGAGCTATTACCATTAAGTCCCTAATTTTAACAATGACGTTGACGTATTACATTGAAATTATATCTTAAAATGCATATTCTTCGATATTGGTCCTTCATATACATGTCATCAATTCACTTTAGCGTGATCATATAGATAAATAAACTAGTTTAAGAGACATATACAGTCACCACACTCACCCTCGCAGTCCAGTTCGAAACAATCTACAAGGACGTCTTCATTGGGTTTCGCCACAAACTCAAAGTCAGGCTGGGGACGGTCTCCCTGACGAAGCTCAGAACAGAAATATCGGACCTCGTTGCACGTCAAACCAGTCATGTCGAAGTTTGTGTCCACAGGTCCATAGCGGATGTTCTCCCCAGGAGAGGCCCACTTGTCTTTCTGGTACTGGGTGAATGTGTTGGCCTCTTGGGGGTTGTACCGCCGTCCCCTCCCATCTGGGTAGGTGCTACCAAAGGTAGTCAGGTCCCAAAGGTCTCGTCCTTGAGCCTTGCCGCTGGATGGGTCAGCAACACCAGTCAGGTCGTACAGAAGACGATTGGTGCGACTGCCTTCGCTCACTCGATTTCCGTGCGGATTCGATTCAACATCGGTCAGAATGACAGCTGCCGATTTAAAGAAATGATTTGATATGAAATTGATACAGTTATATACATGTATAGGCCTATGACATTCATGAAAACTCTACACGTTATCTTTTTTCATGCGATGTAATGTAGCTAATACAACAGAACAAACATTTGCATACATCATGATACTGTTCAATAAATATTGTTACTTACGTCTACGGCATGGTTGCTCCTTACAGCTGATGATCTCCTCCTCACCACTCTCGATCTCGAACTTGAAGTCTGGACTGGCACGCTGTCCCTTGGCGAACTCCAAGCACAGGTACCTGTACTCAGACTCGCATCCAATCTGAGAGAGATCAAACTCGGTCTCAAGGTTCTTCAGTTCCAGGGGAGCGCCGCTTCCCTCGGACGGTGTCGAGGACTTGGCTCGGTCTAGGATTTGACGCTTGTATCCCATGCGAGGCCCATCACCATCAGGCTCCGTGGAGCCGAAGACACCGATCCTCCACAGACCATCTCCATCGGCCGGACCGCTCTCGGGTAATGTGGAGACGTCCACGTTGAACGACACGTCATCGGGCTCGTCTGCCCTCACCGGCCCCCTTGGTGTCATTTCCCAGTCCATATCGTCGAAGACACTTCCTGGAGAGAAAAGCAAATAAGGCATGCAATCAGTAGGATTGTTTCTTCTTTGTGATAACAGAGGGGTAAAGTTCTTGTGAATGCATTTATACAAGTACTGCAATTACGAAGTAGGAACATGGGCCGGGTTATCAAAATATGTTTATAAATTGTGCACTTTCTTACTATATAATAATATGATATGATTTTGGCTAGAAGAAGGCGTTTTGTGCTATATTAATTATTTTCTATCAATCTGTGATTTTGCTTATCATCGTTGCTCATCTTTAATCATCTTGCATTATAACGTCACTTCAGATAAAATCAACGTGTGATGCTGTACCTCTACAAGCGCCATCGGGCACCTCAAAACAGCTCCTCAAGACAGATTCGTCTGGAACGGCAGTAAACACGAAATCTGGTTGCGACTGGGGGTCCTTGTTGACTTCGTTACAGATGTATTTAACTTGAGGGCATTTCAGCCCGGTCATGTCAAAGTTTGTAGATAGAGGAGCGAAGTCAAGAGTGTCTCCGGAGTTCATGACCGGTAGGGCAGCATGATAACCTGACAGAACCTGTTCTTGGTAGTTGTTTTGTGGTCCATTGCCATTGGGTCTTTCACTTCCCCACTGGCTAAGGGTCCACAGGTCAACTCCGCGGACTGTGCCAGATTCGGGTGTGGTGGTTGCAACTGAGTTGTAAGTGAGCGGGTTCTCAGGCTTGCCTTCAAACAACACGAGATCCGTTGGAACGCCGGTAGGAGTTGACTCAAGGCCGTCAATTTCCACGCCTGGTTAAAACAATTCCAAACAAGCACAATGAACATCCACAGAATTTCAACAGTGTTTACGATTCAATTACGTTTTCATCATATAAAACAAGATACATTCTTTTTATGAACGAAGAACCAAAGTATCACCACAATGCTAATGGCAATTAACGTGTGATGACCATTGACATAATGGTAATAACAATCTATACGACCAGTCCCTTTTTTTATCAATACAGTCTATAATGAGATTTAAACATTATATATCAATCATCATAAAAATAAAGGGTTACGTAGTTGTTAATAAATGTACGACCCTGTGGAAACGGAAAAGTGTGAAATAAGCAGCTACTTCTTGCAATGTATAGTGTTATAAGAGTGACGGTACCTCTACATTTCTCCTCCTTGCATGAAACAAGAGACTCTCCCCCATCCTCCGTCTCAAACTTGAAATCAGGTGTTGGTGCTTTCCCTTTCTTGAACTCAACGCAGACCCAGCGGAAGTCATCGCAGCCAACGTCATCAATAGGGAACTTCACATCGAGGTTATTGAAGTCCAGGGGCCCGCCTTCCTCAAGAGGCAAAGCCTGATTGAACGGGTCGAGAGTCTGGGTGACCTCGTGTTGTCTTGGGCCTGTTCCTTCCGGGTTATTGGCAGCGTAGACGCCCAGCTGCCACAAGCCATCGCCACGTACATCGGGGCTCTCCGGATCAAAGAACACATCGGCATCCAGGCTAAACGGAGAGGGTTGGCCAAAGGGGGCGTCACCAACCGTGGATTCCCACTGCACCTCGCGAGCAGTGGCACCTGCAAACACGACATAAAGATTAACACAAACACATATGTGTGCCCTATATTTTGTTAGTTGCTCATTAGCCTTCTGGCGAAACTCACTTAAGCTATACTCCAGTCAATTAATTTTAGATATATATATATGATGTTGCGATGGCGCTGAATAAGTAGAAGTAAACACAAACATATAGAATAAGACGCCGGAGAAGAAGAAAATAGTCGGGTATAGACCTTTATCAAGATTGAACAATGTATATATAAACATGATTGCGTACTGCTACTTCGACGAGCGTATTTTAAACTGTAACTAAGGGCACGTATTATATATTGTTACGTAGAAAGGAAAATATGAGCATGTGTATCATTCAGGTTAGTCTAGTATTAATTACCAATCGGTTGAATGCGGTGTCAGCAAGACAAATCGGTATGTTGCCCGCTGACGTTATTTTACCAGTTTACATAACCATGATAACACCAAAACTAGTGTTATGCGCACTGTACCGTGCGTACTCTACCGGCCTAGCCTGTGTGTATTTGATGCGTTGCGTGCGTGTTTTAACCACCCAACCACTGACTTTATTCCGACACATTTTACTAGTATATCGTAGACTAAATGTTCGGCAGTCTAACCTGGATAATATATCAGATGTTGGCTTTGTTGTCGTAAACATTAAAAAATGTTTAAACCTCGGGATTTTGCAGTGCTGTTTTTGGCTCGTGACTTATTTACGTTTCTTCAGCACAATGCAAATCCCCTCGATGTGAACATTCGATACATACATCTATATAATGTATGTGTGTGTGTGTGTGTGTGTGTGCGTTTCTTTCTTAAAACACACGTTTTATGTTGTTGTCTATATATCCTAAAGTCTCGCAAAACATTCCTTACGAAAATGCGATCCCTTGTCTCCCGAGAATTCATGTGAGTAGTACATATACTTTCAACAGTGTTAACTGAATATATGAAATATCATATTTTACCTTTGCAACGGTCACTGAAGTCCACGCACTTAGTAGTGACGGAGTCATCAGGGCGAGCCTCAAAGATATAGTTCACACTCGCTCTCGGATTCTTGTCCAGGTCATAGCAGATGTAGGGGGCATCTTCACACCTAATCCCCGTCATATCGAAATCGAATTCGACATTACTGAAAGGCAGGTCCTCGCCCTCGTTCAGAGTGGTAGCGGCGTCCTCCGGGCTCAGAATCTGCTCAACAAGTCCTGTTTTTGGTCCGGTCCCATCAGGTTTCTTGCTGGCATACACACCTACCTGCCATAAGTTGTCTCCCATAACGTTAGTAGAGTCATCTGCCGTGATGCCACTCAAATCGACAGTCAGTGGATTTCTCTTGTTCTCATAAATGATCTGGTCACCCATGTCTACTTCCAAATCCTCAAAAATTGCCTCTGTTATGAAAGATGGAAGTGAAAATACACTGTTTTGTCAGATTTATTTCCAAATGGAAAACGAAGGGCAATTTATTACGAGAAACTATGATAGCATACGAATAATGAAGTGAACATGAAAAAGTCATTGCTTTCATTTTAGGCAAACAATATCATTGTATTTACTTACTTGATAAGCATTCCTGCTCCTTGCAATCTACGAGAGTGTTTTGTTCAGGACTATCATCCATTGATCCTTCCACTCTAAAGTAATAAGGAGGCTCTGGCCTTTCCCCTCTGTAGAATTCGACGCAAACGTAGCCAAAGTCATTGCAGCCAACTGTGCCTATCTGGAAATTGGTTGTAGCACCGGGAACGTCTAATTGGCCACTGTCTTCGACTAACGTAGTGCCCTGCTGATCCATGTTTAAGGTCTGTCGCTGGTAATCAAACTTCTCTCCCGTTCCGTCAGGATTCCTGCTCCCAAACAGACCCATTCTCCAGAGCCCATCGCCAGAAACCCCGCGATTCTCATCTTCAAACAGGACTGTTGTATCGAGGCTCACTTCGGTCCCCTGTCCGGGGAATACCGGTTCGGTCGGCGTCAAGCTCCAATCGACGTCTCTCGCCCAGACATCTGTTCGGCGGAAAGCATGGAAGAAACGTTTGTACTAAGCTCCATCTCACGTTCGCCAAGGAATTAAAGTTCTCATGCACATGTCGGAACTTTCTTCCCTTTTGTCCTTGCCATGCTTGTGAGAGATTGTTAGCATAGCATGAGTCGAAAGTTACAAAGGTCCAATCAAGATCTTTCGCCCAGACATCTGTTCGGCCGAAAACATAGAAGAAAAGTACGTTTGTACTGAACTCCATTCCAGGTTCGTCCAGAAATGAAAATTCTCATGCACGTGTCCGAACTTTCTTTTCTATTGTCCTTGTCATGCTTGTGAGAGATTGTTAGCATAGCATGAGTCGAAAATTACAAAGGTCCAATTAATCTCTCTTCCCCTGACATCTCTTCGGCGGAAAACATAGAAGAAACGTGCGTTTGTACTAAGTTCCATTTCAGGTTCGTCAAGAAATAAAAATTCTCATGCCTATTTCTGAACTTCATTCCTTTTGTCGTTGTGAGAGATTGTTAGCAAAGCAAGGGTTTAAAGATACATAGGTCCAATCAACTTCATATGTTCGGCAGAAAGCATGCAAGAAACGTACGTTTCAGGCCTGTCAAGGATTAAACGTTCTCATGCACATCTTTTTTTCTTTTGTCCTTTGGAGAAATTGTTAGCATAGCAACGGTTTTAAGTTTCAACGCCGCAGAACGTTATCATCTTTCAATCAAATACTGATGACATATTATAACTTAAAATGTAAGAGAATTAATAATTTTATGATGAATACACAGCGTAAGTTACGAGCTTCAAGTGTGGAGCTGTGACATGAATTTGCTTATGTCACCACCACGATTTGGTGACGAATTTGGAGCAGTAACAGAGTCTTTGGAACATGATATCTAACTGCTTCTATCTGCTTCAATTTAGAACGAAGTACGTCTGGCTCTTAGTGTTTAGGCGGTTTGCAATCATAACCAGGAGCAATATCGAGTCTGGTTTACTGCACCAAGTTCTGGAGCAACTTTTATGCATTGTGAAGAGTCGAAGTTCAGAGCTGACGCCACGTTCCTTGAAAGTTGATGATACTAGGCGTGACATCTTCAGTTGTTGTGATTGCATGTGACCAGTCTGCGTCGTAGAAGTTGCATGTGGATGGCTAGACTATCGCTTTCTCGTTTTGAACAACAACACTCGTTACGTCAGAGTGTAATATGATAAATGATAGTAATATGATATGGTTTCATATACAATGTAGTTTCTTTCGTCTTTAATGAGGGCTTTGCATTATTACCCAGTCACTGGATCAGATGGTCATGCAAGGTCCATATTTCTCTCTTAGGCACGATGTATAAAACTTGAAAAAAAAACGGACGTGGCACCCGCTGGGTTCGAACCGTTACCTCTCTGGCCTGGAGTCAGAAGAACGATTAAATAAAACCACGCCACTTCCACTACAGTGTATGATATATTACAAAGACATTTTATACTTACTCGACAAACACTCCTGCTCCCGACATCTGGTGATTGTATTTTCTTCCACAGATGCATCTGCCGCCCCCTCTTTCTTGAAGAAGAAATTGGGATTGGGGTTCTCTCCTCCAGTAAACTCCACGCAGACGTACCCATATTCGTTGCAGCCCACGGATCCTATCTCGAAGTCGGTCTGGACGTCCGTGAGCTCCAAAGGGCTGTTCTCATTAAGTGTGGTGCCTTGTTGTGGTCGACTCAGGGTTTGACTGACGTATCCGAACTTGTCTCCGGTTCCCTCGGCATTCTTGCTGCCGAAGAGGCCCATCTTCCACAACCCATCACCGCTAAGGCTTGGGTTGTCCTCCTTGAAGAAAACTGTGTTGTCCAGGGTGACTCCTGTTGGCCGACCGGGGATGACCTGTTCCGTTGGTTCCATGCTCCACTCCATGTCCGTGGCCGTATAGCCTGTACATGGAAAAGAAAGAATTGTGAACAGATCAACAGTTGATGCACTTCTATAACGCTTCTTGCACTCTACAGAAACTAAAGTATTATACTGACTAGACGTCAAGTTGTGACTATAATGCTATGTTGAAATATGTAAAAAAAAAAAAATAAAAGCATCCCCAAAACTATTGAGTATACGGATGGAATTATTTTGTATTGTATTTTGTATTTGTAACGGCTCATAGACAACGTCCTCACAAACCGAACATGATGATAACCGCCGTATTACCATTCTAATGATCTTCATCGATTAAGATATACTACTAAAACAAAATCATCATACAAGCATTAAATTCTACATTACATGAAAGGCCGTTGCATACTTTCCCTGCCAATTTCTCATTAAAAATGGCCCGTCCCATTTACAAACATCTGCAATCTTCATGAAAGTTTGCACTTGTCTAGCACGTATCTTTGGGATACTAACTGTGAAATTTTAAGGTCAGTGGGTCTACAAATCAAGTAAAATAAACAAAAATCTAACAAATTTTTACTGAGATTTGACTATTTTCGTCGATTCCGGGGAAATGTTATGAGCTACTCTCTCTCTCTCTCTCTCTATCTCTCTCTCTCTCTCTTTCAAATGATGACAAAGTCAGAGAACTTTCCGAATTAGGTCTACAAAAGGGACGGGCTACCTTTAAGGTAAGGGGTAAGAAGTTGTCATTTTTACGTGCAGAATCGTGGCCAAACTGTTCTGCCGTTATCACTGGCGACTATTACATTTTGGGGTATTTTCTTCTCATGTCAAACTAGAATGGAACCCATTTTAAGGTAGAATGACACTTTATTGATTACGGGCTCGGAAGTATTTACAATATATTACTATTAACCTTCTGATTACCGACTAATGACAGTCCAAAATCAATAACTAAACAGTTAAATGTGTATGGGACTGAGAGAGTTAACAATGCGTCTGCTTCTCACCCTTGCACTCCGGCGCCCCAACGCAGCCAGTCTGGGCGGATTCATCGGGGTAGCCCGTCAGCTCATAGTCCAACCCGCCAGTGGTGATCGGGTTGTCACCTCGCTCGATGCGGGTACAGATGTACTTCATATCCGCGCACTGTGCCATCGGGTCACTGAACTCGAAATCGATGTTAGCGAATTCGAAAGCTTCCTTCTTCTTGTAGTACTGATCCATTTGGTTGTCACTGAGCACGTTTTCATCGTAGCCAATCCTGAGGGGAGAGGTAAAAGGTCACGAAGTGTTAATGGAATTCAAAGTTCCGCATGTTAAAAGAACGATTGGTTCCGTTAGCTGTTATTTATATATTTCCCATTGAGAAGTCAATAAATGTTAACACTTGGATTATAACGGATATTGCCTCTAATGAAACCCAAAAACGTCTTTGTAACTGTGTTACAAACTCTATGTATTGTATTTTTTCTGCGTACAACACAAGCATTACGTGAGCAGTCTTATTTCACGTTTTCATTGATATATCTACCCACTTATCTATCTGATTATTAGATCATAAGATAGATTCAGACAAAACAAAGTGATAAACTTTTGTTAAACTGCCGATTGTCTGACATTGTAGAAAGAAATACATTTTTTTTTACTATTCAAAACATTTCGGATGGACGGGTAAGACCTCTACGTTATATCAAGACCGACGTGAAGGATCATGACCCATCTCTGTAGCAAACATTGATATGTTGATGGAGGCCAAAAGTAACTTGCGTTTTGCGAGACAAATTGGATGCAATAGGTCATACTAGACACAAAAGACATGCAGACCCAATAAGCATCGTTGTGTGTAAAACATATGACGGGGAAAAATGTGTACAAAATGCTGTTTTAGCTAATGTCAAAGTATGAACTTTATAGAGCTATAACTATGTATCTGGTTAAGGAATGAATCAATTTTTTTCATAAATTATCAAACATGTATTCTGGCAGTTTTTTTTTTTTTTGCATTAGTGAGACAAATTTATGAATTATACAGAAATGTGTAATTTATGGAAATTCAAATTTTGGGGGAAAAAATTCAAAATCATATTTGTTGCCCAAATTTCTCATGAAAATCACGCACAATCCTGCTAAATTTAATACTATTTTGTAATAAATTTAACGCTCTTTAACCCTATTCCTGCCAGATAAACGGCTACTCTATGGGAAGGGTTAGTATGACACCTTATATGATGTGTGAAAATAAACAATTCACATGTTATCAATACAATTGTTCAATACTATTTTTCTTTAGCGGCCATTTTTAAGAATGGCCACTATGGCTCTCCTGGGCAAAAATCGAGAGGGCTCAATATCCAAATTTGCGTGTAATACATCATTCAACGCGAGTGCCATTTTTTGGTGCTTTTAGACAAAAGTGAACAATTACGTCAAAATATCGAGCTATGCCGCTGGACTATCAGTATGAATGGAGACCCGAGAGTTGGTATAAGACGACAGAAGGGGGCGCCCTGTAATATGTTCGCCTACGTGCCTTATTTGTAACGCCAAAGATATCGAAAACGTAGAATAAGCATTTGCCCCTCACCACACGAAACAAAAAATCATAAATGCTTATTTAGGTGTTAGAACAGATATCATGAGGGCAGTTCAATAATCAGGCAACTATGCTCCATGTGCTTATGTTTTGTTTCCACCACCACCACCACCACCACCACCACATGCATAACGCTATTTAACGCGACGTAGATTTTTATCCGCCAAACACAATATCTTCAATATTTTCTATGTTGAGAGGTTAATTGAAGCAAGAGCTCGGCATCCATACCTTGCCCCAGTACCGTCGGGAGAGGACGAGGCCCAGACACCCAGCTTCCAGAGCCCCTCCCCGGACACGCCCGTGGTCTCTTGGGCGTCGTGGAACTTGATGGGCACGTTCATCCTGACCCGGTTGTTGCCCCCCTCGGTGATTGCCCGGTCGTTGGTGATCGTAGGGGTCACCCTCTTGGGCCTCACGTCTGACAAAAGAAGGGAACCACGCGGGTTTACGGGGGTATTATATTAGTGGGGTATCGTGGGTACAATCGATAGTGTCAGATCAACACCACGTAGACGCGGACGTGTTCTTTACTAAGTCTTTAGGGCGTGTGAGATTGGATAAGGGTGGAGGGGGGTGTTCTTGACGAGCTTAAAAAGAACATGTCCACGTCCACGACCACATCCACGTCCCATCCGTCTAAACCTCCTTAATGCTTTACCATCATTGACCTCCTCGAACACCATGACCACTACATCCAACATTTACTCAAATCAAAGCAGCCCACTTTATTAGCTTTAAAATGGATAATAGCTGAGATGAGTTCAATGCGTGTTAGTGTATATACGGGGTGAAAGCTACCCGCTCAATAGAAGAAAATTCGATAATTCGGGTCATGGCATCGACCTATTTGATAGAGACACTCATTTTGAAGATGTTTTTTCTCTCCGTCTACGAGGTTGAATTTCCTTTTCATTCTTTTTTCATTACTGTTCTTAATCAGTGCAACGGTATTTGTATTGCATGTACCTATTTTAAAACATAATAAAGAATTAAATGAGTCTTGTAGCAATACCACAGAAAATCAGTCAATGAACAAGAAAATTAGGTAAACGATGTGACTTAAATATGCCCTGGGTAATGTAGTAAACGTAATGATCTTTTCGTCTTTTCATGTGAGCTGAGTGTCGAGCGATTAAATACACGTCACCATTGAAAATTGCACTCAATTGAGTCGTCATATTTGATCTAATGAAGCCTTTCATTTCATTTGAATTCATAAATAGTGTGACTCTCGAATCAAACACAAATATAAACATTTTCCCCACACATACACACACAAACACACACACAAACACACAGACACACACACACACACACAAACACAGACACACACAAACACACCACTGAATGGCTACATTCCCGAATGATAAATTGGTAAATGACTGTTTTGCATATCGTGTTATAATGCCATAACTTCGCCATCGGCACCACAATCAAGACCAGCAACATCACCATGACGACAGGAGACAAATATTGATCACATGCAACGTCTTACTGTAAGGACAGAGGTAGCAGCACGCTCCCTCCGGTTTAAACGGCTCGGAGCAGAAGGCGGGCGGGCAACTCTCGATGACACACGTCACAGTGGCGTTGTCACAGGCGCAGGTCGTACATTCATCCACCTTCCAGTCCTCCCCGTGCAGATAAGGTATGCCACGGTAGACACATGGTAGGAGTTCATCGCCTGAGCTGAAGCTCACGGAGTACTCATCCATGCCTGTTGGCAAGAATCAATGCGAATCAAATCGTGCTTCGTTATGAATGAGTTATGAATGAAATCTGACATGTGTCCGACAAAACACTATGCAGTGTACCAAAAGCCCGTCCTCTTGAACTAAACGTACTATTTATCTTTAGATATTAACAAGCACTTCATGCATACGGTTTGATAAACTTCTTTCAACAGAAAATACAACTAGTATGTAATGTATCATGGTGTGATTTTGCTAATCAGGGCTCAAATTACATGTGTTTTTATTTGTCAACTAGTTTCGCGCTGGAATACAATACCTACTATTATACCACATTTCTTAATACCAGTGTGATGGCATACAATTCCTCGCATAATGATCTTCAATAAAAAAAAAAAGTAAATGCAGTCTAATCAGTATAGTTGATAAAGAAGGCAGCTTCTTTTTTAGACCAATTTACCCTGAACAAAAGGGGAACCTACCTGAGCAGTTTCCAACCAGATAGACTAGTATGAGTTAATCTTCTTGTAAATTTATATTTTTAATACATGTTAATTGAATAAAAACAAAACAAATCATATGTTTACAAGAGATTTGAAGGGGGCAAAATAACAGATGGGTGAAAACAAAATGGAGGGGGTACTCTTTGAAACAGAATAGTGCCAGCATATTTTGTCACCAGGGCCCTGTCTTATAAAGAATTGCGATTGATCGTAACAAGACTTGCGATCGATAACGAGCATGACTCTGTACATCATAGATTGGGCTTGCCATCGATTCAGTTTAATCGTAACTCTTTATAAGACGGATTCCAGGTGTTTGGTATTTCGCATATGGTACCATTCGAAGACGCTCTAATTTAATCCCAAAATATGTAGCGTCCACTCGATGTGGCACTCTTCAATACAATTCGATATTACTCACAGCCAGGAATTCGATGGGGAAAAATCATATTTAAAACAAAAACAAAATGTATGGAATGTCCGTTAAAGGAGAAAGGTATGAGACGAAGAGGAAATAAAAAAAATAGCATTCTGACAACTAATACGGAAGTTATGAATGGTGTAATCATACGAAGATCGCCATTGTGAGGAGGCAGTTTGGCAACCCAGTCATGATGTGGATATCAGAGGTTCATTCTCTTGCTCTCATCGGCGACACCATATCCACATGACTGAATCGCCTATTTGGCTCTTAAAAATGGTGATCTTCGCATCATAAAAATATTTGTAATTTCCATATTATGCTATTTTGTCTGATTTGCCTTGTTTTGTATTTGCTCTATTGTTATCAAAGTTATAGTCCACCTTCATGTTAAGCTGTTTACAATAAAAACATAATCATGAAAAAAAAATATTTGTAAAGCATTGACGAAAATCCACCAATAATAAGGAAGTTACGATCTTTTAAAATTTCAATTTTGTTTAAAAGATCATAATTCTCTTATTATTTGACGGTTTTCATCAAACCCTCACTAATATATGTTTGTTTGTTTTTTCATATTTCTGCTTTTATTGAAACCAACTTAATTTCAGGTAGGGCTACGTCTTTAAGAGCAACAAGAATAACCCTTTGAACACTTCTCCGACAAAATGGTAAAATATAGCTCCTTGGCACATTATCACCAGCCCGTAGACAGTGGTTTTGAACATTATCGTGACCAGGATTCTTCACTTAGACCTTTCAACATATTACGAAGTGGAGCACTTATTTTAGTGTAAGATATTACCACGAATATTATCAAAGAGGGCGCTGTTTCAAGTCTGCTATGACGGTAAAATAGGGAAAGTGTCCCTTTCAGCTAATCAGTAAAAATAATCAATCATTGATAAAGGACTCATTCGGAAAGTGCAATATTGAACGTCTTATTTGATTCTAAAAGTATTTTGTCGCATGCTAGACCGATATCTGGGACGTTAAACGTTGTTATATCTAATTTCTTTAAAGGGGTAGTCCACCCTGTATTTAAGTTGGTTTCAATGATGGCAGAAATATGCAAGAAACATATTTCAGTGGTAATTTGACGATGTCCGCCTATGATCTTTGAAAGTTTTAATTTTGTGACGTCACGTGTGAGATGCTTTTCTATACGTGTGTGCTGTGTGATTTCATAAATGGCTCTGTTTCTGTTTTTGATGAAAAAAAAATTTCCCTTCAAAGAAGTTTCTGTGTAAAAAAAAAAGTATTTCTAATTATGTATTACATGCACAGGTTAAATAATCCATTTTGAGAATATGGACATTTTAAACAAAAAATTGAAAACAACATATGGGAAAGCACCTCGCACGTAACATTAAAAAATTAAATGTTTACTAGATTATAACTTTCTTATCCTTTGACGGATTTCCATCAAACCTTGACTAATACGTTACTTTCATCTTTCTGTTTTATTGAAACAACCCCTTTAACTAATAATTAACGGAAGAACAATCATTACAAGGACTTGCGACACCGGTTGACAACATTGATTTGAGACCGTTCTACACTATCTAAGTATAAATTTGAAGGATTTTTCTGTGTTTAATCTTCAAATTCGTGATAAGAAGCAAGTTAAGATTTTATGGATGATTTTAAGTGGGGAAAAATGTAAAAGCAAATACGATAAGGCTGTCTTGAAGTAGGACACACAACACATAGCATATAAGGGGAAAAATAAAAAAAGAAGTGACCTTAAAAATATTTTTACTGTTAAGTATTGGGATTATTGACACATAATTCACGAAAAACCCGTTAGGGGAAGACCCCTTAAAAATAAAACTCTCAGAAAAATGTGTCGGTGATTCACGCACAAACAATGAGTGCCACATCAAATTGTTAATTATTTAAAGTGACATTTTGATATGGAATGCTAGGCCCGTCATCAACTCCGTTTAATTGTAATACCTATTAGGAATTCTATTTATTTTTTGTGGACTTTACGGTGAGTGTTAAGGGACGAAACCTACATATTTGAACAGTGTTACGGCAAGCTGACACAACTTTCCATAAAACTTGTAAATGATGAAGATTTATTTGCCTATAAAGATCAAATCGAAAAGAGTGATTTATCTAGAATTATTAGGAAAAAGCGTATTAACTTATCGATGTTAGAGAGTGCACTCGTAATCCGACGCTGTTTCTAACTAACTGTAAATCTGCAAGACATCTTACGTGCGATAATATATTACAAAAACGACAGAAACTTCTTAGAAATTGGTGGGGAGGAAACATCACATTGTTTTGATTTTTCTAATTGTGAAGGTCGAAGACATGACTGAACTTGCACGATTACCACTTGAATATTATTCAACTCATTGCGGAGAACTAAAGTGAAAGTCAACGAATATTCAACGATAGAGTTGCTTTATGAAAACACATTTGCGAGGTAGTTTGACAGCACATCGATGTAAGCGTATTGTAAGTAACAAAAAGGGTATTCATAATGAAAGCGATGAGCGAAACCCCGAAATTGAATGAATATAGACATGGATTTGAGTACATGTTTTCAACTTGGATTGTATAGGAACGGAAGATATTACAATTACCGAAACAAAATCATAATCATGCAAATGATAGTTACCAGCTGTGTTAGTTTAGCAAATAAGTTGGAGAAAAAGATACATATAGGCCTAATACATAAGTAAATATACACATATATTCATAAACATAATATTAATTTCTTCCTCACTTTCCCTTTCTGAGCGTTTCTGGCTTTCCATGATCTAAAAATTTCAATTTTGAATGATGTTAATCATCAACGTCCTACCTTGTCCATTGCAAATTACAGCGAATACCGCCAGTGCCCCGAGCAGGTAAAGAAGGGCCCGCCGGTGCCGGCTTAGCTGCCCTGCCAAGCTATACATGACGTACACTCCGAACAGGGACCACACAAAATGAAGTTAGAGCGTCCAAACTTGACAAGCTCTTCACTCCTGCTGCTGTCATATCAAGTGCAAACGCGACCGACGCGCCATCCTTGCAAATTACCTATCTCTCTCCAAAGAAGGATAATCCCACCCCCAACATGAATGCCCCCCTCCCTTCCGCCCTCAGGTTGATCTGCATTGGCATGAATAAACAGACAACGCCAAATTGAAAGAGAAGTTCTACGAGCGCCCCCTCTTGGGAAAAGATGCTAATCAAAAGAAAGGAGAGTAATGTACTTGTTTATTTGATGTCTATAGCACCTGTTGCATTGATATCGAAAAGGATTATGGGTAGCGTTCGATGCTGATTGAACGAAAGCAAAAACATGCCGCTGCTGACTACGGGAAATTCGATAGTCACAGCATTTTTTATTTGACAATCAAAAAAGTACAAGGGGATTTTAAGGCTTATTCCCTAGCACGTGTGACCGTTCCCTCTAAAGTTGTCAACTTTAAAGCAAGCTTCAAGGTAGCTAGATATTATGAATGTTGTGATGAATGTAGTCCTTGTAATTAATTTATTTACAAAATATAATGCCCAGTTTTACTATAGAGATGTACGCATCTAAATATCGCATACAAGACTGATCGTCAAATATATGAAGCAAGATGAGGTGTGAAAAAACGGAAAGAAGAAGAAGAAGAAGAAGAAGAAGAACAAGAAGAAGAAGGAGAAGAAGAAGAAGAACAAGAAGAAGAAGGAGAAGAAGAACAAGAACAAGAACAAGAAGGAGAAGAAGAAGAAGAAGAAGAAGAAGAAGAAGAAGAAGAAGAAGAAGAAGAAGAAGAAGAAGAAGAAGAAGAAGAAGACACCGATGAAGGCAGTAGTAGAAGTCGAAGGAGGAAGCAGAAGCGTTGTAAGTGTGGCGGATGAATAGAAACAGAAGGTGAAAATTACAAAGACTTGAAGAGAAAAGATTAAGATGATGATGCTGTATATACTGAAGGATATATCTTGAAAGTTATCTTAACCCTTCCTTTGCCAGATAACAGGCTACTCTATAGGACCACTTTATATTACTGTTGAGAAAGACACGCATGGTACGTTTAGATTATTATTTAATATTAAAAGCGACAAAAGGGAACCCCATACCAATATAGGAAACTACCGCTACATGATTCAACGAAGATGATGACAATGAAAATATCATGTCCAGTATCTAAGGACTTCACTTTTTTGTCTGAATCAAAATCGATATTTTGATTTATGTATGACTTTTATTTTGGTTGTTGGAAACAAAATTTGAAAACAAGGAATCCCTCAAATGATACTAAAATATGTGAAAGCAAATAGTAAACGGGGGACAGACGTAGAAGTAAATACAAATGTGAGTTGAGAATAAAGATAGATTTGTGTAAGAAGAGAGTATGAAACGACATAGGTAAAAAAAAACAACAAAAAAAACGTGAACTTGTCGTCACCAAGAATAGTTTGATATCATTTCTGCAATCGGCCTTGGAAATAATTTGTAAAACATGACGTCTATTCAAGGCGAGCGATTAGGTTCACATTTGGAGTAACATGTATCTTTAAAAACTCAGCAAAGCTAGCTGCAGAATGATGACTTTACCACCTGCAGCAACAGTCATGACATTACATCGCTGACGCCAGCCAACCAAAGTTCAAAGTCAGGGAGGGAAGAGAAGAAAAAACCCAAAATTTAATAAGTTTTACTGATTCGTCTCAAGTTCACTGTCTCCTTTTTTCAGCGGTAAAATCGACATGGAAATTAAAAGTCGCACGAATGGGCACGAAACTCGCCCGAAGCATCAACGTTTGTTTGAATTATTGTCTAGTAGAGTGGGTCAGGTTCGGCACGTGACAGACGACGCTTGGATGGAGAAAACATTCAAACCGTCACAACGCATTTCTCTCCGGTCTCCTTTTGGCAGACTGAAAAGAAATACCTGTCAAAGCCCTAATCCAAAATGCTTTGTTCCTATTTTCCTTCAAGCCTTGAAACGTTTATTTCTCTACCCCCTCAAACGTATCTTCCCTTTTTGACAATACGTCTACACATCCTGCAGACTTGATTTGACGTCGCCCATGCATACGTGTAGGAAGGAGTGAAAAAACTTTCTTCTTATTTTTTTAAAAGAATGGAGGGGCGAAATAAGTCGACGTAGGAGGTAGTATGACGGGAGTGGTTAATTAAAGGCGCGTCACAGTCGTGGGGTGCTCGCCGTTGTGGTGGGGTCACTAGGCATGCGAGGTCGCAGGCTACTAATTCATTCATGGGGCGAAGATGGTGTCATGCTTATCGGGGAGCATTCCTATAAAAAGGCGAGCTCTTTTGATCGTATTACTTAAACACTGTGGGAGGGTGCCGTACATGGTTAAACCTATCCGTGGGGAAAGCATTGTAAACATGAGGGACAGAAATATTACGACTGTATTTGAACAGGTATCATGTTGCACACCTATGACTATGACTAGGCAGAAATCTGTTTGGAATGTTCTGTATTAAACTGTACATAAAGTGGCAGAAATGTAAACGCTTAACTTGGATGTCCTTTGCCCATACTGTAGTTAGCGTACAGTACAATCAATCTAGAGCAATAACATCTGTGCTGTGCGAAATCCAAGCAGTGTACATTTCCCTGTGGAGACATTTGACATGAACTCAGGAAATCGCGTGTTTGGAATGAACTAATGTAATCATTACATCCCTGCCCCACCCCCTTCAATTCTCCCATATTATCTCTTTGTCTCTCTCGTTCTCTCTGTGTCTCTCAATCCTTCCCCGCCCACCCTATCCTCCTCCCCGCGCCCCTCTCTCTCTCTCTCTCTCTCTCTCTCTCTCTCTCTCTCTCACACACACACACACACACACACACACACACTCACACCATCTACCTGCCTTTCTCTTTCCTTATGACTCTCCTATTCCCTTGTGCTCTCTCTCTCTCTCCATCCATCCCTCTCTCTCTCTCTCTCTCTCTCTCTCTCTCTCTCCCTCTCTCTCCATCGACACTTCCTGACTCTCCCTCTCCATATGTCTCTCTCTATTTTCTTGTGCTCTCTTTCTTTCTCTCTCTCTCACTCTCTCTCTCTCTCTCTCTCTCTCTCTCTCTCTCTCTCTCTCTCACACACACACACACACACACACACACCATCTACCTGCCTCTTTCTTTCGTTATGACTCTCCTATTCCCTTGTGCTCTCTCTCTCTCTCCATCCATCCCTCTCTCTCTCTCTCTCTCTCTCTCTCTCTCTCTCTCTTCATGGCCACTACCTGCTTCTCCCTCTCCTCTCTCCTATCACCCTGTGTGCTCTCTCTCTCTCTCTCTCTCTCTCTCTCTCTCTCTCTCTCTCTTTCTCTTTCACACACACACACTCTTTATCTCTCTCCCGTCTTCTTTCTTTTCTTCTCTTTATATCAATAATTAAAAATGTGATTGACATTGAATCGAATCGTAGGCTTTAAAACAGTTGTGAATATTAACATTACATTTAATCTAATTTTCAACGGTTGTACACTGTGGAACTTGAACATAGAAACAAGTGAACATTATCCTGTTACCATGGTTATCATCACAGCTCGAAAAATAACATTGATTAATATATACGAACTACCATTGCCACTATACCACGTGATACAATCGAAACGGAGCACTGTATATCGGGAACAGGATACGCACTACGAATGATCATTATTTTTAACATTTATTTCATTATTCTGCTGAACATTTGACTTATCTGAGTGAAGTGTGCTTCACATACGCCTCACATATGAATACCAAAACGATAAATATTGTAGTCATTGTGTCGTCAGGTTCATAGACGTGTCTCATCTTGAAACATAGATAAAGACAGTTGAATAAAGTGCATTTTAAAAACAAAACATGTGAACGCTCGTATACATTTCTTGGTTCTATAGGTGAGATGAACTTTCCAGTTTGCAGCCTCTTTATGGTTCACTATTATGCTAAAAAAAAAAAGCTTGTATTGATGTTTATGGGTTCTACATTAAGAAATGAACGACCGTTTCATGAAAATATGTTTCCCATATTTTCAATTATTTTATCTGAAGTTTTCTTTACTTAGCTAAGAAGCGCCCCTAAAATCATCCAAATTATCATGACTACCTTGTGATGTAACTTGTCACTCATTAGTAAGAAAAATTAACTTAACTTTGCATGATATCATACAATTCACCTAGCGAGCTGCCAATGCTTTATAGTAGCAGGGGTGTTTCATCAAGCTGTTCTTAAGCTAAGAAAAACTTTCCGCACGACTGATGACCCTTTCTTGTGCTGATGGAGATACCCCAAATTGTTCCTGTTTTGACAGAATTTGAGTTCATTTCCAGCGATCCTAATCAAATTTGACAAAAAAACTTTGTATTAAGACACTTGTTAACAACAAAAATGTTGATTTACAAATATCAGATTTCCACTTTAGCTGGTGGGAATGAAAATCATTGAGAATCTGATTCAGCACAAGAAAGGGTCATCAGTCGTGCGTAAAGTCGATCGTAGCTTTAGAACAGCTTGGTGAAACACCCCCAGGACAGATTTTTTATACCATAGCTCATAACGTGTCTTACCTCAGCGCTTAAAAAACCTGACATAGAAGTATGAAATGAGCAGTTGTTTGGTAATTCATTGAAAAAAACTATCATCCTATCGTGAGCATTAGCAGCTCGTGACGTCAGTTGCATGATATTATGTATGGTTATGTTGATTTTTCCTGCTTGTGAGTGATAAGTGACGTCACAAGGTATTTGTGAATATCTGGATGATTTTAGGGGCGTTTCTTAGCTAGATGAAAAAAAAAACTTCTGTTAAAAATATTTTAAAAGTATGACAAACATATTTCCATGCAACAGTTATTGATTTATTGATGTATGAACCCATATACATCAATAGAAGCGAACATGTTTTTCCAAAATAGTGAACCTTTAAGAGCGTGGGTGCTACATAACAACAATCGCTAACAATCAAAGCACTTTTTGTGATGCTATAAATGTTTAACCGCTGGTGGCGGCAATCTACTTTCTGGAGCATGGAAGTTTAAAAAACATGTATATGGCACACTGGAGAAGATAAAACAAGAATATGTTAAAATTACGGTAATACGGAAGAGGTAGACGAATGCTTACTTCAACAGGTGCAATAGGGCAGTCTCAGCAAGTTCAATATAGGGGGAAATGCTGAATCATGCAAAATGCATTTCATATCGTCAACGTCAACATCTATTACAAAAAAAATAGCAAGAAGATTCTACACTTATGAAAGAGCTTGAATTAACTGAACGTTTGCAAACTAATATCATAAACATTGATCTAAAATGAGCAAATATGTGTTTTGATAACATTCACTTGCAGGCATACTATTACAATAATATAATTTAATTTACAGCAAACCACTTTATAAGTGCATGAAAACAGAGCCACTTACAAAAATATTCTTAATGACGGAAATATTCTTATGCGTGTAAAAGATATAGGGGAAAACAAACGAGGAAAAACAAGCTCAGGTGGTCACCATAATGACCAATGTCCAATGCACTTCCTCACCCCAATCTTCCTTCTAGCACCACCTATCTACCCATGGGTATGAAAGACACCAATTACAATTGTACAATTAGCAACGAACGGATCGGATTTCTGACTGGTGACAGTGCTGCCTAGATCATAGTGATGATGCCCGTTCTATCAGCAATCTCCACTCGTATGTAACTAATCTGTAGAACAAAGCAACAGCAAAAAAAAAAATAATTAGGAATCTGGCTTTACATCAACACTTCATGTGATTATTCGCATTTACGGAATACATGTACAACGCGACATATACTTCAACTCGATATGCTTAACGTTGATGTGAGTATACTAAACAATGGGAATAAAGATGCTGACGATATGAAAACGTGGTCTTTTTCACGGATACCACACATTTGTATGTCAGTTTATTGCTCACAAAGTGTTGCAGGCTTACATTAATGACAAACACAAATACATGATAGATACACTGAAGATATAAATTCATCAATGAAATTCCATCACAATGTCGGCACTAAAATCATTATATTTCAAATTGTTGTCTGGCAAATCATCAAAATAATATGTAATCTCATGCTGGAAGACCTTTTAAACTAGCTATGTTATTTTGAGCATTAAACTAGAATCGACTCAATCATATTAATGCTATACGCAGATATTTATAAGCTTATAACTACCACTACCACCACTACTTCTTCTACCACTTTCACTTGAGGCAGCTGCTATGTTCCACCACCAAAAGACAGAGTTCTTAAAATGAGGTATATAAATGGTATCATTGTTATCACCACCATTATTACTATGTTTTATGTGCGAAGTATCATAACTGTAAAATAATGATTACAAAGTTATTCAAAATGAGGCCTTCATTTTTCGCATCTCACCTCGTTTGATCTAGCTGTACACTAAGGGATGAATGCTCAGAGATTTTCCTACATGCCCTCCAAAACTCTAGCCAAGGTGTCTTCACCACGCGGGCCGGTAGCTTGTCAACTGCTCTGCACCATCCGATCAAAGGCGTCGTAGCGATGACTCTTTTTTCGAAAGGTTGTGTTCCTTAGTAACGATTGATGTGGTAGCAAGCCGGGATGATAGGACGCAGAGCGTGGATGTGGACTCCAATCACAGGGCTGGATACCCACAACTTTACAACCTTCATTGGTGAAGAGAAAATGAAGGAGAATTCAGTCTGCGGCGGTTTAATGCTGTCGCTTGGCATTCATTAACTGCTTAAAGATTGTCCGTCCCTTTTGCAAGCCTAAAATTTGAAATCGTCTATCACGATCGTAAATTGAAGAAAGTGTGATTCAAGACCATTTCTAAGAATATAGCATGTTAAAGCTTTCTGTATATGTAAAAAATTTCAGCCGTTAAATTTCAAACCGACTTTTTTCGTACTACGAAAAAAGTATTAGTCTTTGTTCCAGTATCTATGTGGTTATTATGCGTGTGTGAAATCCTAATTTTATGAGTAACTACCAAACTTTGGAGATGATTCCTTCCATAGAACAATTTTTTTATAATGCGTTTTATAATTTAATAAACAGATTAATCAATAAAGCAGATATTTCAACACAAACTGCTAAGAGTCTGAGGTAAAGACTATTAATCAGACGTTGTTTACGTGCATTATTTGAATTTTACACTACGTATCAGTTTCAAATTGTGAATATAGAGCTTGCTAACACTTCTCTATATGTTTTGCCAATGTTTCGATGGTTTTGTGGTGATCTGAAAAAGGGACTGGCTGTCTTTAAGTAAGACTTTTTTTGGTTTTGCCGCGGTTTTGAGATTGTCAACATTTATGCAATATGAAAGTATGGATAAGGAATAAAGCAATTAAAAACAATTGGTCTCCGTCATATATTGCATAAAACACGCTACATTACATAAGTTATCGGGTTGTGTATTGAAGGAGCTTACCTCCGACATACACATATCGATAGCAGGATGATGTGGGTGGTGTCCGGTCGGTCGGTTCAGGCTTGATATTTGGAAAAAGCAGTGACTTCTCGCATTTTCCACGGGCCTCCACTCATCCTCATGACGTAAGATCTATATTTGGAGTCCCCCTTTTACTAAATTAGAAAGTGACAGTGTGGTATGTTGAAAGAAAATCCAACTGGTAACATAACTGTAATGGTAAGGCTAGCAAGGGGTTAGCATGGATGTGCTATCGGGGTTTACCTGTCCGAGTGACCATGTTCTTTAAGGGAGCGATGAACGATCTGTCATAGTGTAGAGACTCCCTTGTGCTATTCATCGATGGAAGCTGGTTTCTAGAAACGTCTTGCAGTCTTCGCGTGTCTCCGATGTGAAGGGTTGGATGTGACGCCACGTCTAACAAGATAGCTGGTAGGCGTCAACATGAATGGGTGATGACTGACCTGAACCTAAACTCCTGGCCATTATTGGATTATTTGTTGGAAGAAATACGTGTAGAAAAATATATGGCCATATCTTAATCAATGTGCCAAAGATGATGGGTTTATATTGCATGTGCTTTGGCCAAGTTGTTTCCATGGGTGTTGGGTAGGGCAGGAGAGGAGAGTGGACGGGTGTGAAAAAAAATACCTCCGCATGTATACTCCTTGCAAGACACTATCGCCTCGCCCCCTCCTTCAACTTCAAACTCGAAGCCTGGCACGGGGCTGTCTCCCTGTTTGAACTCGACGCACAGCCATCCGTACTCGTCGCAGCCTAGCTCGCTGATGGGGAAAGGAATGGTGACCTCGTAGAACCCGAGCGGGGTCCTAGGCAGGAGCGGAGCGGCCTGGTCGACCGGGTCCAATGCCTGCACGACCTCGTCCCTCCGGGGCCCGGTACCGTTCGCATTCGACGAGGCGAAGACGCTCATCTGCCAGAGCCCCTGCCCGGACACGGGCGAGCTCTCAGGCTCGAAGAAGACGTCCACGTTGATTGACACTGGGGCCTTGTCTCCAAAAGGTGCATCGCCGACCTCATAATTCCAAGTTACTGTAGTAGCAGTGGCACCTGTCCAAGGAATAAGAGTGGGGTTTTATATCTTTGCTGTTAGTTTTACATATCCCGTGAGTGTAAAACCATTGTAATCTATCGGAATAACGGTAAGCCATTGAATGACTTTCTAGGTGCTTTATTCGTTCATTTCCTCCAGAAGTATGCTTTTTACTTTACATTGTCTTCTATCATTGACATTTTCATCACATGTGGCGTATAATGAGCAGAGGAATCATGAACAGAATATAATTTTTTTTGAATAATATTGTTCTTGAAAAATAACGATGGGTGTATTAAGGAATCTTAATTCAAATGGAATAAATTACATACCTTTACAACGTTTACTTGTGTCAATACACGTTGTCAACACGGAATCATCTGGACGGCCTTCAAACACGAATTCAACATTCGCGTCAGGATTCTGCTCCAAATCAAAACACAGATATAGACTCTGGTCACAACGAATGTCTGTCATGTCGAAATCAAAGTCAACATTCGGCAGAATTAAATCGTTCCCTTGCTCCAAGGGTGTATCAGCGGAGGTCGAGTCCAAGATCTGTTCCGTTAGGCCCAATTTGGGCCCACCTCCATTAGGGGAGCTGCTGGCGTAGACCGAGACTTTCCATAGTCTCTCCCCTGAGACATAGGTGGCCTCGTCAGTCGTGAGTCCTGCTAGGTTAACGGTGAGGGCGTTTACCTCATTTTCGCGTAATGCCAACTCATTTTCAAAGTGGACCTCCAAACCGGAGAATATAGCCTCTGGAAAGAAACGACAAGATAGGTTAGAGTTCAATGTGGTACACCATCGTACTTGAGCTTATTACCGTGTATGATTTATTGAAGTGACATCGTTACACCATTGATATGCACGGTTATGGTTCTAAGCAACTTCCCACAAGCGAGAGGTTTTGCTGATCCAACATTGTCTAACGAACTAGTATTGAGCACCCTCAATAAGAGTCACCAATATGTTCACCCCGGCTCACTGTGCAATGTAGAACAAGTTGCCTTGAGAAAATGCTTACCGCGTCACCCTATTTCGAAGACCACGCAGTTTTCTTTTCCATAAATTCTGGTTCCACCCATGAATTACCATTACCTCGTTGATAATGCTTATGATTATTTGGGTTTGTCCTTCATTACTAAGCAACTAATCCTCCAATGTTAAAGTGTGGTAAAGCATTATGCCTCAACCTTTAACATTTAATCATTTACATGGTAAACGGGATGATTTCCTAGAGTTTCATATATTTTTCAACACAATTGAGCTATTTGAGTAGATATTACTAATAGCTTCCAGAACAGCTATTCGATACTCATTTTCATGTCCATTATTTTACTTAGCTTGTGACACTTGCTTATGAGATATTTTCAGACCAAGGATAAGGCTCATCCTCATACATTCTTATCCACACTACAACCTGCACATACACGATACTCACCAAAGACGCATTCTTGCTCTCGACAGCTAACAATCGTGTTAGCCTCTCTAGATAAATCGACAACGCCTTCGACCCGGAAGACATAGAAGGGATCCGGGCTATCCCCGCCTCCAAGCTCGACGCACACATAGCCGAAGTCATTACAGCCGATGGACCCGACATCGATCTCGGTTGCGACGTCGGTGAGCTGCAGGGGGGTGTTGGCGTTCCGCGTTGTAGCCTGTTGTGTTTGGCTGAGCGTCTGGTAGACGTAGTCGAAGCGCTCGCCTACCCCCTGGACATTCCGACTACCGAAGATCCCCATCCGCCACAACCCTGCCCCGGAGAGATCACTGCTGTCCTGAGTGAAGGTCACGGTGCTGCCGAGGCTAACACCGGTTGCTCTGCCTTGGACTGGCGTCTCCGTGAGCTCCATAGTCCATTCCAGGTCCGTGGCAACAATCGCTGTTAAATTCATTTCAAAACAAATACTGTATAATTCTTTAAGTGCCACATGGGCCTGTCCACGATAATGGGTACATGTCTGTTACATTTACTGTAATATTTGCAGAAATCTCTTAAATTCCATTTTTTTTGTCTCTTAAATAAACCAGCCAATAATGATAAAATATCAAAAAGTGTATTGATTTGCACTTTACAAGGTTTTGTACGCTTCGGAAAATTTGCTCTGTACAAATTTGCCATAGCACGTTGGTAACGGAACACACTCGTCTGTCCCGTTACCAACGTGCTATGGCAAATTTCTACAGGCTTAGTTTAGAAATATATAATAAATGAACATTCAGAGCAGGATTTTACCTGAAGTTACATTGGAGGAAATTAATTCAACACTCTATCGTATTTTGGTGGCGCAAGATGGTCAGAATTTCAAATGACTCAGTTGTGCCAAAAATATCCCTTTCCTGTAAACAGACCCACATGTGACTTTTTAAACACCTAATGCACGCAACTCCCATAGAGAACAATTTCATCTGGCACACAAGGGGTTAAGCCGCTTGATTATTTTATATCAGTCAAAAAATATACATATGATCGGAATCAGACCCAACAATGGCGTCGTATATGTGACATGCAAACATGTCTCATTATGATAATTAGATTTTACAGTTGAATTCCACCTATGTTACTAGTAGGACCCATTCCACATTGTAAAGATCAAGGAGCAAAAGCCTTATTCTGAATGTACAGGCTTGGCATGATATATGCAACAGGTGTTACATATCACCTAACATGCTTTGACCACCGTACAGTATCAAGTGAGACTATGCAGCTGGTATAGCGACCTTGGGGGCATTCTAATAGTCAGTACATTAACATAAAACAATAAAGTAGGATAACAGTGTCCAGACACAGAGTTGATTGGCTAAAAGTTTTTTTCTTTTTATAAACCATTGAATGATCCCAGACAAGGGAAAACATAAGGTCATGTGATACCACTCCATATGTTGATTGGATGAAAGTGATGTTCTATGTATTTCCTTTATGCATTGTCCAGTCAAGATGGGATAGAGTGGATAGGATGTATTAACTCTACAATCAGCATTCCTTAACTATTTCTTGATGTAGTGTTCTGATTCTCGAATTACTGTTTTGTAAGCCGGGAGAATCTTTACTTTCTCTTTAAAGTAATCATCTAATGATTGGCATTTTGGTGATGCCCAGAGTGGTATAGATAAAGGGCAATCACAGAAGAAAAGGCAGTTGGTCCGGAGAAGGGGTCGTGTACAGACAGACTGCGGAGCATCACCATAAAGCCGACAGGAACTTGTATTATACCAAAGATGCAGTGTTGTTTGAGTTATTTCATTGTGCGACTCGAGAGTGACAATTGGAAGTGCGACGAATTTACCTAACCAGTGGTAGCTTTGTCACAGTGTAGTAAAAATGTAAAATTGATATTTCATGAAACGATGTTCGCAATATCAATTTGTGCGTCGTCAAAACCCTATCTTTATCAAATTATTCTTTAATTTATATTTACATGAAACGAAGTCCTTAAGGGTAAAATGGTATCGGGCGTAATACTAGTGCAATATGACGAACACTAATTAAAAAGATATGTTGGAGGAAAAGGACAAAAAAATTAAACAAGAGAGAACAACAATGTACAAGGTTGAAAAGGATATAACGTGACACTCACATTTGCATTCTGGAGCTTCCGTACAGCCTGTGAGGGCGCTGTCATCTGGAAAACCGCCAAATTGATAAGGCAGGCCCCAGGTGGGCTGGGGCCTGTCCCCGCTGTCGAGACGAGCACATAGGTACTTCATGTCGGCACACGTGGAAGTGATGTCGTCCAGCACGTACTGAACCCCCGAAAACTGGAATGGGTCTTTCTTCTTATAGGTCCGCGCCATTTGCTCGTCGGTGAGAACGCTCCTTTCATAGCCGTACCTGACCGCAGGAGCAAGAAAAGGATGATGGTTTTAATAGCGGTCGATAGAAATACAAAAGCTTTCCTAGGTCATGAGTCATGTTATGGTTAACGCAATTAAGATTAAACACAACTTGCATTTAATATTTGCATTCAATCTACTAGATCTGCGGTCGATTGTTGTGCTTGAATTGAACGCAACTTGTTATGCAATGGAATTCGAATTAAACGCAAACGTACGTTAAATATTTAAGAGGTGTGTTTAACTTTAAGTTTTTACGCAATACCGCCCTGGTTTCAAACAAAAGTCTGATAGATGATTTGATTGAAGGATGGAGAACTTTATCCTTACTACTGTGTTAACATTTTGGTTTCCTACATAAAACACGTTGTACCGTCAGGGTTAACACTTAAGCATTACCGCCATACAGACACACATGTAGTATTACTCAGAAGCAAAGTGTCGCCGATCTAGCCCAGGCATATAAGACGCAACACAACAACATACACACTAAGCTTCTATCCAAAATTTCCCTTCACATTATCCTAAATATTATAACAATAAAAGCATTATTTGGAGCATACAAATGACATGCACCCAGCACTTTTGAGCAAACGCAAGTAAGAGAATGTGGTAGCCCTGTATAGGACTAAATGAATACTAAATTGATCATGCCTTATCATGATTCAGCATTCATATTTGTCATTGTCATTTGCAGTATTGTTGTTCTTCATTATTTTCGTTATCATTGTGCTACTGTCGTCTGGATTGCTCGCTAACAGACTGCTGCATTTTGTAGCATAGATATCCTGATTCGTCTTCCTACCTCGGGCCCGATCCATCAGGGTTGGGTGAAGCCCAAAGACTGAGTCTCCAGAGCCCCTCACCCGACACCCCCGTGGTCTCCGGGCCCCCCTGGAACTTGATGGGCACGTCGAGCTGGAGGTGGTTGACCCCACCCTCGGCAATCTGGGCACCAGCCGGGATCTGCGGGGTCACCTTCTTCACCTTCACGTCTGGAGCAAGATAAGCAATATCCGGCTTGCGTTATTACAATATCCAGGGAAGTCCATAATTTGACGATTGATATCGTTTCATTATTATAATTCCCACGAAAGGGACGTTCACATAAAGGTTTTTCACCCCTGTCGCTTGCCATAATCCCACTTTTTCTTGGCCCTTTCTCACGTTTTCTTACCTATGTTAAATTGCCTTGGTATTCATATATTGCCAGGGGAAGGATTTCCCTTTCAGTCTGCTTCGCGGTGAGGAGGCCGTCGCGTCAAGGTGCAGGCGCCAAGCGGCAGTGGTAACATGTTTCCATGTGAATGTGAACGTACCTAACAAGCATTCACGCCCTTCAATTGCCTCGATATAAATTAGCAACACTCACTAAATTTGCCTTATGTGTAGACTGTCCTAATGTAACAAAAGGAAGCAACTAACAATAGATACTTTTCTTGTAAATGAGCAAAATGTGTCTGTCACTTGCATTGGCATCAGTGCAACACCACATCATGTTAGAATGAATATCTCGCAGCAAGATTAATATTTCTTGTCCAGATTTTGGCCGTATGTAGGAAATGCTGGGTACAATCTAAGAGTACCAATAACCCAGATTTGAGTGATTTGTCACTTGCTCTCATTTGTCAGAGTAGGGCAGTATAGTCCACAGTAGTGTTGGACGATAGGATTGGTATCAGTTCAGTATATTCCCATTAACATGTTTAAAGGGATAGTTCACCCTGAAAATAAGTTGGTTTCAATAAATTCAGAACTATGAAAGAAACATAATTAGTGAAGGTTTGACAAAAATCCGTCAAGGGATAAAAAAAAAAAAAAGTTGTGATCTTTTGAAATTTCAATTTTCTGAAGTCACGTACGAGATGCTCTCGCATATGTTGTGTATAATTCTTTTTCTAGGAAAATTAATGTGCGTTTCCTTAAAGAGATATATTTTCTTTTACTTGTACCTTTGATACATCATTATAAATATTTTTTACACATATGCCTGTATGAAAAAAAAAACCATTCCTTTGTCAAAAACAGAAAAAGAGCAATTTATTGAATTGTACTGCACACAACATATGGGACAGCACCTCGCATGTGACGCACCAAAATTGAAATTTCAAAAGATTCTAACTATTTTGTCCTATGACGAATTTTCGTCAAACCTTCACTTATATGTTTCTTCGTATTTCTGCTTTGATTGAAACCAGCTTATCCTCAGGGTGAACTATCCCTCTAATTTGCCTTCTGTTATAGGCCACAGTTAGACGATGGGATCGGCATCCCCTAACATGTTTAACAAGCACTTCCCCCACTGGTCGCGACTGCCCGCTTGATGGATCGATCCTCCAGAATTGCTACGTCTAAAACAAATTTGTTTCGGGTTCAGCGATATGTAGTGTATTGAAGTACATGATTGCTATGAGATATACTGCACATATTTCGTGTATCTTTGTGTTATGCTCCTTTCAGTTTCAACCATGCTTGCATGTAGCACTTTCACTTTGTACCTCGCTCTGTCTCAAACTCTCAGTTCTCCTCTTACTCCCGCATTCCAATCTATCTATTCACTTGACCACAGAATCATGCCACTGGTCACTCCTTCACTTTTCTCACCCCAATTATCTTTGTACCAATGATTACTAATGATGGAAGTATTATACCCATGTGTATAAAATCGAAAGTATTCCAGAATAAAGACATTTGTAGTTTATACATCAAGCAAACAAGTCACTCTTCTCTCTGTTCGCGACTTGTGCATTATCATTATACCTCAATACTTAAAACGAATGTTGAGGTATCGCGCCATCAAACGGGCAGTCGCGACCAGTCGGGCAATTACTTCTTATGTTCTACTAAACCGATACCAGTCCAATCGTCCGGCACTGAACTCTGCACAGGGCAAAGTTAGTGAGTATACACGGTGCGTTTGCGCAAATAGTTCAGAGCCAGGCGGTTGCTGCTATGGCAACTACCATCTACCGACCCAAAACTTTCAGCAAATGAACAGAGTATTAGCTTACCGTTTTGTCCGAACCTTACCGTACTATCACAATGGAATTATTGGGCTTTGCCGATTTTCTGTGAGCCTTTCATGACCGCCGCTGAGAAATCTTTCAGGCATTCACAATTTATATTTCTCAAAATCCATCCCAAATTTGTCATGACCCTGGATCGAAGAGTCAAACACGTTACATTTTACATATTCCATTGCAATATGAATTAACGGGACAGATGTAGGAATGAATTACACATCGTCCTCTTTCCAGTCCTAGCACCTGACAAATCAGGAGGACTGGTATTCGCCTTTCAAAGCAGTATGTTTTTAAAGCATTGGTTGACTTCTATATTACTGTTGAGCTTCAAATTTCGCAAAACAGAATTTAGAAATGTTGGTCAAAGGAGTATACGACATTTAAAGACAGGGTAGCCCATTTGTGAAAATCATGGAACTCGGTGGTCATCAGCAGTTTACCTTATAAAAACTGATGTAAGTTTTGATTCATCCAGGAAGAATTACACATTACTAATAGAAATGAATCTGATCATCTGGACTTACTGGTTTGAAACGGAGAATAGTTTCACGTCCGATCCGGGACGCTTCTCCAGCTCGTCTGAATTGGCGGGAATTCGTCGTTGCCACTTGGTGGCGACGTACAATCGATGTTATTGTCTTTCAGACGTCGAGGAATCTTTCGGATTACTGGGTTATAAATCCGAGAGAGGTAGTATCGCAACGACGATTTCCCGCCAGTTCAGACGAGCTGAAGAAGCGTCCCGGATCGGACGTGAAACTGTTCTCCCGATGATCATTTCTATTCGTAGTTCACCTTATCGATAACGTGTATGAAATCCCACAGTTATAGCTTCACGAACCTTCTACTCTTGTTTATGTTTGAAACATAGCGACCATAGTCTACATACAAAATCATGCCACTGTCAGTGCGTGATGCGTCGGGCAGTGGGTACTACTCGCATTGAACGCATGCACCGTTATACGGACCATAGCGGACAGCGGTCTTCGGTCTCTAAGCTAACAAGAACCGGGAGTTGTGGATAACCCTTCCGAAACCTCAGTCAGTCAACCTTAAAGTCAGTTATTAGCTTTATTAATGGAAGGAAAGCTCTTTAGCATTATTTTCTTCTGTTTTCTGTCTTTTTTTACAAACAGAAACGTGCAAAACTGCCACCCTGTCTTCAATATCATTTCTTCGTTTTCCTGGTTTTCCCCTTTTTTTCACATAATAGTAAATATGATAATCAATCTTGATTGACCGTCATTTCTTGAACAACAAGAACAAAAGTGGTGATGCGTGATATATATATATATATATATAATCTACATATATATCTATATATAATATCTATACTTACTGTAGGGGCACAGGAAGCAGCATTCCCCTTCCGGCTTGACGGGCTCCGGGCAGAAGGCGGGTGCGCAGCTCTCGATCACGCACGTCGTAGTAGCGTTGTGACAGGTGCACAGCGTGCAGGGGTCCGTCTTCCACTGGTCGCCATGGAAATACGGCTGGCCTCGGTATACGCATGGTAAGAGCTCGTCTCCGGAGCTGAAGCTGTATGAGTCTGGACCAATGGAGGAGGGTGTGGGAGGGGATGCGTGGTCAATCTTACAGCTAAAGGAATACTTCACTCTAAAATGAGACACATGGAAGAAACATATCAGTGAAGGTTTGACGAAAATCGGTCAAAGGAAAAGAAAGTTATTTGATTTTAAAGTTTTTATTTTGTGACGTCACGTGAGAGGTGGTCTCCCATACTGTCGTGTACAAAATAATTCCCTAAATTGCCTTTTTCTGTGTTTGACAACGGAATGATTTCTTTTTTCGTACAGGTTTGTGTGTAAAAACGTATTTCCAAAGATGTATCAAATGCACAAGAAAAAGGATGCATATCTCTTACCAACATATGGGAGAGCACCTCGCAAGTGACGTCACAAAATCAAAACTTTAAAATCAAATAACTTTCATTTCCTTTGACCGATTTTCGTCAAACCTTCACTAAAATGTTTCTTTAATGTGTCCCATTTTGTTGAAACCCAAAAAAAAATTCGGGTGAACTCTTACTTTAAGGAGTAATGGTGGTATACACTACTACTATTACTACTAAGAGGTTTATCACAAAGATAAGGGGTAGAAATGGTACAGACTACTACTCCCACGTGGTTTATCTATATGTAAGAGTAATAGTAAAGGTTGCAATAAGTGGTGGTAGTAGTAGTAGTAGTGGTGGTTAAGACTACAGGAACCATAATAAATGGAATGCCATTCTGTCATGAACATGGGTCCCAGTCTTGTTTAATTTCAAGATGCTAGGAAAGAATCGTCTCAAAAGAATAAATTCGTTAAAATTCTTTAAAATTCATTTAAATTTGTTAAAATTAAACGAAACCGTGATGACGGTTCTGCCATGATTACACCTCCAAATCATTACCATCTCTAATAATTACTACTAATTATTTTATACTTAACTACATAACTTAACCACATGATTTTCATATCATCTCCGTCGGATCTTTATCGATGGCAACATGCTACAATAAGCAAAAGGAAAGCAGAAATGTGAGTCTCTGTCTTCACAGATTCAATGAGTAGAATATAAGGATCTTCGTATTGCACACACAAAAAAATAATTGTATTGTCAAATTTTCCTCAATTTTTTTTATATCTCTGCTCTTTCCGCTTTTAAACACCAAATTACATCTGTTGTTTTTTTTTGTCATTAAAACATTCATTTTATATGCATTAGTCAAATTTATGTTTTCATCTGTTCATTCGATTACCTGCTTTCATTATTGTTTATAACGGAGATTCCGTTTAAGAACAATGTGGTGGAAATGCTGATTAGAATATATTAATGTATTCATTCCTTCATTCCATTTCCTATTTTTTTTTTTGTTCACCTCCGTAGACGGGTCTATGTTTAGAATGAATTACACCCACGTTATGATCGTGCTCTTACTGGCATTTGTATTATATGTAAAGTACCCTGTAATACACCTATTCTACAAAGAATATTTTTATTTCTTTTTTGAGGCAACGTAATAATCATAAAATATACTTTCTACCATTGAAGGCAACGACACTCGGGGAAGTAGTTTTTGGCATCAATATTCTTGAATATTCAAGTAACTGCATTACTTGATTACAGCAACTCAAAGATGGATAAAAAGAGGCCTTTTTTTAAATCTAAATATAAGTATAAGTGAACCCGATACTGAAGAAGCATAAAGCAATACAGAGGAATTTGTTTGAATAACTTTGAGCTGTTTACATAACGCACAGTTGTCGAATGGATTCATTCACAAGTGACCAATTTGCTAAGTTATCATAATATTATTCTGTAATCGAGATGATCAGTAAGGCGAGAAAAATCTCAATGGTATAGGGAATGAGGGGTAGTGAGTGGAAAGACGATGGGATTAATCATCAGGGCAGATTAAAATATATGGAGTTCCCAATTCCGAAAATTAGACTCGATGTATCAATTTGGATTCGCCAATAATTGTGATACTGGCAATGACCTCTAAGCCCTCTAAGACCAAGCCCTCTATTATGTTCCCTTCACTTGCGTGATGTCCAACGTTATGCCCTCTTTGTATTTTCATAACCTCGAGATAAATCTTGATTCCATTATAAAAAAAAAACCGCATCTTTTAAGTTAAGGCCCGTATCTTAAATTAGTTCAACCTTCGGTTTAATCATCCCGACCTTGGATGAATGCATCGAACATGTCAAATATTTGGGTTAACGAAACTAATTTCTGTTTATGAATTAATGGACTACGAATTAAGGAATAATCAGCGGATTAGAAAAAAACCCAGAAATTCCAAGGATGCCTTACCCTGACCAGCTGCACATATCGCCAGCAGAGCTGTTAATGTGACCGATAACCAAAGGCTCCGGGTTATCCTAGGGTAACGTTCGTCCTGAAAGTAGAACATTTTGCTCCGTACGTGTACTGCACCATGGGAAAACCATTCGGGGAGGAGGAACCGCCTCGACGAATGAGCCTACCTTTCCTCAAGGACGTGGACTAACCAAACAATGCTGATGCAAAGCCTTTTGCTTACACTTATGTACATTCACAGGGAGTCAAATGATCTAGTATTCATTGAGGTAGTTATCCAACACGCAATCACCCCTCGACGAGCACCTGGGATATCTGCCTTACTCAATACAAAGCAGGTTTACTTTCCGTCATCAGGTTTGGGCCAATCATCTGTTGGCGATCCTCATGACCCGTACGTACAGCTATCATGAATTACCCGGTGTTTATCATCTCATTGACACGTCGCATTAATGACATGTCTGTCCGCACCGTGCTAGATTAGATAAATGCCAACGATGGGGCAGAGGTTGTGTGGAAAACTGTCTGCATAAGTGGGGGGTAGTCATCGCCTTTTTAATGTTACAAACAGACATGTATTTCAGTCTGGACAACACTTTCACACAATTGTTTAAAAAGTGCAAGGTTCACAGAAAGAGTGCCGTGTTTTATTTTCAACCTTTCACATCTTTCAATGCATGCATCTAAACTGCGGCGAATTGGATAATTTAATTAAGGTGATTGCATTACGATTGCACCGTATATTCTGTAGTCACGTTTACTATGTAGGCCTATGTTCGTTTATCTAAATGAGATGGAAGGCATTTCTATTTGGCTGTTTTTCTGTGTTCGTCGCCTTTAAAAATATAATTAGTATTTTGCCGGAGTTAAACATTTTGTAGCCTACAGCTGAAATTCCCGTTTCTCTATCTTAGCCCGGCCAGCTCCTGTCAGATACATTGTCTACAACACAAACAAAAACAAATAGAGTACACTCTCTTCAAAGCTAGACATTGTTGAAGAATTGATTCTGCTGTAAAAGAAAACAAAGCTAGGCAAGTGAGAAATGTGCAAACAGGCTCATTCAAAGATTCCGAGACATTGAGACTATGAATGAAAGCTTCTCAGTCGTCTCGAAGAAAGTGATGGCAAATACACTAAAACTTGAATCGACTCTTGAAAGTCAAGGGAGTGAAATCGGAGTGCTGAAATATCTCGTTAAAATTCAAGATGCATCATTTGGTATAACCTCAAAGTCAACTTCAGGATGGCTGGACAGCACTCGAGACGACGCTACCTGAAATTTCATAGTGTTTGCAAATGTTATTGGGCTGCCATGGAAAATAATGATGAGGTGATCCGAAAGATCGTTAACGACCAGCTGGATATCTCCCTCACCTCATCGGAGATCGGCCAATCTCACTGTACAAGGGCCGCAAAAGAAACCCAAAACAACGCAAATTGTCAAAGAAAACATCACCCATACTCCTACTTTATTCCATGAACGTTCGTTCAGTTCGCAATTAATCAGCCCTGATTCAAGACTTCATCGGCAACAACAACGCCGATTTATTACAATGACAGAAACTTGGTTAGGCATCCAAATGACTCTACAATTTTACGTGAAATTGTTCATTATTTCTATAGATTTATCCACCATCCTCGGTACATTCAGCTCTTCAAACTCCTGTTAGCGAGAAGAATTACATGTATTTCGTTTGCAGAGAACCAACATTTCACGTAAATCTTATCATCTGCGTCTATCTGATACTAATAGACTTCATTCCACTAAAATACATCCTATATCTGTGTAACTCCCAAAAAGTGTTACTATATCTCCATTGCCTGTATTGTTCCCCACATATTCCTGTACATAAGAATGCCTGACCATGCACACACAGTGGTTATCCCCTTCCTATCTTCCTCACTCCCCTTTTTCAAAGACATGGCTCCCTTAAAATGGTGTCATTATGCCACCCTCCCTTTCCACTGTTAACCACTGGAATGTCCAGTGACTCAGCTTAGATCAGAAATTGTTCTTATCTGGATAATTTCTTGTATGGCACTTTCTCTTTCCCCTGTGAACATCTAGGAGGGAAGACGTGCATGGATGGTGCTGGCTCCCTTTTTCCTAGGTGAGAAAACATATTCTCATACTAATGTATATATTGTGTGATGTGTGTTGTGACAGTTGATTTTACATACATGTATTACAAGTTAATATTATTGTCTTGTAACCGTTTTTGTTATAAAAGGAGACATGAATGAGTAAAGGATAGAGTGATTGTATGCCCCTCACTTAATACTTTCTGTCAGAAGACTTCCATACTGGCAGCGTGCTGTTTATGACTTCTGCTGCATAGATGTAACATATGAACCTTATTCGATGTGGCTATAAATGTTATGGCTTATTAATCCATGTTATGACATTAGTAGTGATTATTGAATAGCTACAAATCATGTACGTATACATGATTATGGAATTCATAGGGATAACATTCCATTATGAAGGAGTTTGTACATCGTGATGAGTATAGTCTATGTGAGAGACATATAGGGTCTGAATAGTTAGGCTAGACGTGCGTTCGGTCTGTGCGAGCATGGACCTATCATGGGTGGACTGTGCTCGGATAGACTTCCTTTGATCGATGGTGACCGCCGCCTCCTAAAAATTCAAGACATTCAGGTGTTTTAAACAATTAGCTCTATTTCTAATTAGGTAGGGCCTTCCTCTGAATAACAAAAGAAAATCTGTTTTGAGAAATCTGTCAACCGTTCGGCCTTCGCTGGGAGCTCGCAGCTGATTTTTTTTTTACACACACTGTGCATTAGTTTTGGGGTGAGCGAAGGGAAATTTTGGGGAAAAAAATGGAGAAAGAATTTGGTCCGTAACTTTTTCGGACACCTCCGGACACGAAATTGAGCTTGTTTCCATGGAAGATGAAACACTCTATAAACGACTTACAAGATATTTTTAAGGAAATATGATTGCTCAATGTGCGATATGGAGGCATTTCTCTGGCATATTTTCTACATTTTTCTCCTTTTATCACAAAAACGAAGCAACAATATAATCTGAAATTCACAGAATCGTATCTTTATAAGATGTACTACTACTGCACATGCACTTCAGTTCGTGAAATGGTTCTGAAATCTTATGCGCATACAGAATACATATTTCTCTAAATGCATCCAAAATTCGTTTTGCATATTTGGCGGCGGTCGTCACTGGATCAAAGAACCAAATGCGTCAAATATTCTATTGTGCTATCAATGAAGGCGACTGGTGTAGGAATAAACTATTCTTCGTGCCGACTCCAGTTCTAACACCTTCCTGGTGCGAGCGGACAGCATTGAGCTTGACCAGAGCAGGAAGGTGTTAGATAAAAGGAGAAAAGTGTAGAAAACATGCCAGAGAAATGCCTAATGCCACTCAGTACTTTCATTTTAGATTATTTGCTGACGATTCAAATCTGTTCCACACTTTTGAGGTGGGCAAAACGGAGATTGATATGCACCTAGTAAATAAGCATTTGGAAAAGGTCCATACATAGTGTCATGCTAACAAGGTCACAATTAACCTAAAGAAAACTAGTTATATGTTGATAAGAAGTAGAAGACGATCTGTGAAGGTTAACGGTGCTCTTAAAATATCTGGTTCAGGGATAACTGAGGTAAATATGGCATCCTTTGTAGGACTTCAAATTGATAATCACCTTACATGGGGAGAACATGTCAAAATGGTTAATAAAATTGTTCGTAAAAAGGTTGGTATCTTATTCAGACTCAGGCATTTTGTCCCACAACATGTATTATTGCTGTTGTATCAAGGGTTAATACAGCCACACCTTTCATATGGCATTGAAGTGTGGGGAAGTACCTACGAGACTAACTTAAAGTGCATTTTGTATGCCCAAAAGATGGCAATGAGAGCAATTACCTTCAGTTCATGGAGAACTCATTCAAGACCTTTGTTCCACAAGTTAAAGATTCTGGATGTTTACAATCTACACTTTTTATCAGTTTCAACTTTTGTCTATGATTTAGTTAATAACAACCTTCCACACACTCTAATAGAATATTGTCAACTAATAGATCACAGGTATGCCACTAGAGGAAGAGATCAGGGACAGCTATATATACCTAAGTGTAAAACAACACAAGGTCAATTCTCAGTATCTTTCATTGGAGTGAAATTATGGAATCGTATCCCAAAAGACATTCGAGAAATGAAAACTAGAGTTGCTTTCCGAAAGCTACTCATTAAGTATTTAATGGAGCTTTCAGTTTCCACAGGAAACAGCTAACCTGTCAGCATGTTGTGTATCTTGTTTGCGAGATAATCAAGATTGTATGGGTTTTTTTATTTATCATTCTTTGTTTTTGTTTATATCAGTATATTTAAAGTAGTTGTCAAAGTATACTTGATAAGATATTACTCTTATATCTAGGAGATAAGATTTATTGTAAATACATGTATTCATCTTCTAATATATATTCATCATTATCATTATAAGCAGTCACTTACCAAAGAAAATTTTGTAACTACCATACTAAAGAATTTAAGGAATCAGGCTCGACTAGCACTTGTGCTAACTTCTGATTCCTGTTAACAACTTCATTATCAACCATTTTCACTTTTGTACAAAATTGTTTAAAATGCTGCATCACAAGTAACATGCCTTCTTTCTCCATTCTTTGTTATATTCTTGCCAATTTTGTTTGTTTATTTTTGGGGGGAAATACGTGTTTTCTTTCTTTCTTTGTTAATTCAGTCATGTACATACAATTGTTTTCTGTATTGCTATTGTTGATGTTGATGTTTGTTAATAAATTCAAATTCAAATATAAATTCAAATTCAAACTTGATATCTCGTCTAGAGCTTTTTTGCCATATTGTAACAATATTCCTTGATTGAATCTTCATAGATACATCGTAGGTATTACATGTCACAACTGCGCATGCATATGGGGTGAGGATATTTCCCCAAATTCTTCTGGGCATCCGATTTTGTTTATACGGCAAATCCAGGGAAAAATCATCCAGAGAATCGGCGGCTTTGAACATGGGAGATCAAACAGAAAATCTTTGTAAACATTAGTTTGTGATAAGAAGGAGCGTACAATGAATCTGCACTAATCAAACGGCTGCTGGCACTCCATGTGCTTAAACATAATTGGTTCTAACTAGGATACGGTAAAATCATTACACACACAATAAATGTATCCACCTGTCGCATACATTTACAACAGCACACACCACGAAGGGAAATGAAGTTCTCTAAAGTACGCTTATGATCCGTTGACCGGCAACGATTTCTCCTTTCAGCCAATTTCACCGCACCGGCTGGAACGCTACCGTTTCGTTTATAAACAAAACAATGCGTCCGCCTGTACTGTCGTCTGTCATCCCATTTCAGTCTCCTTTCTTCACACAAACAAAATCAAACAAAATGGTTTGTTATGCTTGCAATCAATTTGTTTAATAAATATTTTACACTAGGGAGAGTACGGTCACCGACACCTCAACAACAAATCATTCTCAACAAAAATAATGACCGACATATTGAAGACATATAAAGCAACAACTGGCGTCTAACATAACCTGTTATGAACTCAGATGCACGCTAGCTTGCATGCTGATATGAATTATTAAGACTATATTAGAAATCGTCAAATTACACAATCTGGAGAAGATTACTCTCATGTTTAACATGTGGAATTCTTGCATATTCATGAAACATCAATATTTGAGATCTTGGTCGTATCGATTACACTGACTGATCCCGTAAGAATTTCCTTTATAATCATATTGTGAAACATAACCAGAGTAATATTGAATTTTAGAAATTGAGTTATCACTCAACTGGATATCTATACGATTTTGCTCACATAAGCACGCAAAATAATGGACCTTGAGAACCTAGTAAGGAAAATGCTCAGAAATTCCTATGTGACCCCGTTAAGGCGATCGAGCAAAGGAAGAAATTAACTCCATGGTCAACCTATATTTTTACCTAACCCTATCCGTCATTTATACAGAAATGAACTGTTTTACCCTCTAAAAATATGGGTTTATAAATTTCCGTAATTATAGAAGGCGTGTGGGAAAGAACAAAATATGTAACTGGTCTGTATGGTGTGATGACAGCGACTGGAGGCTAACCCTAAAGCTCCCTTCCACCTAACATAGCAACAATAACGTGTTGCGTAATAATATGCAAATCAGCATTCCCCCTCAAATGACATAACAATAGACCGTTTCGTAATGTATTCACAACTTTCCCCCTTACTGGGTAACATCGTGTTTAATTGCATTCACCTTTATCTAGTCATTCATATTTAATGGATGGAATGCACTTTGAATCTTATTAATTGTTGCTACACGGACAAACCTCAGTTGCCATTAGTAACGAATTGTTTGAATGACGTGAATAAAATCTGCGTACATAACAAAAAATGGTCTTTTCGCATTCCACAGATTGGGCGTGTTTGAAATCCCCGCATATCATACAGCGTTCAGCGCTACGTGCTACAACATTGCGTTGCGTCTACTACATTGTACGTACATGTACACGCAAAAAGGAGACTCGGCGCTCCACCTTTTTGCTTCAGCATCCATCATCTTTCTTTTTTTATCGTTCTCAATTCATGACGTGCTACTCTTAACTGTCACTCGTTATCAGTTTTAATGGAACACGTCTGAATCGGCTGCGATTTTTGAAGAGGGAGGTGTATTTTGAGCGGATTTGTTTCAGTTTGAAGCGCAATAAATCCAATCGTGTTTGACTCCATCGGAAACAATTTCTTCCCGTTTTGGTCTTGATTGTGTACGATTTGTACTACAAGGGTACGGCCACTCGCTATGGGCACATGGTAAGCATGCTTAGAAAAACTTGTTAGAATTTGCGTATTTCATAAACATGATACCTATGTTTTTACACTACTGACAATATTCTATATCACAAGTGCGTATCACTATGCACTGCAGTGATTGGGATGAGTGTATAACTCGGCGTATGTGTGAGTGCAGGGGGGGGGGGGGGTAATCTGGAAGGGTTTAGGGTTGAATGTGAGAAGGAAAGACATCATGAGTGGGAAAGGGTAGGATATAAAGTGGGAGACAGCAAAGAAAGGAATAAAGCCCGAAGAGAGAGAGAGAGAGAGAGAGAGAGAGAGAGAGCCCGAAGGGGATGTGTGTGTATGTGTGTGCGTGTGACAGGAGAGGGGGGGGGGGAGGGGGGGAGACCGCCGACATGTATGAGTGAGTGTGTGTGCGTGCGTGCGTTTGGGGATGTAATGTATTTAATATTTTCAGCTATTTTATTGTAATTTATTTGTACTTACAAATGCGTATATATATGATCTGCATGATTGTTTTGTTTAATTTGTGTTAATATATTTAAACTGATTGTATGAATTCAATTTGTATTATTTTGGAATCAGAATAAAGATCACTAGGAAAAAAATGTCGAAAGAGAGAGGGGGAAATACAATGAACAAACGAGAGTTAAACGGACGATGGCCCAGAAGAAAAAGGAGGGGTGAAATAGTTGTGGGCGTGTGAGGAATCAGGAAGGGGGAAAGGGAGACTTGTGTAATTATACCATTTTCGTTATGTATGCAATTTTTATTCACGTCGTTCAACCCAAAACTTGTGCGAGGTTTGTCCGAGTGGCAACAACTAATAAGATTCAAAAGTGCACTCCACCCATTGAATATGAATGGCCAAGTACAAGTCAATGTAATAACGCGTTGCTACCCAGTTAGCTATCCAGTTAGGCGGTTAGTCGTCAATACATTCGAAAACGTCTGTTCTGCGTATCTGGAAGAACAGAAAGAGGAAGAGAGAAAGTGCTGATAGGGCCGTTGTTCAGACAAAAACATGAATTCAGACAAAGAGAATACATGTTGAAGGATTGTTTGTGTGCATTAATAAATGAGTTCAAGAGCTCTTCCTGAATTAATCATGAGGTTAGGGAGCATGAAGGCGTGTTTGGAGAGACCACGGATGTGTTAGGAAGGAGAAACAACTCGAGCATAATATATTCAAACATCTGTATGGATACTAAAGCGTGCTAATGAATGTCAAAAGCATTCCACAATCACTACAATGCTTTGATGTCCCATGCGCGGCACCGACATTTAGCTGCTGTCAACTTGGAAAGCAATATTTTTAATTCACTGTTTTGTCTCTGGAAGCTATGTTTCTTATCACATTTTTGTGCAATTTTCAAGAAAGTTATGGGCACCACCACTAAAGATCCTGTACTCGGTTGTCTTCTAAATAATTGTTGAATAATGCAAACGGAGATATAAGGTAATATTCTTGCTTACACAATTAGCAAATGTCTTCACTTTCCGCAGATTTCCGCAAATGTGGGATTCAATCATTATCAAAATTATATCTTAAGCTGTTTATTTTCATTAACAGAGTTTGCGTGCATTTGCGTGCAACTGAGATATTTTAGTAAAAAAAGTGTTTATTTTTGTTCGATGATATCTCTTTTCCTCATAAAAGTATTGATGCAATCCAACAGAACTGGACAAGCGAAATAAGACTCTACATTTCTTTTGTTCTATCTGAGAAACCGTTGCTACGCAATCCTGTTTGTTATTATCAAAACACCTGAAAAGCACATGCTGAGAAGATATTTTTTTTTCGGCGGTGCCACGCATGGGTTCAAAGAAAGAAAGTTGTTTCAGATCCTTCCATAACACATCCCTGGAGAGACAGAGACAGACAGACACTTTCACTTGTACACAAGTCATGTGATGCAACTGTGATTAAACGTAATCTTAACACAAATTTACGGTGACAACATGCATATCAGTTTTTTTTTTCCTATCTCTCTCACTCTCCCTATACACCTGTGTATGTCGGTCTCTATCTCGTTCCTCAGCTAACTCCCCCCCCCCCCCCCCCCGCCTTCTCTCTCTTTTTTTTTTCTCTCTCTCTCTCTCTGTCTCTCTCCCTCTCTCTCCTCTGTCTATATGACCCGATTAATATTCCCGTCTGGATGTGCTCGTCGCTGACAGGCTAACTAATGGGATTACTGTTACTTTTTCATTGACACGAATGAGAACCGGCAGCAGTACATTCATTGAGGCAATTATTCGGGCTCCCCCAAAACGAAACCGACGGATATTTGGGGGAGGGGCGAACACTTCTTGTCAAATAGCCATTGAGATTAAAGGGCAAGTTTACCCATGAAACATGTCAATTTTATTTAAAAATTCATTCATGATACTTAAATATGGCTCTAAAATGGCAGATTTTGGTTGAAACAGAACCAGACGAAGCCCGTCTTACTTTCCAGTTTCAGTCGCCAAAGCGTACGCCGAGAAAACTTACGGGCACCGCCATGTTTCGCGCTGCCATTCAAAACTGTGACGTCATATACGAACGAATAAAACCTCTACGCCCATTGGTTCCATTCTGTACTATCTTGCGCCATAATATTGATAAACACATGAATATAAACTAACAATTTCTAGACTATTACAAAAAAAAATAAAAATTAAATTTTCATTCGTTAAAAACGTATATTTTTAGTCTCAAAATATTGAATTATCTTTTCTTTGTAACGACAACCCATCGACAAATCGGAAGAATAGACCCTTTTCGTTATGTATGCACATTTTAATTACGTTGCTCAAATAATACGTTACCAATGATAACCCAAAAGCTTGTCCGAGGTTTGTCCGAGTAGCCACAACTAAAAGATTCAAAGTGCGTTCCATCCATTGAAACTGAATCCCAAAATACAGGTGGAAGTAATAAACCGTCAGTTAGGGGGATAGTTGTGAATACATTACTGTCAAAATACAATGTAACCCAAATTACAAAGGTTAACTGACTGGCTATGGAAGCCACGTTGCTCAGTAATGTGTTTCTTTTGTAATAGCTTTAAACACCACAAGGCCGAGTTAATTCGACTCATCTTCTAAAAGCGCTTATACCATATGTTAAATAATACAGGTAACCAAGGCTCTGTGGCGCATTGGATGCATCGCATTTTTAATCCTTTTCGCAGCGAGGAGCCGTGCCTAATTTGTTACCCCGCGCTTTTTCGGTTTGCCTGATTTTGCACTAAGGGTATTATGTAATAGTAAGTGACGTGAGCACATACGGGAGAACATGAGTGGTGGATTTTGTTTTGGTATGGAATGAGGGTCCCAGAGTACATGAGTTTGAGGGAGTGGTGTGAGAAGCTATTTTGTCGTGATTGACAAAAGACCTGTTTTGTCACCCACGGGGAGGAGTCTTTTGTGAGGAAGAGAGTCGGGAAAGTCTGGGGACTTGCTGCACGAGAGTGAGTGTATCCGCCCCAACTCTAGCTGCCATTGTTTCTGCTGTCATGAGCGGGAAGTGCAGACGGCCGTCGTATAGAAACAAATTACTCCGGGAGACAGGCAACAGGGTCTTCAATTCTTCAAAATAATTGTAAGTCTGAAACAAGCCAGTTTGCGGGGGCTTTCTAAAACTGTTTAATTTCTGTATTGGCAAATCTTTCAGATTGAAGTTTGGCTTTCTAAAAATCAGTGCTTTCAACTAAAGTGAACATTTTAAATGCAAACATTTACTGACACGAAAATTACCATTTCAAATTGAATGATTTCTTCTAGTTCGGAAACTGTACTTTTCAGCAAAAACTGAAATGTGCTTAACTAGTAGTCAAATGTCATAAACGCCCTCCTTTGGCAAGTAGCAAAAGTCGGTCATTTTATGTCAGCCATGTTGAACTTTGAGGAAGCCTATATTGTTGGGTAATTGTCATTGATTGGTAGCACCGTGTATTTAGGCATAGATTTATATTGGGATGAAAATGAGAGCTACGTTAGCGTGGCTATGATATGTTTTGATAATCAATGACTTATGCAACTTATGCATTTTGTTAACAAGTGGTCATAAGTAATGGTTGCTGGTTAAATGGAAGTATTGTACATAGCCGAGGTATGGATCATTCTAGCACTGGACATTATTATGCTCGTAAATGGCTCTCGTGCTAATTGGAGATATTGAGGAGATATCTGGTTGCTGTTTTCTTTTTGCGAAGTCTATGTGGTAAACCAAATTGTGTCATTATTGTCCTTTTAAGATGTCGTGTGCTTTACAAGATATATAGTTAAAGTGTACAAATTATACTTGGGTTGGATATATATTTATGATGCGCTGTAACTATATTTCAGCCGTAATCAAGGGTTCAGTCATCACGTGCCCTTGCACCCAGACCGGCGGTGATTGTTCGGTTTCCTGGTCTCCCTATCGACGTCGCCGAGCATCGAGGATCGCAACTGCAACCACCTCAGCGCGGGCATCGACGTCCTACCGTGTAACCTCGACAGCAGGTCTTTTGAAGAACTCGCGCTTCAAAAATCAACGTTATCGCGATCGCGTCGTCAAGGCAACCGGGTTGTATTGACGCTGCACACTGAACTGAACATTATCAACCGGCCATATGATATCATGAACCAAAGATAATTTGATGTAAACCCAGAATTTAATTCATTACTTTTGATACATATATATATATATATATATATATATATATATGACTAGTAGACAGAGTCAATCGGAAATATTTGATTGTTTATCCATCCTCATTTCTATTTTAAGGTCCCCTGTCATCAAAATGTATGTCGACTTATGTTGATGTGACATAATATGTACATGATCATAACAAAATCACTAACTGTTTAATGGAAATATGTGTCCTATATTTTAAAATAATTTTTCCTTATTTTTTCTCAGCACTGATAAGCCCCTCCTGCAAAATATCCTCCAACTCAAAATTCCCAAATTTCATCTTGAAACTACATAAACATTAGTTCCGATTTTTATTATTCGTTTACTGGAATGAAGAACCCCACAATGTTGTGACAATTACGACAATGACTTATTCTCCCGCTGATTTTCTGAGCGCTAGACTTATCATTTAGACCAGAATTATGCTCTATATCTTCATACGTTAAATTAAATATAATTTGGCCGAATTAGATCGTGGTAAGGTAGGCCTACGGAAATATAGAGCAGAAGTTTGGTCTGAATGATAAGTCTAGCACACAGAAAATCAGCTGGAGATTTCTTCTGATTTGCTCTTAGATTGTCCTTGCAAAGGAAAGATGATTCGATGTTTTGAAGCTAAAAATATGTTTAATGTTTTAACGAGTGACAGAAATATTTTATGAAATACGCTTTTATTTCTTATAATAGCAGTCTAGCAATAAATGAAATTTGGAATTACATCACGGCATGAGAGAGTACAGATTGCAACCAATGGGTAGAGAGGTTTAATTTGTTCGTATGTGAAGTCACAATTTTAAATGGCAGCGCGGAAAATGTAAGACGGAATTCGTCTGGTGTTTTCTCAACCAAAAGTTTTTAGAGCCATTTTAAAGGTGATATTCATAGGAAATAAAATCAAATAAATGTAGTTTATTTTATAATTGAATGAGTTCTTAAAGCAATTTATGCAGCTAACATGCCATGAAAGTGTTCAGTTTTGTGTTTAATGAAAGTCAAATTTTACTGAATTGCCTTTCTTCCTGACCTACGAAATCGCCTCAGGGAAAGTGGCGTTGTGTGTACGTCACAGCCGGGATACGCTTCACAATGACCATTGTGTATCACACCTGTTAATCCACTAGCAACTGCCATCACAGTTTCATTAACAATGCCTGATGCTTTTGGCGGAAAAGAAGCTGCGGATTGGCATGTTTGATGCACAATAACGCATCCCTTTTCTTACGTCAGACCTAAAGACCGTTTCGGATGACAGTAGGGAAAATTTGTCCCCGAGAATACGGTGATTGTTTTCACCCTAATTTCGCTTTTTGGAAAGTGATATATTGTTTGAATGTCATCCAAGCTCATTGTATGGCTTATAAGCTTTCTGTAGATGAATATCTTCATATTTTTGGATTTTCTATGAATATCACCTTTAAAGTATCTTGCATGAAGTTTAACAAAGAATTCACATGTTTAATGGGTAAACTTTCCCTTTGAGCAAGTACCAACTTGAAGTAAATGGATTCATATTAATTTTACTTTAGACGAGACATTACCAAGACCCCCCCCCCCCCAGCTCAAAGACCATATGACCAGAGATGTGTAGGAAGGAGAAACAACTCGAGCATAACATATTCAAACATCTGAATGGATACTAAAGCGTGCTAATGAATTTTCAAAGGATTCCACAATCACTACAATGCTTAGATGTCCTCTGCGCAGCACCAACATTTAGCTGCTGTCAACTTGGAAAGAAATGTCTTTCGAAGCTGTGTTTCTTATCACATTTTTATTTTGCAATTTTCAAGAGAACACCAAATCAAATATCATTATTCTATGCCACCATGAAATCCGTTGAATTCCAATCGCAAGTGTTTTCACTCCATCTACCGTAGGGTCCACGTGCTCGTCTGTCTTCTTCGTCGTCCGACATCTGCGATGTGGTGGGAGACCTGGACAGCTTCTCCCTCCTGGAACTCAACATCACAGTCATCTCCGACAACCTGGAGCTGAAAACCGACAAGAGTTATGTAATTCAACTGTGATTATACGTGATCTAACACACTTTATTGTGACAATATTCGTATCAGATTTGTATATAATCTTGCGCAATACAAATCGCCTGAACATGTCAACCGAGCTGTGCTGTATTGTTAGTACACTCGTATAATTATATTTCCATGGCATCACCCGAATGAAACACGGCTCTCTCTCTCTCTCTCTCTCTCTCTCTCTCTCTCTCTCTCTCTCTCTCATTCCCTTCTCTGTGTGAAATTTGGCTCAATGACATGTCACCTTCATCCCTGTATACCATTGAGGGTTTCAAACTTTTTACAAATGATAGGACTTGTAAAAGAGGTGGAGGTGTTGGGTTTTATGTTTCCCAAAACTTGAAATTTGATTTAGTAGAAGAACTCAACTTCATTACAGAAACTATTGAAAGTATTTTTATTGAAATCAGTGTTCCAAATAAAAGAAATATTATAGCTGGAGAAATCTACAGACCTCCAAATTCAGGTGTTAACGAATTTACCGCGTTACTTGATACTCTGCTATCAAATCGGCATCTTGATAATAAGACCTGTGTCATTATGGGCGATTTCAATATAAATCTCTTGGACTGTCATGAAAACCATTCCAGTCGAGATTTTCTCAATTTGATGCTTTCTAAATCATTTATTCCTCTTATAAAGAAACCTACTCGAGTGACAGATATTTATGAATAATTCTTTATCTGGCATCGAATCTGGAGCAATAGTATCTGATATCTCGCACCACATATTACAATGAGTGATCGTAAAATTGATGACCCCACTGACATGGCGGAAATATTTAACGATTTCTTTGTTAACATAGGTCCAAATCTTGCCGAAAATATTCCGAACTCAAATGCGAAATTTCACAGTTTCTTAAAAGATAATAACCCCCATTCCTTATTTTTTGAACCTATCACTGAAGTAGAAACTAAGGAAATTATTGATGATTTAAATACCAAAAAAGGTTCTGGTTCTACTTAAAAACGTCGTTAATGAAATAATATATCCTCTCACGTATATCTTAAACTTATCCCTAACCAGCGGAACAGTTTCAAATAAAATGAAAATAGCAAGGGTTGTTCCAGTTTTTAAAAAAGGGAAAAAATATACCTTTAATGATTACCGTCCAATTTCCATCCTAACATCTATTTCAAAAGTACTCGAAAGATTACATTATAAGCGTGTGATTAAATTTCTGACGAAGTACAACATCTTAAGTAATTCCCAATTTGGTTTTAGACAAAAACATAGAACAACTCATACATTGCTTTCATTTATAGACAAAGTGGCTCATGCTATAGACGACGTTTCCCACACCATTGGCGTTTTCCTTGATTTTTCTAAAGCATTCGATACGATCAATCATGATATTCTAATTTATAAATTACGACACTATGGAATACGTGGTAAAGTCTTAAATTGGTTTCAAGACTATCAAACGAACAGAAAACAATTTGTAAGCATTAAGGGGCGGGATTCTAGACAAAAATTGATTACATGTGGTGTTCCACAGGGTTCTCTCTTGGGCCCACTTTTATTCATCTTATATATAAATGACCTTCCAAATTCTTCGCAAGCGCTCTCATTTATATGCTTTGCAGACGACACTAACTTGTTCCTCACAGATCGAGACCCTCATAATCTTCTTAATACCATTAATTTGGAGCTTACACATGTCCAATCTTGGATATTTGCAAACAAGCTATCATTACATATAGATAAAACGCATTATATGCTTTTTAGTAATACTTTAACTGAGCTTCCGAATAATGTAAATATTCACAACACTGAATTAAAAAAAGTAAATAACACTAAATTCTTGGGCTTGCCTCTTGATAGTGATTTGTCCTGGAAATCTCTCATTAATTATTTAAGCAAAGTCCTCTCCCGGAATTATGGAATCTTGAATAAACTCAAACAAGTTTTTCCACATATCTTACTCGGTTTATATTCAACGTTAATAACCCCATATCTTAACTATAGAATTCTTGTTTGGGGAAATGCTTGCAAAACTCATCTGGATGCCCTTGTTTGTATTCAAAAACGCGCCATTAGAAACGTAAATAATGCTTGGTATTTATCTCACACTAATCATTTATTCCATAAAGATAAGATACTAAAAATAATCGACCTTTACATTTATAATTTAGGCATATTTATGTATCAGTTATCCGTTGATGAACTGCCCAATGTATTTTCTTATGTTTAGAAGAAACAGCTCAATTCATAATTATCCCACTCGACAAAGTGACGCGTATCACCTTCCGCGTACTCGCACCATTTTTGCGAGAAATACAATAATATTTACAGGGCCCAAGTACTGGAATGACCTTCCAACACAAATTACAGGTTGCTCAACTTTATATTCTCTTAAACGTAAATTGAAAGACTTTCTATTGAATGATTATATTGTGGAACCTTGATTAATATGTCAAAGTTGTTACACAATCACTGTATCTGATTCAGCAATACACATTACTTCATTGTTGTATAATGTTCACTGGGATCAAGTGTATTCTGTCCCAGCACTGGTGCTCTGGGAATCATAATGGATCGAATTCACACCTTAATATACATTCAGCTTATATAAAAGATTGCTTCTCAGAGCACCATAGCTTGGCCTTGATTATTCATTGATTATTCATTGGTATGTTATAAATAGCTTTTTACAGCCTATGTTTTATTTATACTAAACTAGTATCACAATGGCAATCGGGAACGACATGTAACGTACTGAACACAATACCACGGCAAGAACATAATTGTTTTCGTGCTAGGATAAGGACTAGTCTAAGAGTTCATAAGTGGTTCGCCTTATGAGTTCTTTTTTGTCTTAAATGATTCAGCTGCATAGTGTTTGATTTGGTCACACACATAACGTTCCGTTCTGCTTTGTGATATATAATCCCAATTTATATGGGACCTGCAGCTCTACAAGCTTGCTTCTATGCAGGTCCCATCATATTTCTCACTTCAATCAATACTGTTATAAGATTGACTACATTGTTTAAGTTTGATTGTAATATGTTTGTTATCCATGTGTATTGAGAAATATGAAATAAGTTGAAACTTGGAATTGAAAGTTGGAAACTCTCTATCTCTCTCTTTTGTCATTCTCCTTTTCTTTATCTGTCTCCCACTTTATCTCCCTTCCGTTCTTTTCCTAATCTCTCTCTCTCTTATACACATGTGTACATCTTTCTCTATCTCTCGTTCCCCATCTACACTCCCCCTACTCTCTCTCTCTCTCTCTCCTCTCACTCTCTCTCTCTCTCTCTCCTCTCACTCTCTCTCTCTCTCTCCTCTCAATCTCTCTCTCCCCTCTGTCTATATGACCCGATTAATATTCCCATGCTCGTCGCTGACAGGCTTACTAATGGGATTACTGTTAGTTTTTCATTGACATGAATGAAAACCGGCAGCAGTACATTCGTTGTGGTCATTATTCGGCCGCCCCCCCAAAACGAAACCGACTGATATCGGTTAGCCGTAGAAATGCACTTGCAGAGAGGGAGGAGGGGTTGCACAAACTTGCTGTCGAACAGCATTTGAGATCAAGCAAGTACCGCTTTGACAGAAATGGATTCAAAGTTGTTTTACTTTTGACGAGACATTTTCATGAAATGAACCCCCCCCCCCCTCCCCCACCCTCCCGAAAGGCATCCCACCCCCTCAAGAACCTGTGTCACACCGAAAAATATATCCGGTCTTTCAGCTCAAATACCATATTATGCTATATACCTGCTGTTCGTTTTAATCTCATATAAAAGGTCTACATCGTCACGTTTTCCCTTCTCTCACCGGGAAATGACAGTCTATTTGTCAGGCAGTGTCAAATATCATGCTATGCCACCACGAGATCCGTTCAGTTCCAATCGCAAGTGTTTTCATATCACTCCATCTACCGCAGGGTCCACGTGCTCGTCTGTCGTCCTCGTCGTCCGACGTCTTCAATATGGTGGGAGAACTGGACAGCTTCAAGACGAAAGCCTCTTCGAACTCGTACGTGTAACAAAAGAGGGTGCAACCTTGAGTGGTAATATATTTACTAACGCCTTTAATGATCCTGGTTCTTCAGGAATTCTTTTGTCTGACGCCAGCGATCACCTTCTGATTTTCCAAATAACAGAGAAATCTGTTACAAAATTCGAAAATCGATTAAATCCAAAACATTTCGACGTTAGTTAACTCCCACCGCTATCCAATCGTTTCTTCGTGATTTAAGCCACATTGATTGGTCAGATGTCTTTGAAACTAATCACGCAAATGAAGCATAAGATTATTTCGTAAAACGTTTCTCATCTATGTATGATTTGCAGATGCCTTTAAAATCGGTATGTTCTATCCGCCGTCCAAAAGCCATGGATAAATAACGCCATTTTAAACTCAATAAAAGCCAAACAAAACAAAACATGCTTTTCACATGCATTCTTATACACTGACGAAAACGAAACTAAATACCATAAATATTGCAATAAACTCAGTAAACTTATTGTTTTTCTCCAAGGGAAAGTATTTTCATCATAGGTTTGATAAATTACAAAATAATCTGAGAAAGACTTGGCAATTCCTAAATAAACTTTCCGGTAAACATTCCTCAACTCAAAATGGTCCAATCATTTACAATGGAACTGAAATACATAATCCATACTGAATCGCTAATGTGTTTAATGACTTCTTTGTGAACGTGGGGCACAATTTGTGGAACTGTTACATTTCTCTGTTATGCCTATAACGCTTTCAATACTTCTTTATATCTTAAGCATGTCCCAAACCAGAAGTAATTCAAATTATCAAAAGTTTTCGTAACGGTATCATATCTGTTGATATTGTAAGACAGTGTACATTACACTTTATTCGCAGATCTTTGGCATACATATCACTCACTCACTCACTCATCCGTCTGCTGACGAAACTCCTATGATAGCTCTCCAAAGTCTGCTCTCTTGCATGCAGGCTTCCATCTCTGCTGTTGTAATGCCAGTGTCATATGATTGATTGATGAATGTCTTATGTTGGGTCGTCCAGGTAGTCGTTTGCCATGTAATGGGTTCCAGGTTAATAAATCACGAACAGGTTTCTCCACCCCTGTTTTGCAGTGTCCTGCAAACTGTAGTCGCTTCTTTCTGATAGATGTTGTAATCTTGCGAAGGTCCCCATAGAGCTCTTTGTTACTCATGTGGGCCTTCCAACTTACATCGAGTGCTTTTCGCAGCATTCTGGTGTAACATCCATCCAGAGACTTGCCAGTTCTGTTAGTAATGGTCCATGTTTCTGAACCATAGAGAAGCACACTTTCAACAGTAGCCTGGAAGAGTTGTCTCTTGATAGTCCATGGTAATTTTGAGCTCCAGATGTTGTTGATCTTATTACATGCTCTCCATGCCATGGCTTTCCGGATCTATCCATCGTTTTCTGTGTTTTGGACCTAGGCTTCAAGATATTTTAAGTCCTAAACTTTAAGAAATGTGCCGTCTTGTGTTTGGATATGAGTCTCATGTGATTGGTTGAATGCCATGAATTGAGTTTTCTTTGCATTTATATGCAATCCAACTTTCAATGCTGCTGTTTAAACTGCGTTCAGGAGTTCCTGAATCTGGGATGTAGTATCCGGGATAAGTGCAATATCGTCGGCAAAGTCAAAGGTTATAATATCTGGTAAGTTCTTATCCTTAATGCATACTAGAATTCTTCGTAAAGCTAGGATCTGTTCTGTAGTACATCGACCTTCTCTAAAGCCGTTTTGGTTTGGTCTTAATAATGTCTCTAAATGGGGTCTCAATCTGTTCAGGATCATCCTGCTGTATGTCTTTGCCACGAGAGAGCTTAAGCTAATTCCTCTATAACTGGATGTGTTGCTTAAATCCCCCGCTATCGGCACTGGAACCAGATTCAGTAAGGACCATTGTTGAAGTGTTCTTCTGTTGAGAAGTGCATCGTTACAGAATTTGAGTATGTCATCAATCTCGCATCTTTTGATGACTTCTGGTGGGATGCCATCCTCTCCACAACTTTTGCCTTTTGTAGCCCTCTTCGCCTTCTTATATTCTCCTATTTCAAAAGCATCAGTTCGGATTGGGAGCTCACTAGGGATTTTGGGGATTTCCTCATCTTCATCTATGACATTGGAAGGGTTCCCCGAAAGTGTTTTAAAGTGGTCATACCAGCAGCCTATCCACTCCTCTTTTGTGCTACCTTACAAGCTACCAACTGTTGTTTTTTCCTTCCACTAACCTCATTGATTAATTTCCAAGTCGTTTCATGTTTCTTTTTCATATTGGCTTCTTCAAATTCCTTTAGTTTCTGCTCCAGATATTCACCGTTTGCTTTATCACATGCCTCATCCAACTTTTCTTTACACCTTTCAAATTCAATATGAGTGTCTCTGGTGTTTTCCTTTACATGTATCTTGTTTACTTCATTTAATACCTGCCTGGCTTTTTCCACTCTTTCATCATAGCACAGTGCCCTACGTTGCTTCTTAGGGACTTTGGACATCACTTTCTCGGCTGCTTCCTTGTTTGCCTGAATTAAGTGGCTATAGTTTACTGTGTTATCGCAGCTGTCATCATCTAGGGACAGCAGGGCTTATTGTTTCTGATTTCAACAGTGTATCTTTCTTGTAGGTCTGTGTTCAATTTTAGCTTATTCCAGTCATCCCTTGTCTTCTTCTGAACTGTACTAGCGTTAGCTCTAAGACTAAGCCTGATTTTTGCTGTAACTATTCTGTGGTCTGATATAATGCTAGAGAATGAGTTTCGTGCTTCTACATCTAGGATACTGTTTTTTCCATTTTCTTCTAATGAGAATATAATCCAGTTGAGCTTTATGTCCCCTTGGTAGCTCACATGTCCATAATTTTTTGTGGACTTTTTTCTGGAAGGTAGTGTTTGAAATGATCAAATTATTATCTAGTGCATATTCAAGTAGTTCTCCATTTCTATTAGTGTGGTCATGATAAGAATATGGTGCTTTATCAAGGCCTACTCTGGAGTTGAAATCGCCGATAACAAGCAAGAAGTTGTGTGCATACATACGCAATCTGTCAATACAAACTGGTGTATTCCCCTACAAAATGAAAATCGCCAAACGCTGTACCCATGTTCACGAAAGGCCTCACTTCAGATTGTAGCAATTATAGACCCATTTCTATCTTTCCATTTTTTCCAAGGTACTCGGGAGAGTTCTTTAATATACAATCGTATCTACAATTTCTTGGTGTGTAATGTGAATTCCTCTACCGAATTTCCTTTAATCAATCTTTACGATAAAATTATGAATTATGTATATATGAATAAGCATTCAATGGCTATTTTTACGTATATATCAAAAGCATTTGATACCCTGTCGCATACAATACCTTTAGGAAAATTGCGTTATTACGGGATTCGGGGCATACCACATCTTTGCTTTCAAAGCTATCAAACTGACAGAAAACAAAACACTATTTATAACTCACATACTTCTAATTTCTGGTGTACCACAGGGTTCGATTCTTGGCTCTTTATTGTTGCTGATATACATCAATAATATTTTCAACATTCGCGGTTCAAGATAAAATTTATTTCCAATATAAAAATAGTACATTGTACAATATGGGTAATAACGGTAACAAAATCAGTACATTTGAAGTTTCGTTTTACAAAGTGCAATACATTATGTAAACGATGCAGTGTATTTCACAGTTAACTAGATTGGAAATTGGACTGCAATTAAACGCTCAATTGCTTGACAAAATTATTCAGCCCGGTGGGGTTTGTTTGTTTGCTATGTATAACACTATTAATACAAAAATATACATATGTATGACAAATTAATCTTACCTATGAATTACAATAATCCAAGGGTACGCCCCCCCCCCCTGTTCTACCCCCTTCCCTCTCTCCCAGCCTAGTTACAGGTGGTCGTACTTTAATAACAGTGTTAGTATATCTGAATTAATATAATTCGAATAAAAGAAGACAGGAAATCGAACTTTCAAATCGTACACCTATTTCAAAATCAAGCATACGTGAGAAGCAACTTCTTTTTTAGAACAGCTTTAAATTAAAATAACGAAGATCACACTTTGGTCTGTGTTGAAAGAGCGTACCATACGTCTAGACCGCTGTGCTTAATTAATTTATATGGTAAAATGGTCTTTGGGTAACGTAAATGAAAATCGTTTGCAGTTCGGGTATTATATTGGTGCAATTCGGAATTTCGTTTAAACATTGATGTGAAATATGGAGGTAAGAGTCCATGCTGTAGTTTATACATGAATATTGTAGTCTGCAGAAAATTTATGTCATTCACTTTCAGTAGGTTATGTCTTTGAAATAGGGGAGCCGTGTGAGCAAGAAAGTGAAGACCACTACATAATCGTACCGCTTTCTTTTGTAGACGGATTATTGACTCATATTCTTCCGGTTGCTTTTTGCCCATGCAGTGTTACAGTAAGATATATGTGAAAGAAATAAGGGATTATACAATATTGTCAGAGCCTGTTCAGGGAGTAAATTTTTGAGCTTATATATTATCCCAATGGATTTGGCTACTCAAGAGATAACTTTCGCAAAGAGATAACTTTTGCAGTTGAGATATTCGTCTATCATGACTCCCCAAAACTTTGTACTGTACTTACGCTCTATTTTGCAATTTCTAATCTCGATATTACATTCATTATCAGCTATGACAGCTCTTGATCTTCTGAAGATTATATGATTAGTCTTAAATAAGTTCAGAGATAATTTATTGCAATCAAGCTATTTTTTAAGCCTGGATAATTCGTTATCTACATTTCTGATAAGTTCATCGAAATCTTTGTGCGCATACAATATGTTTGTATCGTCAGCAAATGTTATATATAGAACAACTAAGCAGAAACATTTATGATGTCAGTGATAAAGACAATAAAAAAACGGGATCAAGAATTGACCCTTGGGTACACCACATTGTAACATTACAAGTTCAGATTGCTCACAATCAATTTCAATAAATTGTTTCCTATCTGGTCACTCGTCGTCAGCGTCGTCTTCGTGAGGTCCTCCTGGATGGAACCCCGCTTCCTTTCAGCTTTTTCTTATTCCTCATGAATTTGTTTTTTTTTTTTCACTCCGTTCATTTTGCAGACAACATTGCTTTAGTTGCCTCTGAGGAAAGCTTTGTCATTTTGATCAATAAAGTGAATATTCAATTAACATGTTTAATGCATGTTAATAATTGGCTTTTGTGCAATAGATTAACTCTAAACATTGTAAAAACTTAATTTGTTGTTTTCAGACATAGGCCAAACCTAAATACGCGTTATAATGATGCTCCCTTATACATCAACAAACTTAGAATTAAGCAATGTTCTGTGGTTACATATCTTGGAGTGCTTGTAACCTTCTTTACCCCTGTTCGACCATTAAATACGATGCAAGTTAACTGTTTAATGTGCAGATACTTTTCAAACTCTCTACCTTCTTATCTTATGCACATGTTTTCATTGAATGCTGAAATTCATTCGTACAATTCCCGTCAGTCTGATAAATTCCACAAGTGGAAAGTTAATCAAAATACTCTTTCCAAATCAGTCCGTTGTTTAGGCCCAGTAACCTGGAATTCATTACCAGCCCACATACAGAACGCTCAGTTTAGTAACTCTTTCAAAAATCAACGTACAGCACTCCTCCTCTCTAAGTACTCCTTACATGGGGCAACATGGAATGAAATAAGTTAACAGCTTTAGCTCCCCGGTGGAACTATTACATTTATCTTCATGTTATCTTACCCAATGTATCAAGCCACTGAGGCTTTTACGGGTAAACCCTTTTCTTAAATAATTCATTGTTTATACTTACATCTCTTCAATACTCATCTTGTGCCGATTTTTATCAATCGTCGCTATTGCCGATCAGTTACTATTCATCTTTTCCTAAGTTAATTCATATGTTGATGTAATACATGTTTCAATTCTATCATTATTTTTAATTGTTCTAGATTCGATGTGCTGGTGGTCAAGACGTGACCCATCGACATCGCCTGGCCCGCCAACGCCAATAAGATCGCGCGGGAGATCCTGGATTACGTCACGGACGGCGACACATGAATTCCCCTGGTCCATGCCTTCTCCGTCGGCAGCCATGTATACTCCGAGATGCTCGACCTGATGGATGCATCAGAGGATTGGAAATCCCCTTCCTCGGAAGAGGGGGCCTATGCGTCGGTGCATGGGCGGAAATTCCGCCCCCACCATTACGAAAAAAATCACTATCCCCCTCCCATTGAGAGCACTTTCAGAGACTGGGCGGGATTACAAAAATATGGAAAAACATTATCCATACTCCCCCCTTCCCCCGCTCAGCGGTTACCTTTTTGAGGAAAAACATGTTTCCCCCACTTTCGAGGAGCGATTTCCGCCCTTGCGTCGGTGCGATCGTTGGTCAGATCCTGGACTATTGTGTTTTCTCCAGGGGTAGCCAACAACTCTTCCACCAGTTTGTCATCAAGAGGATTGCAGAGACCTACTTTTGGCTGACCAACAACAAGTACATCATGGATAGCATCGTCAAGGTAAGCTTGAAGGGTGAACTCTCTAGTGAACATTGGCGTGAAGATGTGTAGTACGCCAATGGGGTTGTCAGGGCCTGGTAATGTATGGGTTAAATCTCTCATTACCATTGACACGAAGATATGTAGTAAGGCAATGGGGTTGTCAGGGCCTGGTAATGTAAGGGTAAAGATTTGTCTCAATGGTGGATATGTTGCAGGGACATCACAGATAAGTTACCGAGAATAACCACGAGACTTTATAAAAGTATTCAAACAATCAAACACATTTCAATTCACCATGACTCCTCGGAGACACGTCTAGTCTCGCAGAGACTTAGTCTCCAATAAGCCATATATTGCTAACATTTTGGAATATTATTTATTACAAGGCATAAATAAGCAGTAATTTGGATCTTTGAGAATACTTCATAATGATTCATTAATGTATCAAGGAAAGCGAGAATTCCATAGGAATTTCCAAAGAAAGGGAGTTTATCAACTGTCTTACTGTTCTGCATTGTCCTTCAGGTGAATGAGATCTTCACTGGACGCCCGGTCAATGCGCTCGCCCTGAACCTCTTCTCTCGCGATGACCCAAACGCCACGGCCAAGGAAAACGACGAATTAATCGAGCAGTGGCGCAAGCATCTAGAGAGCGACCTTGACGTCAAGTGTTGCAGATCTTCCCACTTTGCGAAGCACAGTGACGAGTAGGAGGAGAGCATCTACGGCTTTATGGGCAAGCTGACACTGCAGAGCTGCCACACGTTCCAGTTAGAGAAACCTGTCCTTCCGTCGTCGGCGGAATTAAAGTAGAATGAGTGAAGGAGATTGACGAGAACTCGCGGAGCTCAAATAATGAACACTAGGCTAAATCTTCCTAAAAGGAGTGGTCACTATATACTGTAGGATGGATTTTGGCACGACTTAACAAAGGATGAGTGAGGGAGATAATTAATCCGCGCAGCCAGTTTGAAAAATGAACAAGAAATCTTCCCTACCAGAGATGCCATTATAGGATGGACTTTTGCGAGACTTGACAAAATGGTAAGGGAGAGAGAGAGAAATCTCCCCTAAAATAAAGGTCACGATGATTTAACGGTGGGTTTTGGCACGATTTGAATAGAACGCGCAGAGGTAGCTCATCTAATCAACGCGAGGAGAGGTCATTGAAGGGAGGACTTTCCCACAGAGGAACATCGGGGTAACTCCACACATGTAATATATAAATATCAGCGACACATCTCCCTCTTGATAAAGCTGCGAGCTTTAGGATTGACGGGTCAGAAATAACCGCCAATCTTAATTGTTTACATGTCGAAACTCGCACATCATTATCGAACCAGCGGACTGCAGCTCCTTTGGGGTATTGAGCATTAGTTTATAACTGATGCAGGGGAACAAAAGTTATTTTGTCTCCACCCAATGGACAGTCAGTACAGACATGTTCACCGTAATAGCGGATCATATTGAGATTTGCCTAGAACGAGTATTTAAGTAACTTGTGACATATGACTCACGTCATAGCTGTATGTGTTATGTCACACAAAGAAGAATGTTTCATTACCATATATGTATATTATGAAATTGATATGTGAGCCAAGAATCCGAACGTTGAGATTTTGTACGTCGTTTACTGTGTAAAGTTGACTTGAAAGAGTTTGGATTGATTAAAAAGATCCAGGGGTATGGGGAATGGGAAGAAGGATTATTAAGTTGATAAGCATCCTGACTAACTGGTGTACCATGATATACAATTGATACAAAGAGCTCAGTACAGAGAACTGTGTGGCACTCCATGATCGCCTACGTCACACGACAAAGCACCCAGAGAGAGAGAGAGAGACAGTATATCAACCAGACGTATAGTGAGAACGTGGTCATATTAACTATCAAGATAGCTTGGACAGACCACAAAGCAAATCATGGTCGTTGAATAATTTCACGAAAAGTTGGATTGCATGCATGAATACTTTTGAACAAAGAATGATACCGTCATGCATTTGGTATCAAAATGTGCGGAAAGGATCAGAAAAAAATCATGAAATTTCGTTTCGAAATATTTAGGCGTTCGGAAGTACCGATTAAAAAATAACGGGGGGGGATAATGCACCCCCGTGAGTATCAGGGTTAAAGGGTTATGTGAAGCACGTTGAATTCTCAATACTGCACATATAAGGGAAAGTCGTCCCATGATGTATTAGTGTAAGAGACCGGCGGCATGGATCATTCTTCGACACAACTCCCCGTCACCCACACGCCCTTGTTGCAAGTAATAGCATGTGAAGTGCACAGTCTTGATGCAAGAACACGACATGGAATTCATTCTCTATAAGAAGCAGAATAATTGTGATTGTATTTAATTGAGGAAAGCAATACTTGAACAAACTATTTCTCTCAAAATGATATTCTACTGCATGTGAATCTCCAACGAGATAAGGTATCCATCATGTACATTGTATATCTATATATTCATGTTATCAAAATCAGTGTTGGCGTGTGTAATGTATCTAATTGGTGATTAAAATGACTTAGCTTCTTTGCATTTTAGAGTGTACAGCTCGGTTTTTCTTGATTTTCCCCGAGATGTTCCTTCACATATACATATATGCTTCTCTCTGATTGTGGTCTGCGTCGGGTTTCGCAGAAACTCCTTGCGTCGGACGCAAGGACGACGCAGGGAAGGATCGTAGAAGTGGCAAGCATGTATGTTTGTCACATATCCCACCTAAATTCCTCATTTTCATTTATAAATTTTATTTTGTGATAAATCATTTTACTTTCTTACTCTGATTTTAGTTGTATTTTTGTGTGTGGGGGGTAGAGACTCAGGCAGCAAATAATATGTAAGAAAACAACATGACATTTTTTATATTCAGGAGAGTTTTTGTCGACAATTGCCAAGGTGTTGCATCACTGTTTGAATTGAGTTTTGACTAAGACAATACTCTGCATCCACAATATAGATATTTGAGTGTTTCCTTCATCAAAACAATGAGCATTTACATGATTATACATGGATCAGTGTCATCATCGTATTGATATTTGTCATGAATTCGAAAATTTTGATGCATTCAAGAATAAAAAATATATTTGTGGGGAAAATAAGCAACCGTCTACGTCTGCTTATCTGAATATAGAGTACCGAAGTGTGACGCCATTTGAGCATTATTGTCAAGATTACAACGGGGAATGTAATTGTGAATGCCAGATACTAGCCCGATATACAATATCGAACAGGTAAACCTCTCAGTGGAGTAAGTTTGTTTAGAGCCAATTTGTCTTGACAACTTGTTCATATGACGACACCACTTCGGTACTCTATATGAAAGAGTGCTTGCATCGGAAGAGAAAAGAACAACGAAGATGGCTTTAGAGAAAGAGCGAATGGGGAGGGAGGGAGAGAGGTGAAGAAAGATGAGGTTGGGAGAGAGGTGAGGTTGGGAGAGAGAGACGAGGTTGGGGGAGAGAGACGGAGAGAAAAGTGAGCGCCATGGAAAAACAGTAACATTTCAATGGCCAATTATCTCACAGCATATAAGATGTTATACCATAGTTCATGTTACGACAAGATTGTATCCGATTTAGAAGGCTCTCAGGTCACTTTCAGGGGCAACAAATCCCCCCCCCCCCATGTGATTTTTCTTTCATAAATTGTACATTTCTTTATATCAAAAAGAAAACTACCTCAGTGATAGATAGAAACTTGTTGACAATCTACAAGGATATATGTTTAATACTCTTTGAAAAGATGACAACATCAGCAATCGGTCTCTTGGCTCAGTTGGTAGAGCGTCAGACTGATAATCTGAAGGTCGTGAGTTCGATTCCTGCCTCAGATGCTCTTTTGGTTTTTCTCTCGTTGATTTGAAAATAATAGTCTATACGCTAAAATCACCAAGCAAAACCACCGACGTCTTATAGCCTAGTGGTAGGGTAAGCGCCGGGACTACCTCACACTCGTGCTAGCGAGCACGGGTTCGAAACCCGCTAACTCCAAGGTGTAAAAGCCAAGGTTCAAGGATTGTCGGATGGCCCGGCAAAGGCATTGGGATCGCCCTTGTTCCTCCCCTAAAGAGTTAGAGTCTATAGTTCTTATAGGCTATAGTTTTTAGGAGGTAGGAAGGGACATGAGATGGGCCGGTCGCCATACCAGAAGGGAACTAATGGTAGTCGGTAAAGGGTCATGAGCTTAATTGCGGAAGCCCGAAGTCACGACACCTGAACTCCTGGCAACCATCGCTTAACCTTTTGTGGTTTTTTTTTTAAATATTCACTTTAATTTTCCTTCTGTCTCTGATGACAACAATCAATTATAGCCTAATCATCTTTCTTGTTCCGTTTTTCAATATTCCATATTACTCTCATTATTATTATTATTATTGTAATGATAGTAAGTCTTGAGACAAAACTTGCATTTCTCAAGGTGACAACTAGTGTCAACACACACACGTATAATCTGCTGCAATAAAGTTACTGCAAAGTAGAAGCCTTGTTCGAGTCATCCTATCTGAGTCTACACATGATCACATCATGATGTCAGAAGTCCAAGAACCAGCTCAGAAAATGTCCATTTCCAAGGATCAAGGCCCCAAACAGGTGCAGACCTTCCGATATTGAGTACGAATTACGTGTGTATTAGACTGGCTAGCCAGCGGTGCATTGATATGTATGGTGCCTGTATGTATATGTATATGTATATGTGCAGCACACAGTCTGATACGGGACAGAATAATCATGGTATTTTGGACAATAGTGTTCGTAAACGTTTGCAGAGGCAGGATGATTTGACGCTAGAGAAGGCGTTGCAGCTTTGTCGTGCTGCTGAAACCACTCGAGCTCAGGCCCATGAGCTGAGTTCCACCAGTGAGAGAGTCTAAGTTGATGCTCTAGGGAGTAAGAAACAGTCGTTCAAGTCAGCATCACACAAAGGTCCAAAACAACAAAGTCAGAAATCAGAATATGCTTGTGGGAGATGCGGATATAGGCACAGTAGAAATGCATGTCAGGCACAAGGTGAGATCTGCAAGAAATGCCGTAGAGAATCATTTTGCAAAGTGTTATCGGTTGGTGTTTGTTGGTGTTGGTGTTGGTGATTCTCCTGATGAATGGACGGTCAATCTTGTGGTGAATGGAAGGCCAGTGGATTTCAAGTTATATCCTGTTGCTCAGACTAACCTCCTTCCAGACTCAGTGTATCATACGCCAACTAGATCCTTCTATTCACCTCCCCTTCTGTTTCATTTTCTATGGAGATCTTTTTGCCCAAGTATAAGTAGTTGTCTACCTTTTCTATGGTCCTCCCCCGAACTGTGATATTGTGTTCTTTGAATCTACTGCTCATCATTACCTTTGTCTTTATGATATTCATTTTCAGTCCAGCTTTTCTACGTTCTTCACTTAGTTCTCGGATCATTTTCTCCAGTTCCTGATGTGTATGGCTAAGTAGTAAAATGTCATCTGCAAATCTGAGATGTGTGAGGTGTTCGCCATCTACCACTATTCCCAATGATAACCAATCAAGGTTTCTGAAGACATCCTCAATAGCTGCAGTGAAGAGCTTTGGTAAGATGGGGTCACCTTGTCTCACCCCTTTCAGGATTTTAAAGGCATTAGAGAATGCCGTAGAGAATCATTTTGCAAAGTGTTATCGGTTGGTGTTTCTTGGTGTTGGTGATTCTTCTGATGAATGGACGGTTAATCTTGTGAATGGAAGGCCAGTGGATTTCAAGTTATATCCTGGTGCTTAGACTAACCTCCTTCAAGACTCTGTGTATCTTACGCCAACTAGATCCTTCTATTCACTTCCCCTGTAGTGCTTTCTAGATGTACACGGGCACTCTAGAGTCCTTATAGATGTTCTTAATTAGGCGAATGTAGTTTCCATCTGTGACCTGCTTTTCTAAGGCATTGAATGATGAATGGTGGTCTAGGCTGTCAAATGCCTTCTCGTAATCAACGAAGCCAAGGCAGATGTCAAAACGGTATTCTTTTGCCTTCTCGATTATCTGGCTTAAGGTGTGGAGATGTGCTGATGTTCTATTTCCTGTACGAAATCCAGCTTGTTCTTGTGGTTGATTTTCATCAAACTGTTTCTCTACCCTAGCAAGAAGAATTCGTGTGAAGGTTTTGTATATATGAGGCAACAGACTAATAGACCTGTAGTTTTTGATGTCCTTCATGTCCCCTTTCTTGAACAGTATGATAACTTTTGATTCGTTCCACTGGGTAGGTACTTGTTCCATTTGCATGATCTTGTTGAACGGTTTTGTAAGGATTGATATGGTGTCTTCTCCCCCAACTTTAAAATACATGTACACAGATCTCATACAAAATCGCACACACAGAAATAATACACAGATAACGAAAATGTGCCTTCAGGTTTATTCATATTTCTCATTGAACGAAAACATGATAAAATACAATTTATATATCACATAAAGATAAGATGTATGTATGTCATACTTAAGCAATAAATTATGTTGCAGCATGAAGGTTACATAGTGCAAAACATATCCATGCTCAAAATCAAAATGGCCGCCGACCTGTCTATAGTGGACACCTGTCTATAGTGGTCACTTTTGTGGTATCCCTTGAGCGGCCGCTATAGACAGGTTTGAATGTATCTGCAGTTATTTGGTCCTCCCCCGGAGCCTTTTTCCTTTTCATGTGATCTAAAGCACTCTTCACCTCTTCCTTAAGTATTGGTGGAACATCATTTGATTTTTCATTCCAGTCCTCTTGGTCTGCTTGGTCTGTGCTATAGAGTTCTCTATAGAAGTCCTCAATGGCTTGAGTAATCTGTTCTTTGTCATTAACTTCTGTCCCATAGTTTGTTTTCAGTGATGACTTTCCGTTTCCGTTGATGATTTTTGGTCCTTTGTGGTTTTCTTGCTCTTCACGTACCATCTTAGTCCTGATCTTTCTCTTTCGCTTTCTTCTCATCTTGCGAATTATTTCATTCAGCTCTGTATATTTAATTTGGGTACGTGTTGATGTCTGTCTGGAGGGCTTAAGGGCTTTCCTCATTCTCATTCAGTCTATGTATCTCCTCTCTCTTTCCTTGTCGGTATTGTTGCCCTCAACCCCCTCCCCCCCCCCCCCCCCCCTTAGCTAGCCTTTTCGCTTCATCCATAATTGTTCTGGTTATTTGTCCTTAAAGAGTGTCTAGTGGTTGGTTCTCCATTGAATCTGCCAGCACTTCAAACCTATTGTGTAACTCAAGCTGGAACTGCTCCTGCTTACTTGAAAGCAGTTCTAAATCAATATGTCTCCTCCTAGGCTTCCCTTCCCTTCTCACCCTTTCCATTTTTTTTTTGTTAATCCTTACTTTAGCTCTAACAAGTCGGTGGTCACTGCCTGTATCCATCTTTGGTTCCCACATCCATCAAGATTCTACGATGATCGCAAATTATGTAATCTATCAAGTTGTGAGTTGCTGCATTTGGGCTTTCCTATGTCCACTAGTTTTTGGTAGTTTTTTGGAAGTATGTATTGCCAATTGTCAAGTTTCTGCTTGATACAAACTCCAGTAGTCTTTCTCCCCTTTCATTCCTGTCTCCTGTCCCGTATTAATTGGCCTATACCACTCTCCTCGTCATCCTGTCTCCGTCCAACCTTGGCGTTGAAGTCACCCATAGGCAACGTAAACGTTGTGGATTCTGTTGTCATTATTTTGTCAATTTTACTATTTAAATCTCCAACGACTTCATCTGTGTGACTGGTAGTTGGTGCATGTGCTTGAATAATTTTCATTGTATGGCTACTATTGATATGTACATTAGAAAAGCTATCCTGTCTGATACTTCTTTATATTCCATGATATTTTCCTCAACCTCTTTATTCACAAGAAATCCAACCATTGCAAATTTTGTTTGTTGCTGATGTTGTGAACAGTGTATGTCCATACTTCGATAACTTGATGAGATTGAAAAAAACGGAAGGAGAAAGATAATTAGGCTATATTGTTGTCATCAGAGACAGAAGGAAAATTAAAGTGAATATTTAAAAAAAAAACACAAAAGGTTAAGCGATGGTTGCCAGGAGTTCAGGTGTCGTGACTTCGGGCTTCCGCAATTAAGCTCATGACCCTTTACCGACTACCATTAGTTCCCTTCTGGTATGGCGACCGGCCCATCTCATGTCCCTTCCTACCTCCTAAAAACTATAGCCTATAAGAACTATAGACTCTAACTCTTTAGGGGAGGAACAAGGGCGATCCCAATGCCTTTGCCGGGCCATCCGACAATCCTTGAACCTTGGCTTTTACACCTTGGAGTTAGCGGGTTTCGAACCCGTGCTCGCTAGCACGAGTGTGAGGTAGTCCCGGCGCTTACCCTACCACTAGGCTATAAGACGTCGGTGGTTTTGCTTGGTGATTTTAGCGTATAGACTATTATTTTCAAATCAACGAGAGAAAAACCAAAAGAGCATCTGAGGCAGGAATCGAACTCACGACCTTCAGATTATCAGTCTGATGCTCTACCAACTGAGCCAAGAGACCGATTGCTGATGTTGTCATCTTTTCAAAGAGTATTAAACATATATCCTTGTAGATTGTCAACAAGTTTCTATCTATCACTGAGGTAGTTTTCTTTTTGATATAAAGAAATGTGCAATTTATGAAAGAAAAATCACATGGGGGGGATTTGTTGCCCCTGAAATTGACCTGAGAGCCCTCTAAATCGGATACAATCTTGTCGTAACATGAACTATGGTATAACATCTTATATGCTGTGAAATAATTGGCCATTGAAATGTTACTGTTTTTCCATGGCGCTCATTTTTCTCTCCGTCTCTCTCTCCCACCTCATCTCGCTCTCCCAACCTCATCTCTCTTCCAACCTCATCTCTCTCCACCTCTCTCCCTCCCTCCCCATTCGCTCTTTCTCTAAAGCCATCTTCATTGTTCTTTTCTCTTCCGATGCAAGCATTCTTTCATATAGAGTACCGAAGTGGCGTCGTCATATGAACATGTTGTCAAGACAAATTGGCCCTAAACAAACTCACTCCACTGAGAGGTTTACCTGTCCGATATTTTATATCGGGCTAGTGTCTGGCATTCACAATTACAGTCCCCGTTGTAATCACCGCTGCTTGTTTTGCCCGTATTGTTTAGAGCCATTTGCCTTGACAATAATGCACAAATGCCGTCACACTTCGGTACTCCATATTTAGATAAGCAGACGTAGACGGTTGCTTATTTTCCCCACAAATCTATTTTTATTCTTGAATGCATCAAAATTTTCATATTCATGACATATATCAATACGGTAAGGATGACACTGATCCATGTATAATCATGTAAATGCTCATTGTTTTGATGAAGGAAACACTCAAATATCTATATTGTGGATGCAGAGAATTGCCCTAGTCAAAACTCAATTCAAACAGTGATGCGACTACTTGGCAATTGTCGACAAAAACTCTCCTGAATATAAAAAAAAGTCATGTTGTTTTCTTACATATCATATCCTGGCCGAGTCCCCCCCCCCCCCCCCCCCCCCCCTCTCTCCACAAAAATACAACTAAAATCAGAGTAAGAAAGTAAAATAACTTATTGCAAAATATAAACGAAAATGAAGGATATTAGGTGGGATATGTGACAAACATACATATTTCTTTTTTATTTCAAGAACTAAAAATTAAACTCAGAAATGTTCTTTTATAATGCTGTCTTTATTAAACGCTTAGAAATACAACTCATTAAGTTCTTATGTATTCCATCCTTAAAAAGATACATTTTACATTTATACTAGGACCCCTTATGCCATGGTCAGAACCGGCCGTCCGTGTCTTGCTACATGCGAGTTGGCAGCTTGCTTGCCAACTTCTACGATCCTTCCCTGCGTCGTCCTTGCGTCCGACGCAAGGAGTTTTTGCGAAACCCGACGCAGACCACAAGAGGGAAACATATACAGTTGAGGCCAAAAGTTTACATACACCAAGTAAGAAAACATATAGATATGATTTTTTACCACCATAAGAACATTGGGGATCCTTTATTTTGATGAAGATGGTTGGGTATGGTATCTACTTCATTTTCAAAGAGTATGTTTTCATAACAAAAATATTTAGAAACATATATATGGTTGATTGAACTTCAGTTTGGATAAATTCAGTGGGTCAAAAGTTTACATACACTAACCAAAATTGGTGATGGTGTTGCCTGTATTTAGCCTTATTTTTCATTTTTTCACTAGTTGAAACTGCCAACAAGCTTCATGTATACTTCTTGTGAGATTATTGTCCATCCCTCCAGCAAGACTGCAACAATTCAGTCATATTTGCAGGTTTCCTTGGGCGAATACCATGTTTGGGGTCTGCCCATATGGTTTCTACAGGGATTTGGTCTAGACATGTGACAACCCCTCCTCAATCCCCCTTTGCTTAGTTTATCCACTCTAAAAACTAATTTAAACGAATGTTTGGGTTAATGTGGTTATTAAAGATCTAATTTTAATATATTTCCACCTCTAGGCTGGCTTATTAACATGATGCTACATGGTTCATCATCCGATTTTACAATCAATAGGGTTTATCAATGGAGATTACACATTGGTTGTGTATTAAGATGTTGGAGCATGTAGCAACATATTAATACACCAGCTTAAAAGTAGTAACCCTGTTCAAATTGTGTCTTCAGTCACCACAAAAACCCAAACATTCATTTTAATTAGTTTACAAAGGGGTGAAACAGAGAAAAGGGGAGATTATGGAGGGTTGTCAAATTTCCAGACCAGATCTCTGTAGAAACCATATGGACAGACTAAAAGTACAATGGTATTCGACCAATTAAATCTGCAAATGGGATTGTTGCAATCTTGCTGGAGGAATTGACAATAACCTCAGGAGTAGTATACAGAAAGCTTATTGACAACTCCAACAAGTGAAAAAATAAAAGAAGAAAAAAATACTTAGGGTAATACAGGTACCACCATCACCAATTTTGGTTGGTGTATGTAAACTTTTGACCCACTGAATTTATCCAAATTGAAGTTCAATCAACCATATATATGTTTCTAAATATTTTTGTTATGAAAACATACTCTTTGAAAATAAAGTAGATACCATACCCAACCATCTTCATCAAAATAAAGGATCCCCAATGTTCTTATGGTGGTAAAAAATCATATTTATATGTTTTCTTACCAGGAGAATGTAAACTTTTGGCCTCAACTGTATGTATATGTGAAGGAACATCTCGTGGGAAATCAAGAAAAACCGAGCTGCAACTGCAAAGAAGCTAAGCCATTTGAATCGCCAATTAGATACTTTACACACGCCAACGCTGATTCTGATAACATGAATATATAGATATACAATGTACATGGATAGCTTATATCGTTGGAGATTCACATGCAATAGAATATCATTTTGAGAGAGAGAAATGGTTTTTAAGTATTGCTTTCCTCAATTAAACACAACCACAATTATTTTGCTTCTTATAGAGAATGAATTCCATGTCGTGTTCTTGCATCAAGACTGTGTACTTCACATGCGATCACTTGCAACAAGGCGTGTGTGTTACAGGGATTTGTGTGGAAGAATGATCCATGCCATCGGTCTCTTACAGTAATACATCATGGGACGACTTTCCCTTATATGTGCAGTATTGAGAATTCAACGTGCTTCACAATCCTTTAATCCTAATACTCACGTGGATGCATTACCCCCCCCCCCCGTCAATTTTTTGTCGTTTCTTCCGAACACCTCAATATTTCGAAACGAAATTTCATGATCTTTTTTTCTGATCCTTTCCGCACATTTTGATACCCAATTTATGACGATCGGACCTACCGTGCGGATATCAGATTACGTTTACCAAACACTGAAATTTTGTTATTTTTCTATATGCCTGAGCATAACCATATGGACAAAACCATGCAGAAGATTTACCACTTTATGTTAATACTTTTCTAATAGGTACAAGTGTCTCAAGTAGTGTAAATAATCAAAGCACACACAAACCCACATGCACCCACACTTGCACCTAGATCGCAAAATACGCTTGACGAAAAAACAAATACGTGAGAAATAATTACCAAAACCTTTCCTTTTTTCAGGAATTGATGAGGGATTTTTTAAAGACATTCGTACCAGAAATTGATATTCCTGAGGCTTTATCTAGTGATTTCTTACATAAATGAGCATACATTATTGAATCAAACCAAAGTTACTTTCGTAAAAATGAGTTCTACAACTTTGTAGAATACATAAATCTTGACCCTTATAAAAAAAAAACACAAGTTTGAGGGAATCGGGCGGTTAAGAGAGGTGGTATCGTTCTTTGTTCAAAAGTGTTCATGCATGCAATCCAACTTTTCGTGAAATAATTCAACAACCATGATTTGCTTTGTGGTCTTTTCAAGCTATCTTGATAGTTAATATGAACACGTTTTCGCTATACGCCTGCTTGATAAACTATCTCTCTCTCTTGCTCTCTCTCTCTCTCTCTATCTATCTCTGGGTGCTTTGTTGTGTGACGTAGGCGATCATGGAGTGCCACACAGTTCTCTGTACTGAACTCTTTGTATCAATTGCATATCATGATAAACCAGTCAGTCAGGATGCTTATCAACTTAATAATCCTTCTTCCCATGCCCCATACCCCTGGTTCTTTTTCATCAATCCAAACTCTTTCAAGTCAACTTTACACAGTATACGACGTACAAATTCTCAACGCTCAGATTCCTGGCTCACATATCGGTTTCATAATATACATACATGTACATGATAATGGAACATTCTTCTTTACACACATACAGCTATGACGTGAGTCATATGTCACAAGTTACGTAAGGACTCGTTCTAGGCAAATCTGAATATGATCCGCTATTACGGTGAACATGTCTGTACTGACTGTCCATTGGGTGGAGACAAAATATCTTTTGTTCCCCTGCATCAGTTATAAACTTATGTTCAATACCCAAAAGGAGCTGCAGTCCGCTGGTCCGATAATGATGTGCGAGTTTCGGCATGTAAACAATTAAGATTGACGGTTATTTCTGACCAGTCAATTCTAAAGCTCGCAGCTTAATCAAGAGAGAGATGTGTCGCTGATATTCATATATTACATGTGTGGAGTTACCCCGATGTTCCTCTGTGGGAAAGTCCTCCCTTCAATGACCTCTCCTTATTAAGGAGAGATGTAGCGTTGATTAGTTGAGCTACCTCTGCGCGTTCTCTTCAAATCGTGCCAAAGCCTATCCGTTAATTCATCGTGACCTTTATTTTAGGGGAGATTTAGAGTTGATTTGTTGCGCTAGCTCAGCGGGCTCTCTCTCTCTCTCCCTTACCATTTTGTCAAGTCTCGCAAAAGTCCATCCTATAATGGCATCTCTGGTAGGAAAGATTTCTTGTTCATTTGTCAAGTTGGCTGCGCGAATTAATTATCGCCCTCACTCATCATTCCTTAAGTCGTGCCAAAGTCCATCCTATAGTGTATAGTGACCATTCCTTTAGGAAGATTTAGCCTAGTGTTCATTTTTTGAGCTCCGCGAGTTCTCGACAATCTCCTTCCCTCATTCTACTTTAATTCGGCCTGCTTTGGCACTTCCTACAGTAGCGTCCCCGCCGACGACGGAAGGACAGGTTTCTCTAACTGGAACGTGCGGCAGCTCTGCTGTGTCAGCTTGCCCATAAAGCCGTAGATGCTCTCCTCCTACTCGTCACTGTGCTTCGCAAAGTGGGGAGATCTGCAACACTTGACGTCAAGGTCGCTCTCCAGATGCTTGTGCCACTGCTCAACCAACTCGTCGTTTTCCTTGTTTTCCTTGGCCGTGGCGATCGGGTCATCGCGAGAGAAGAGGTTCAGGGCGGGCGCCTTGACCGGGCGTCCAGTGAAGATCTCATTCACCTGAAGGACAATGCAGAACAATAGGACCGTTGATAAACTCCGTTTCTTTGGAAATTCTCATGGAATTCTCGCTTTCCTTCATACATTAAGGAATCATTGTGAAGTATTCTCTAAGATCCAAATTACTGCTTATTTATGCCTTGTAATAAGTAATATTCCAAAATGTTAGCAATATATGGCTTATTGGAGACCGAGTCTCTGCGAGACTAGACGGGTCTCCGAGGAGTAATGGTGAATTGAAATGTGATTGATTGTTTGAATACTTCTCGTGGTCATTCTCGATAACTTATCTGTGATGTCCCCGCAACATCTCCACCAATGAGACAAACCTTTACCATAACATTACCAGGCACTGACAACCCCATTGGCGTACTACACATCTTCACGCGAATGTTCACGAGAGAGTTCACTCTTCAAGCTCACCTTGACGATGCTATCCATGGTGTACTTGTTGTTGGTCAGCCAAAAGTAGGTCTCTGCAATCCTCTTGATGACAAGCTGGTGGAGGAGTTGTTGGCGGCCTGCGAGTAAATACCCTCGTGGCTATCCCTGGAGAAAACACAAAAGTCCAGGATCTGACCAACGATCGCACCGACGCAAGGGCGGAAATCACTCCTCGAAAGTGGGGGAGACATGTTTTTCCTCAAAAAAGTAACCGCTGAGCCGGGGAAGGGGGTAGGGATGATGTTTTTCCATATTTTTTTTAATCCCGCCCAGTCTCTGAAAGTGCTCTCAAGGGGGGGGGGGGGGGGGGGGGTAGTAGTCATTTTTTTTTTCTCTGAAGGTGCTATCATTTTAAGGGGGAGCAGCCGTGATATCTCTTCCGGCTCTTCTGCACAATTTAAAGAATACGTGCCTGTACACGGTCAAAATAGGGGGGGGGGGACATTTTATAGAAATAAACAAATTTTAACAGAAACGAGCAAAGGACACGGAAATGGGAGGGGGCACCCTCCTAAAAACCCCGTTGTGTGCTATTAATAGATAAAAAAAAATATATATATATAAATTACATTAAAAATAACAACTAGAGGGGTTAAACCCTAACCCCCCCCCCCCCCTTAAAAAAATACGCGCCTGTACACGACCTAAGATAGTGGGGCGGGGGACATTGGAAATGGTAGGGGGGCGGAATTTCCGCTCATGCACCGACGCATTGGCCGCGGAAGGGGATTTCCCTCCCTCTGATGCATCCATCAGGTCGAGCATCTCGGCTTATACGTGGCTGCTGACGGAGAAGGCATGGACCAGGGGAGGTCTTGTGTCGCCGCCGTGACGTAATTCAGGATCTCCCGCGTGATCTTATTGGCGTTGGCGGGCCAGGCGATGTCGATGGGTCACGTCTTGACCACCAGCACATCGAATCTAGAACAATTAAAAATAATGATAGCATTTAAACATGTATTACATCAACAAATGAATTAACGTAGGAAAAGATAAATTAATAGTAACTGATCGGCAATAGCGACGATTGATAAAAATTGGCACAAGATGAGTATTGAAGAGATGTAAGTATAAACAATGAAGAAAACGGTTTACTCGTATAAGCCTCAGTCGCTTGATACTATGGGTACACCCGTGTAAAATAACATGAAGATAGATAAAATAGTTCCACCGGGGAGCTAAACTTGTTAACTTATTTTATTCCATGTTGCCCCAGGGAAGGAGAACTTAGACGTGTTAGAGAGGAGGAGTGCTGTACGTTGATTTTTAAAAGAGTTACTAAACTGAGCATTCCGTATGTGGGCTGGTAATGAATTCCAGGTTACTGGACCTAAACAACGGACTGATTTGGAAAGAGTATTTGTATTAACTTTCCAATTGTGGAATTTAACAGACTGACGGGAATTCTACTAATGAATTTCAGCATTCAATGAAAATATGTGCATGAGATAAGAAGGTAGAGAAAGTATCTGCACATTAAACAGTTAACTTGCATCGTATAACGGTTGAACAGGGGTAAAGAAGGTTACAAGCACTCTAAGATATGTAACCACAGAACATTGTTTAATTCTAAGGTTGTTGATGTATAAGGGAACATCATTATAACACGTATTTAGGTTTTGCCTATGTCTGAAAACAACAAATTGAGTTTTTACACATATTTCTTTCACATATATTTTACTGTAATACTGCATGGGCCAAAAGCAACCGGAAGAATGAGTCAATAATCCGTCTACAAAAGAATGTGGTACGATTATGTAGTGGTCTTCACTTTCTTGCTCACACGGCTCCCCTATTTCAAAGACATAACCTACTAAAAGTGAATGATATAAATTTTCTGCAGACCACAATATTCATGTATAAACTAGAGCATGGACTCTTACCTCCATATTTCACATTAATGTTTAAACGAAATTCCGAATTGCACCAATATAATACCCGAACTGCAAACGATTTTCATTTACGTATAAATCAATTAGGCACAGCGGTCCAGACGTATACTACGCTCTGTCAACAGAGACCAAAGTGTGCTCTTCATTATTTTCATTTAAAGCTGTTCTAAAAAAAATGTTGCTTCTCACATATACTTGATTTCGAAATAGGAGTGCGATTTTAAAGTTTGATTTCTGTCTTCTTTTATTCGAATTATATTAATTCAGATATACTAACGCTGTTATCAAAGTACGACCTGTAACTAGGCTGGGAGAGAGGGAAGGGGGTAGAACAGGGGGGCGTAACCTTAGGTTATTGTAATTAATGGGTAAGATTAATTTGTCATACATATGTATATTTTGTATTAATAGTGCTGTACATAGCAAACAATCCAACAATTTAATGCCATATACCACATCGGGCTGAATAATTTTGTCAAGCCACTGAGCGTTTAATTTCAGTCCATTTTCCAATCTAGAAAACTGTGAAATACTGTATCGTGTACATAATGTATTGCACTTTGTAAAACGAAACTTCAAATGTATTGATTTTGTTACCCATATTGTAAAATGTACTATTTTCATATTGGAAATAAATTTTATCTTGAATCTTGAAAATATTATTGATGTATATTAGCAACAATAACCAAGAATCGAACTCTGTGGTACACCAGAAATTAGAAGTATGTGAGTTGTAAACAGTGTTTTGTTTTCTGTCAGTTTGATAGCTTTGAAAGCAAAGATGTGGTATGCCCCGAATCCCGTAATAACGCAATTTTCCTAAAGGTATTGTATGCGACAGGGTATCAAATGCTTTTGATATATACGTAAAAATAGCCATTGAATGCTTATTCATATATACATAATTTATAATTTTATCGTAAAGATTGATTAAAGGAAATTCGGTAGAGCAATTCGTATTACAAACCAAGAAATTGTAGATACGATTGTATATTAAAGAACTCTCCCGAGTACCTTGGAAAAATGGAAGGATAGAAATGGGTCTATAATTGCTACAATCTGAAGTGAGGCCTTTCGTGAATATGTGTACAACGTTTGGCGATTTACATTTTGGAGGGGAATACACCAGTTTGTATTGCCAGATTGCGTATGTATGCACACAACTTCTTGCTTGTTATCGGCGATTTCAACTCGAGAGTAGGCCTTGAAAAGGCGCCATATTCTTAGCATGACCACACTAATAGAAATGGAGAACAACTACTTGACTATGCACTAGAGAATAATTTGATCATTTCAAATACTACCTTCCAGGAAAAGTCCACAAAATTATGGACATGTGAACTACCAAGCGGACATAAAGCACAACTGGATTATATTCTCATCAGAAGAAAATGGAAAAAACAGTGTCCGAGATGTAGAAGCACGTAACTCATTCTCTAGCATTGGATCAAACCACAGGATATTTACAGCAAAAATCAGGTTTAGTCTTAGAGCTAACAGTAATACAGTTCAGAAGAAGATAAGGGATGACTGGAATAAGCTAAAATTGGACACAGACCTACAAGAGAGATACACTGTTGAAATCAGAAACAATATGCCCTGCTGTCCCTAGATGATGGCAGCTGCGATAAGACAGTAAACTATAGCCACTTAATTCAGGCAAACAAGGAAACAGCCGAGAAAGTGATGTCCAAAGTCCCTAAGGAGCAACGAAAGAGTGGAAAAGCCAGGCAGGTATTAAATGAAGTAAACAAGATACATGTAAAGGAAAACACCAGAGACACTCATATTGACTTTGAAAGGTGTAAAGAAAAGTTGGATGAGGCATATGATAAAGCAAACGGTGAATATCTGGAGCAGAAACTAAATGAATTTGAAGAAGTCAATATGAACCAGAAATATCAAACGGCTTGGAAATTAATCAATTAATCAATGAGGTTAGTGGAAGGAAAAAGACAAGAGCTGGGAGATTGAAAGGTAGCACAAAAGAGGAGCGGATAGGCTGCTGGTATGACCACTTTAAAACACTTTTTGGGGAACCCTTCCAATGTCATCGATGAAGATGAGGAAATCACATAAATCATTAGTGAGCTTCCAACCCGAACTGATGCTTTTGACATATAATATAAGAAGGCGGAGAGGGCTATAAAAGAAGGCAAAAGTTGTGGAGAGGATGGCATCCCACCAGAAGTCATCAAAAGATGCGAGATTGATGACATACTCAAATTCTGTAACGATGCACTTCTGAACAGAAGAACACCTAAACAATGGTCCTTATTGAATCTGGTGCCAGTGCCTAAAGCGGGGGATTTAACCAACATATCCAGTTATAGAGGAATTAGCTTGAGCTCTCTCGTGGCAAAGACATACAGCAGGATGATCCTGAACAGATTGAGACCCCATTTAGAGACAAAATGAAGACCAAATCAAAGCGGCTTTGGAGAAGGTCGATCTACTACAGAACAGATCCTAGCTTCACGAAGAATTGTAGAAGGCATTAAGGATAAGAACTTACCAGCTATCATAACCTTTGACTTTGCCGACGATATTGCACTTATCTCGGATACTACGTCCCAGATTCAGGAACTCCTGAACGTAGTTTAAACAGCAGCATTGAAAGTTGGATTGCATATGAATGCAAAGAAAACTCAATTCATGGCATTCAACCAATCACATGAGACTCATATCCAAACACCAGACGGCACATTTCTTAACGAAGTTCAGGACTTCAAATATCTCGGAGCCTGGGTCCAAAACACAGAAAACGACATTAAGATCCGGAAAATCATGGCATGGAGAGCACGTAATAAGCTCAACAACATCTGGAGCTCAAAATTATCATGGAATACTAAGAAACAACTCTTCCAGGCTACTGTTGAAAGTGTGCTTCTTTATGGTTCAGAAACATGGACCGTTAGTAACAGAACTGGCAAGTCTTTGGATGGTGGATGGATGTTACACCAGAATGCTCCGAAAAGCGCTTGATGTAAGTTAGAAGGCCCACATGAGTAACAAAGAGCTCTATGCTTATCTTCCCAAGATAACAACATCAGAAAGAGGCGACAACAGTTTGCAGGACACTGCAAAAGAGGGGTGGAGAAACCTGTGATTTACTAACCTAGAACCAATTACATGGCAAACGACTACCTGGACGACCCGCTAAGACATTCATCAATCAATTATATGATACTGGCATTACAACAGCAGAGATGGAAGCCTGTATGCAAGAGAGGAGACTTTGGAGAGCTATCATAGGAGTTTCGTCAGCAGACGGATGAATGAGTGAGTGAGTGATATGTATGTCAAAGGTCTGCGAATAAAGTGTGTAACGTACACTGTTTTACAATATCAACAGATATGTTGTCATATCCGGGACTTTTACCGTTACGAAAACTTTTGATAATTTGAATTATTTCTGGTTTGGGGAAATGCTTAAGATATAATCAAGTATTGAAAGCGTTATAGCAGAGAGGTGTAAGGAATGGAGTCAGCACGAAGTGTAATTTATTCCGACAGCAGTCGCGTGCATTGATATCACAATGGAATATTTGACGCGTTTGGCTTTTTGATCGAGGGAGATCCGCCGCCAAACAAGCATGAAAACTGTAGGATGCATTTTGAGGAATATATATTCTGTATGCGCAGAAGATTTCAGAACCACTTCATGAACTGAAGTGCATGTGCAGTAGTATTACATGTTATTAAGATACGATTGTGTGAATTTCAGATTGTATTGTTTCTTCGTTTTTGTGATAAAAGGAGAATACTGTAGAAAACATACCAGAGAAATGCCTCCATATCGCACATTTCCGAATCATATTTCCTTAAAAATATCTTGTAAATCGTTTATTGAATGTTTCATCTTTCATGGAAACAACCTCAATTTCGTGTGCGGAGGTGTCCGAAAAAGTAACAGATCAAATTCTTTCTACAATTTTTTCAAAATTTCCCTTCGCTCACCCCAAAACTAATTCACAGTGCGTGATGTAAAAAGATCAGCTACGAGCTCCCAGCGAAGGCTGAACGGTTGACGTACTTCTCAAAACAGATTTTCTTTTGTTATTCAGAGAAGGCACTACCTAATTAGAAATACAGCTAATTGTTTAAAACACCTGAATGTCTTGAATTTTTATGAGGCGGCGGACCTCATAGATCAAAGCAAGTCTATCCGAGCGCAGTCCATCCATGATAGGTCCATGGTTATAGGCATAACATCAGAGAAATGTAAATTGGTTGGTGTAAAGAGTTCGACAAATTGTGCCCCACGTTCACAAAGAAGTCATTAAACACATTAGCGATGCAGTATGGATTATGTATTTCAGTACCATTGTGAATGATTGGGCTAATTCGAGTTGAGGCATGTTTACCTAAAAGTTTATTTAGAATTGCAAGTCTTTCTCATATTGTTTTGTAATTTATCAAACATATCATGAAAATACTTTCCCTTGGAAAAACAATAAGTGTATTGAGTTTATTGCAATATTGTTGTTATATAGTTTCGTTTTCCTCAGTGTATAAGAATGCATGTGAAAAGCATGTTTTGCTTTGTTTTGTTTTGTTTTGTTTTTATTGAGTTTGAAATGGCATTATTTATCCCTGGCTATTTACGGCGGATGGAACATACTGGTTTTAAAGGCATCTGCAAATCATATATAGATGAGAAACGTTTTACAAAATAATCATATGCTTCATTTACGTGATTAATTTCAAAGACATCGGACCAATCAATGTGGCTTAAATCACGAAGAAACGATTGGATAGCGGTAGGAGTTGCCTTACGTCGAAATGTTTTGGACTTGATCGATTTTCGAACAGATTTCTCTGTTATTTAGAAAATCAGGTGATCGCTGGCGTCAGAGAAGAAGAATTCCTGAAGAACCAGGATCATAAAAGGCGTTAGTAAATGTATTACCTCTCAAGGTTGCACCCTCTTGTTACACGTATGAGTTCCAAGAGGCTTTCGTCTTGGAGCTGGTCATCGTCGGTTTTCAGCTCGAGGTTGTCGGAGGTGACCGTGGTGTTGAGTTCCAAAAGGAAGAAGCTGTCCAGGTCTCTCACCAAATTGAAGATGTCGGACGACGAGGACGACAGACGAGCACGTGGACCCTGCGGTAGATGGAGTGATATGAAAACACTTGCGATTGGAATTGAACGGATCTCGTGGTGGCATAGCATGATATTTGACGCTGCTGGGCGTCATTATCCCTGTTAAATACGCTGTCATTTCCCCGGTGAGATGAGGGAAAAAGTGACTATGTAGACCTTTTATATGAGATTAAAACGAACAGCAGGTATATAGCATAATATGGTATTTGAGCTGAAAGACCGGATATGTTTTTTTCAGTGTGACACAGGTGCTTGAGGGGGTGGGTTGCCTTTCGGGAGAGTTGGGGGGAGAAGGTTTCAGGTCATGACAGTGTCTCATCAAAAGTAAAATAACTTTGAATCCATTTATGTCAAAGCGGTACTTGCTTGATCTCATATGCTGTTAGACAGCAAGTTTGTGCAACCCCTCCTCCCTCTCCGCAAGTGCATTTCTACGGCTAACCGATATCAGTCGGTTTCGTTTTGGGGGCGGCCGAATAATCACCACGAATGTACTGCTGCCGGTTTTCATTCATGTCAATGAAAAACTAACAGTAATCCTACTAGTAAGCCTGTCAGCGACGAACACGGGAATATTAATCGGGTCATAGAGACAGAGGAGAGATAGAGAGAGAGAGAGAGAGAGAGAGAAAGAGAGAGAGAATGGCAAGGGTAGATGGGGAACGAAAGATAGAGAAAGATATACACAGGTGTATAAGAGAGAGAGTGAGAGAGAGAGAGAGAGAGAGAGAGAGATAGGGAAAAGAACGAAAGGGAGATAGAATAGGAGACAGATTAAGAAAAGGAAAATGACAAAAGAGAGAGAAAGACAGAGGGGAATGAGAGAGATATAGAGAGAGACAGAGAGAGAGCCGTGTTTCATTCGGGTGATGTCATGGAAACATAATTATACGAATACAGCACAGCCCGGTTGATATGTTCAGGCAATTTATATTGCGCAAGATTATATACAAATCTCAAATGAATATTGTCACAATAAAGTGTGTTAGACCACGTGTGATCACAGTTGCATTACATAACTCTTGTCGGTTTTCAGCTCCAGGTTGTCAGAGATGACTGTGTTGAGTTCCAGGAGGGAGAAGCTGTCCAGGTCTCCCACCACATTGGAGACGTTGGACGACGAGGAAGACAGACGAGCACGTGAACCCTGCGGTAGATGGAGTGATATGAAAACACTTGCGATTGGAATTCAACGGATTTCGTGGTGGCATAGAATAATATTTGAGTTGGTGTTGCCCTTAATTTTCTTGAAAATTGAAAAATAAAAATGTGATAAGAAACACAGCTTCGAGAGAGAAATTAGGGAATTAAAGTTGACAGTAGCTAAATGTCGGTGCTCTGCAAAGGACATCAAAGCAGTGTAGTGATTGTGGAATGCTTTTAAAATTCATTAGCACGCTTTAGTATCCATACAGATGTTTGAATATGTTATGCTCTAGTTGTTTCTCCTTCCTAACACATCTCTGGTCATATGGTCTTTGAGCTGAGGGGGGGGGGGGGGGGGGGGAAGGGGTGTCTTGGTAATGTCTCGTCAAAAGTAAAATTAATATGAATCCATTTATTTCCAAAGCGGTACTTGCTCAAAGGGAAAGTTTACCCATTAAACATGTCAATTCCATTTTGAACTTCATGTAAGATACTTTAAAATGGTTCTAAAATGATAGCTTTTGGTTAAAAAAAAAATACCAGACGAAGCCCGTCTTATATTTTCATTCAAAATTGTGACTTCACATACGAACAAATTAAACCTCTCTACCCATTGGTTGCAATCTGTACTCTCTCATGCCGTAATATCAATAAACGTATGAATGTAAATTCCCAATTTCATTTGTTGTTAGACTGCTATTATAAGAAATAAAAGCGTATTTCATTAAAAAAAAATTGTCACTCGTTAAAACATTACATGTATTTTTAGCTTCAAAATATCGAATTATCTTTCTTTTGTAACGTCAATCTAACAGCAAATCAGAAGAATTTCTACCTGATTTTCTGTGTGCTAGACTTATCATTCAGACCAAACTTCTGCTCTATATCTCCGTAGGCCTACCTTACCACGATCTAATTCGGCCAAATTATATTTGGCCGATATTACATCTGAGCGCACTCAAAAGAGATTTGTATTTGCGATATCTCCGGAATTTGCGAATGTAAATATTTTTTTAGTTTTCTCAGAAATGTAATTTGGCCAAATTAGATCGTGGTAAGGTATGAAGATATAGAGCATAATTCTGGTCTAAATGATAAGTCGAGCGCTCAGAAAATCAGCGGGAGAATAAGCCGTTGTCGTAATTGTCACAAATTTGTGGGGTTCTTCATTTCAGTAGACGAAGAATAAAAATCGGAAGTAATGTTTATGTAGTTTTAAGATGAAACTTTAAATTACAAGAAATGCATGAAATAATCATATTATAATGAAACGCAATAACATACACATATCAATTGAATTAAAGAGTGAAATGTTGCCTCCAATACAATAATCTTTAAATAGGAATGAGGATGGATAAACAATCAAATATTTTCCGATTGACTATGTCTACTAGTCATATATATATATATATATATATATATCAAAAGTAATGAATTAAATTATGGGTCAACATCAAATTATCTTTGGTATGATATCAAAACGTTAATAATGTGCAGTTCAGTGTGCAGCGTCAATACAATCCGGTTGCCTTGGGCAGACCTGTGGGATATGTCATTCAATGTCAAGAAATGTGCCCACATGTGCATCTCCTTGAAGCGGAATCCCTTGACCTTTGACATGAACATCAATGGGAAAGCAGTTCCCAAAACTACCTCCTATAAATATCTTGGAGTCACAGTGACTGACAACCTGAGCTGGAATACCCATGCACAGAAGATTCAAGCTAAAGCTGCAAGAACTCTTGGAGTTGTTCGTCGAGCCCTTGGGAAATGTGACCAGAAAGTCAAGGACATTGCATATAAGCAACTTGTGCGACCGCAGCTGGAATATGCCTCAAGTGCATGGAATCCACACACACAGAAAGAGATCAAACTCATAGAGGGCATACAGAGACAAGCTGCCAGATTCGTCCTACATGATTACAGAAGAGAATCTAGTGTCACCACCATGCTGTCATCTCTTGGCTGGGACACACTTCAACACCGCCGCTTGCTCAATCAATGCGAGATGCTCTTCAAAATACACCACAATCTTGTTCAGATCTCTCTGCCTCCTGAAATCCGGCTCATCTCCGGCATCACCAGACCACAACGAGCACAACATCACAGCCACAACCTCCGATTTACTCAACCATTTTGTCGAGTTAACTGCTACATGTACAGCATGTTTCCCAGGGCAGTCCGTGTCTGGAACGCTCTCCCAAGCAACGCTGTCAATGCAACCACCATCCAGGGCTTTAGGGGAGGGGCACTACCCGTCATACAGACTATGGCACCGCCCCTGCCCCTGAAGATGTTGTAACGAGGGACACACCTGCACCACCTGCACACTGCACCCTGCACATTGTACATAGTGCACGGCGAACAACCACCATCACTCCACCAGCAGCACATCACCAACAGCACGCACCACAGCACAGCCCTCTCCAGGACAGCGTTCACGCTTTTGGGAGAGTAATGCTTCAAGGTTCAAGGTTCAAGGCGATCGCGATAACGTTGATTTTTGAAGCGCGAGTTCATCGATGCCCGAGCTGAGGTGGTTGCAGTTGCGATCCTCGATGCTCGGCGACGTCAATGAGGGACACTAGGAAACCGAACAGTCACCGCCCGGTCTGGCTGAACCCTTGATTACGGCTGAAATATAGTTACAGCGCATCATAAATATATATCCAACCCAAGTATAACATCTTAAAAGGACAATAATCACCACATTCGGTTTACCAAATAGACTTCGCAAAAAGAAAGCCGGATATCTCCAAATAGCACAAGAGCCATTTACTAGCATAATATTGTCCAGTGCTAGAATGATTCATACCTCTGCTATTTCCAATACTGCCATTTAACCAGCAACCATTACTTATGACCGCTTGCCATAAATACACGGTGCTACCAATCAATGAAAATTACCCAACAATATAGGCTTCCTCAAAGTTCAACATGGCTGACATAAAATGACCGACTTTTGTTACTTGCCAAAAGAGGGCGTTTATGACATTTGACTACTAATTAAACACATTTCAGTTTTTGCTTTTAAAAAAACACATACGTTCAGTTTCCGAACTAGAAGAAATCATTCAATTTTAAATGGTAATTTTTGTGTCAGAAAATGTTTGCGTTTAAAATGTTCACTCTAGTTGAAAGCACTGATTTTTAGAAAGCCAAACTTCAATCTGAAAGACCTGCCAATACAGAAATTAAACCGTTTTAGAAAGCCCACGCAAACTGGCATGTTTCAGACTTACAGTTATCTTGAAGAATTGAAGACCCTGTTGCCTGCCTCCCGGAGTAATTTGTTTCTACACGACGGTCGTCTGCACTTCCCGCTCATGACAGCAGAAACAGTGGCAGCTAGAGTTGGGGCGAATACACTCACTCTGCAGCAAGTCCCCAGACTTTCCCGACTCTCTCCCGCACACTGGACTCCTCCCCGTGGGTGACAAAACAGGTCTTTCGTCAAGCACGACAAAATAGCTTCCCACACCACTCCCTCAAACTCTTGTACTCCCGGTCCCTCGTTCCACACCAAAACAAACTCCACCACTCATGTTCTCCCATATGTGCTCACGTCACTTACTATTACATAATACCCTTAGTGCAAAATCAGGCAAACCGAAAAAGCGCGGGTAACAAATTAGGCACGGCTCCTCGCTGCGAAAAGGATAGACAAAAGAATTAAATGCGATGCATCCAGTGCGCCACAAAGCCTAGGTTACCTGTATTATTAAGGATATGGTATAAGGGCTTTTAGAAGATGAGTCGAATTAACTCGGCCATTTGGTGTTTAAAGCTATTGCAAAAGAAACACATTACTGAGCAACGTGGCTTCCATTGCCAGTCAGTTAACCTTTGTAATTTGGGTTACATTTTATTTTGACAGTAATGTATTCACAACTATCCCCCTAACTGACGGTTTATTACCTCCACCTGTATTTCGTGATTCACTTCCAATGGATGTAACGCACTTTGAATCTATTAGTTGTTGCAGAGAGGTGTAAGGAATGGAGTCAGCACGAAGTGTAATTTATTCTTTCAGCGGTCGCGTGCATTGAGATCACAATGGAATATTTGACGCGTTTGGCTCTTTGATCGAGGGAGATCCGCCGCCAAACAAGCATGACAAAATGTAGGATGCATTTTGAGGAATATATATTCTGTATGCGCAGAAGATTTCAGAACCACTTCATGAGCTGAAGTGCATGTGCAGTAGTATTACATCTTATAAAGATACGATTCTGTGAATTTCAGATTATATTGTTGCTTCGTTTTTGTGATAAAAGGAGAATACTGTAGAAAACATGCCAGAGAAATGCCTCCATATCGCACATTTCCGAATCATATTTCCTTAAAAATATCTTGTAAATCGTTTATTGAGTGTTTAATCTTTCATGGAAACAATCTCAATTTCGTGTGCGGAGGTGTCCGGAAAAGTTACGGACCAAATTCTTTCTACAATTTTTTTCAAAATTTCCCTTCGCTCACCCCAAAACTAATTCACAGTGTGTGTAAATAGATCAGCTACGAGCTCCCAGCGAAGGCTGAACGGTTGACATGCTTCTCAAAACAGATTGTCTTTTATTATTCAGAGGAAGGCACTACCTAATCAGAAATACAGCTAATTGTTTAAAACACCTGAATGTCTTGAATTGTTATGAGGCGGCGGACCTCATAGATCAAAGGAAGTCTATCCGTGCGCAGTCCATCCATGATAGGTCCATGGTTGTTGCTACTCGGACCATGGACCTATCATGGATGGACTGCGCACGGATAGACTTCCTTTGATCTATGAGGTCCGCCGCCTCATAACAATTCAAGACATTCAGGTGTTTTAAACAATTAGCTGTATTTCTGATTAGGTAGTGCCTTCCTCTGAATAATAAAAGACAATCTGTTTTGAGAAGCATGTCAACCGTTCAGCCTTCGCTGGGAGCTCGTAGCTGATCTATTTACACACACTGTGAATTAGTTTTGGGGTGAGCGAAGGGAAATTTTGAAAAAAATTGTAGAAAGAATTTGGTCCGTAACTTTTCCGGACACCTCCGCACACGAAATTGAGATTGTTTCCATGAAAGATTAAACACTCAATAAACGATTTACAAGATATTTTTAAGGAAATATGATTCGGAAATGTGCGATATGGAGGCATTTCTCTGGCATGTTTTCTACAGTATTCTCCTTTTATCACAAAAACGAAGCAACAATATAATCTGAAATTCACAGAATCGTATCTTTATAAGATGTAATACTACTGCACATGCACTTCAGCTCATGAAGTGGTTCTGAAATCTTCTGCGCATACAGAATATATATTCCTCAAAATGCATCCTACATTTTGTCATGCTTGTTTGGCGGCGGATCTCCCTCGATCAAAGAGCCAAACGCGTCAAATATTCCATTGTGATCTCAATGCACGCGACCGCTGAAAGAATAAATTACACTTCGTGCTGACTCCATTCCTTACACCTCTCTGCTCGGACAAACCTCGGACAAGCTTTTGGGTTATCATTGGTAATGTATTATTTGAACGACGTGAATAAAATGTGCATACATAACGAAAATGGTCTATTCTTCCGATTTGTCGATTTGTCGTTGGATTGTCGTTACAAAGAAAAGATAATTCAATATTTTGAGGCTAAAAAATATATGTTTTTAACGAATGATAAAAATATGTTTTATTTTTTTTTTAATAGTCTAGAAATTTTTAGTTAATATTTATATGTTTATTAATATTACGGCACAAGAGAGTACAGAATGGAACCAATGGGCGGAGAGGTTATATTTGTTCGTATGTGACGTCACAGTTTTGAATGGCAGCGCGGAACATGGCGGCGCCCGAAAGTTTTCCCGGCGTACGCTTTGGCGACTGAAACTGGAAAGTAAGACGGGCTTCGTCTGGTTCTGTTTCAACTAAAATCTGCCATTTTAGAGCCATGTTTAAGTATCATGAATGAATTTTTAAATAGAATTGACATGTTTCATGGGTAAACTTGCCCTTTAATCTCAATGGCTATTCGACAGCAAGTTTGCCCCCCCCCCCCCCCCAAAAAAAAAAAAAAAAAAAAAAAAAAATCCGTCGATTTCGTTTTGGGGGAGCTGCCGTACTGCTGCCGGTTCTCATTCGCGTCAATGGAAAAAGTAACAGTAATCCTCTTTTTTAGCCTGCCAGCGACGAGTACATCCGAACGGGAATATTAATCGGGTCATATAGAGAGAGGAGAGAGAGGGAGAGAGACAGAGAGAGAGAGAGAGAGAGAGGGGCGAGGAGTTAGCTTGGGAACGAGATAGAGACAGACATACACGGGTGTATAGGGAGAGTGGGAGAGAAAGGAAAAAACTGATATGAATATAATATTGTCACAGTAAATTGTGTTAGATGATCTTTAATCACAGTTGCATTACATGAATTGTGTACAAGTGAAAGTGTCCGTCTGTCTCTGTCTCTCCAAACACGCCTTCTTTCTCCCTAACCTCCTGATTAATTTAGGAAGAACTCTTGAAATCATTTATTAATGCACACAAACAATCCTTCAACATTATTTTCTCTAGGTCTGAATTCATGTTATTGTCTGAACAACGGCCCTATCAGCACTTTCTCTCTTCCTCTTTCTGTTCTTCCAGATACGCAGAATAGACGTTTTCGAAATGTATTCACGACTAACCGCCTAACTGGGTAGCAACGCGTTATTACATTGCTTGTACTTGGCCATTCATATTCAATGGGTGGAGTGCACTTTTGAATCTTATTAGTTGTTGCTACTCGGACAAACCTCGGACAAGCTTTGGGGTTGAACGACGTGAATAAAAATTGCATACATAACGAAAATGGTATAATTACATAACTCTCCCTTTCCCCCTTCCTGATTCCTCACATACCCACGACTATTTCACCTCTCCTTTTTTTTCTGGGCCATCGTGCTTTTAACTCTCGTTTGTTCATTGTACCCCCCCCCCCCCCACTCTCTCTTTCGACATACATCTCCAAACACACGCACGCACACTCACTCATACATGTCGGTGGTCTCTCCCCCCCCCCTCCTGTCACACGCACACACATACACACACATACACACACACACACACACACACACACACACACACACACACACACACACACACACACACACACACACACATCCCTTTCGGGCGATTTCTCTCTCTCTCTCTCTCTCTCTTTCTCTCTTCTGGCTTCATTCCTTTCTTTGCTGTCTCCCACTTTATATCCTACCCTTTCCCACTCATGATGTCTTTACTTCTCACATTCAACCCTAAACCCTTCCAGATTAACCCCCCCCCCCCCCCCCCGCACTCACACATACGCCGAGTTATACACACATCCCAATCACTGCAGTGCATAGCGATACGCACCAGTAGTGTAAAAACATAGGTATCATGTTTATACGACATGAAATAAGGCAAATTCTCAAAGACTTTTTTGTAAGCATGCTTACCATGTGCCCATAGAGAATGGCCGTACCCTTGTAGTACAAATCGTACACAATCAAGACCAAAACGGGAAGAAAGTTTTTCCGACGGAGTCAAACACGATTGGATTTATTGCGCCTCAAATCGAACTGAAACAAATCCGCTCAAACTACACCTCCCTCTTCATAAATCGCAGCCGATTCAGACGTGTTCTATTAAAAACTGACAGTAACTGACGTCATGAATTGAGAACGATAAAAAAAGAAAGATGATGGATCCTGAAGCAAAAAGGTGGAGCGCCGAGTCTCCTTTTTGCGTGTACATGTACGTGCAATATAAATAGTAGACGCAACGCACTGAAATCTCCGCCGTAGCACGTAGTGCTCAACGCTGTATGATGTACGAGGATTTCAAACACGCCCAGTCTGTGGAATGTGAAATTCTCTTAGCATTGTATAGAAAGCGAATAGACGATTTTTGTTATGTACGCACATTTTATTCACGTCGTTCAAACAATTCGTTACTAATGACAACTCAGATTTTTGTATTTCAGGGTGAAATTTTTTATATGTGATTGCTAAATACAGTCCAGGGGTGGACTAATAAACGTAACGCAATCACGGCTGCACCATATTGTTGAGAGCAGCTGCTAATGCGAGGCGGCTTCGAAGCTGGTAGAAAGAATTTCTGCGAGCTGTATCTCCAGCTCGCCTCGTACCTCCTAGTCCAGCGGCATAGCTCGATATTTTGACGTAATTGTTCACTTTTGTGTACAAACACCAAATTTGGCACTCAGTGACATCCATATCACAGTGATTCAAGGTAGAATAAGGCGAATTACACAATATGGAAGCTGTACTCTACCATAAAGAAATATCCTGTTCCTCAATACATTAGTTATTTTGCATACTTACTCATTCAATATCCTTCATCTTGACAACCTCTAAACTCCATTCATCTTTGCTGCAACTTCTTTGAAAGTCGCCCCTTTTCCGTGACATCCACATCACAGTAATTCAAGGTAGAAAAATGCCAATTATATAGTGTCAGGCTAAACTCGAACATAAAAATTATCCAGACTTGTTCCAGCTGGAATGATACTTCCATCGTGACAACTCTTGATATCCATTCATACATGTCATATTTGCCGCATTTTTTTTGTGTAAAAGTCGCCCCTTGTCCATGACATCCACATCACAGTACTTCAAAGTAGAGAAACGTCAATTACGTATTGTCAAGCTAAACCCGAACATAAAAATTATCCAGACCTGTTACAGCTTGGATGAGTGGCACGGTGCCAAGAACCTTGGGAAGCAGTTGGCCAAGGTGAGAACCTCCTCAAATATCTAAAATATTAAGCAAATAATCAACGTCGGTGAAGGTAATGGGACGAAATATCACTTCTGAGGCGATCTGGATGTAGCTATCTTTCCGAAGCTTTTAGCTGAGGAAAGATAGCGTATACATTCAGATCGCCGAGGAAGTGATAGTTCGTCTCATTGCCTGAAACCAAGAGTTGATTATTTGCTTTATATTCCACATCTGATACCAACAATCTATAAAATAAATGACAATTTAACGTACAAAAGCATTCGTGTCGGTGCGGCTACATATTCACGCGACGCTACGAAACCCGGAAGCAAATTGACTTTGTGAACGTTATATAGACTCTACAAATTCCAACGAACACTATGACATGGTGATGCAAATTGTTAAGATTTTGACGGAAAAGCAAGAAGTAATCGAAATTCTCTTACCTGTGCGGTATCGGTGAGAACATAGGTCCTCCGAGAATACTCTTTAATTGTAATAAATTACAGGCAAGTGAAATTCTAGGTCAATTTTGGTACGAGGTGGTAGAGAATTGCACACTTGCTTTGGTGAAGTACTGTGTGGGGGAAATGGAAGGCCTGCATTGCTTTGTACGTACGCGCTATAACCAAAAATCTTAATTTCCTCGCGCGCACCGCGGTGTCGTCTGCGCCGATAGTCCGAGCTACGCACTTTTATTTCGCGCGTACTCAAAATATTTATCACGCGTTTGGACTGTGAGGAGTGAAGAGATCAGCGAAACCAAAAAGTACTATCACCTAGAGTGTAACGAACTTTCCTTCTCAAAAAAGTACTATCACCTAAACGAACTTTTCTGCTCAGGTGATCAGATGGGAAAAACTACGCTTCATCACGTGATCAACTCTTGACCAATCATATAGCAACATTCTAAGTATGTGGAATATAATGTAATTTATCCTCTTGAAGTTGTTTAAAAGTACAATGGAAAATGAACATGTTTTGTCCAATTACTATGACATATACGCCCTTTCCGAATTTATACTTCAATAAAATGTAAGCTTCAGTTGGAAAGCTCATTGATATTGGCTATTAAAAGTTGATAAACTGCAATTGAGATGGCATGTGTCAAATCATGTCCGTGGAAGGCGTTACTTTTATTAGGTGGTCTGTCGTGCACCGACAGATCATCTTCTCATTTCATTACAATTTTCTTTCTTTATTATTTATTTTTATTCCCTGCCCCCCACTTTTTTGTGGCAGCTTTATCTCAACAATGCACATGTCATGTTTTATCGTATTTTGACCATGTATAGGTATACATGTAGATATACATGTCATGACATGATCGTGGCGTCATTTACGAGCGATTTAATGAAAATCTAATAAGTGGTATATCTTTAGAACTGATTGTCTATAGCTAATGAAAATTGAAATGCATTAAATGATCACATGTACTGCACATCGTCTAGCAATAATTCATCTAGCTGGATATTGGACGAGGAATGCATGTCTTGCATTCCGAAACAGTTGTACACAATATCCATTTACACTCAAAAGCAGCTAAATCATTCCTTTTCTCTCAAGCCTTCTTTACCCCTCACTTTATCTCTACCTCTCCTGTTCTACTTACTAATCCTCTTTCTATGCTTATTCTCTGAACTTCTCAGTTATTTTACTACAGTGTATTATCATTATCACAGCCCCTCTCACTTTCACTCCTCGAATTCTCTCGTTAGCTCACTCGTATCTCATTGTACGACTTATTCTTCATGTTCTGTGATTTCCTCCATTGTTTTTCTCTTACTCTCATTTTCCACTCCTGGAATTCTCTTTCACTCTGTCTCTCATTGTACTACTCAACCATCAAATTGTGATTTCCTCCACTGTTCTTTCTCTCACTTCCACTCTTCGAATTCTCTCTCATTGTACATGTACTACTCAACCTTCAAATTCTTTGAAACTCTTTCTCCAGTTTGCAGTGATTCATTATGTTTTGTCTTATATATTTCTTTGTTGCCTTATCATAAACTTCACCATACTTGTTCTCTTTAGCCCCGGTACCCTTTTTGAAAATGAGTATGTTGTTTGTATATTACATGATCACATTAAGTATATAAAACGGCGACACAATGAGTTGAAGGGAAGCTCTCAGATTTTTAATCTCATTTTCTTCAACAATGTAAACCAATCTACTTGACATTATGAAATGTACCTTTCATACGGTATATAACCAAACAATTTCAATCATAAAATAAAACTTCTCTGTAGTTGCATAGTTGTTATTCAATGTTGCTGATATGGAATTGCTAGGTTAAGTATTCTCTTGGCATGAGACGAAACTACATTAATCACCTGCCAGCGCTGTACTTGTTAAGTCCTGTGCAGAACTAGGAAAACTAGAGCATGCTGATTCAGAGTAAGAACACTAAGGGTACTGGCGCGAGGTGAAAAACTATGGGCAACATACACGAAAGACAATACAAAAATACAAAGACTATTGGTATTTGGGAGAAAAATATAACAAAAACCTACAACTACTCAGAAAGGCTCCTAGAGTCAGGGCAAGGAAGTTTTCTTTATCTGACAAACTAGAAAGCTAGCACCATTTCAAAGCATTTCAATGGAAAAATCCCAGGCATTACAAAATGCATTGGAATTTGGACCATAGATCACTACACATCGTCTATATCAACAAAAATGATAACATGTAAAGGAAAACTCCACACACATCATCGAATTAGCTCGATACTTTCGCCAACAGAACAGAAACATAATGAGTATAAAAATAGGAAATCTTTGTCATCATATTTCATCTTCTTCCTTCAAAGACACATTACATATTATCAAGTAGACTGGTTTAAGTCACTAAAATAGTAAAAAATATATCATTCCTCTTTTTATCACCTCCCCTGGCAGCCAATCGTTGCAGTTTGCAAAATGTCATGTCACTGGAGTAAAGGTGAGTTTGTCTTGTTTTGGTTTTTGATCGATCATACATAGCTTCCCTACAAAAATTTCATATTGCGTTGCAAACTCCACATCTAGATTTGAAAACACTCAAAAACAGGGTAAAAAGAGGTTTACTCCAATATTCCACGGCTGCCAGGGCTCTGATAGTTCTTCAGGTTAAAACATTTTTTTGTTTTCCAGAAAATTCAAAGGGGTTTTAATTTAAGAGAAGCAGACGGGGCCTAGCGTGACACCGAACTGTTGGTCTTCCTGTCCGATGTCTGAAGGAGCAACATCTACGATTGGAAGACGAGTGTTTCTCCTGGTGGAATAGTTTATAACAGTCTGGCCCCATTCTCCTGTATGTTGCTGTAAAGAGAAAATAAAATGAAAAAATATTTAAGTAAATGTCACAGACCTATGGCAAATAAAAAACAACTTATCCTCAAAAATTACTTATTCACAGAGAGGTGGGTATAAAGATCCATCATCAGGCGCATATTTCAGAGAAATGTTGATATCCTGCCATCAGAATCACTTGGAATATGACAATGATACATGGCAAGTATCTGGTTTATTGACATATTTCAGAGAAATGTTGATATTCATTTACAAGCTGTACAAACAACACTGCAATAAAAACAATTTTTAAGGCGTTCATTCTCTAACTAACATTCATATACACATATTTTTCTTCACCATCTATACATACTACAATGCAACAAATACAATTGTTCATGCTTTGGCATTATTAAAGTTATTGACAATATCACCCAGACCACTTAACTATCAAAATAAGAAATATTTGTTTCTCGCTCGACAAGTTCCTTTACTGCTAGCGACACTTTAAGACGTTGACATATAAGTGTAAAGACGTACTTGACAGCCGTCTTCAATAACATCATATTGCTCGAGGCTGGGGGCGTCCAGAGAAAGCTCCACATCGGATGTGGTCATGAGCCTGAGGGCCTGCTCAGTGGTGCCAGTCCGTGCGTCGGTAACGGCCACAGAGTTCTTGCAGTGGTATGTCACGTTCTGGTGGGCCCTGGTGGACAGGAGCCTGAGGAAGGTCAGCTGAACCTCGCTGGCTTCATAGGAGAACTGTGTGGGGCAAGCACAGCAATGGTCAGCAATTGGATATTTTTAACAATGATACAAACCAACATCAGCAGAGCCAGATAAAACTTACCATTAATGGTAGCTGCCATGGCAACATAGCTTGATAGCCAATGAAATTCAAGGTTTCCATACAAAATTGCCACTGGAAGTGAAGTTATCATCAATGGTAAGTTTTAGGCAATAGTGCCCACACCACTATCACTTTATCAAATTAATAATAACATTTTGTGTTATCTCTCTTGACAACTACTTTCTTGCTAGAGTCAGCTAATCCTCAGGGGCTCCATAGGAGAACTGTGTGGGGATCAATGGTCATTAAGTTGATATTCTTACTATTATACATACCAACATAAAGGCCTATAATGTATACAGTACATGTCAATCATAAAGTGATTTTAATGCCAGTTTTGTCACTACAGGTAATAAAAAACATAACATTTACTTTTGTGTGGAGAAGTATAATTATATAGGTAAGGCAGAAATTGTGCGTCTAAAGCCTATTCTCAATTTTTCATAGGAGAATAAATAAATTCTATTTATAATATTATTTACTGCATGATACAGTTATTAGCAGATTCATAAAAACTTAATCAATACCAGACACTAATAATACTTAAGGAAAGAAGAAGGATGATGATGTAGGATCTCTTTGTAAATGCACTCATTTTGTGCAAACTAGGTTAAGGATAGAGCTTTGGGTACAAGGTTTCATGAAAGGAGAGAGACAGAGAGAGAAAGAGAAAGAGAGAGAATGGTCGATAAGAAACGCACCTTCTCAAGACCACTCATAGTGCTGATGTAACGCGAGCCACTCTCGCCCACGAACCATGGTCCAGGGGTGATCTACAGGAGGCAAAATCAACAAGTGAGTAACTTGGTTACAATATGATTCACAATGCAGGCTTAATATATGATTCACAATGCAGGCTTAATATATGTGAGATGTACAGGTTTTTACTAATAACGTATGTTTGTTAATATTAAAACTGAAACGATATGCTCCAAAAAGCAAATATTTCTGTTATTCAGTTGGTCTAGAAGTTCAATTCTTCTTTGCATATCATTACTGTTGGGACAATATTTGGACACAGTGAGATTTCACCTATTGTAAGGACTGTGTTACATCATAAAGAGCGGACTCAAATCATCAAATCAGGGAAAACACCAGATGTATTCAGCAAGGACAGATCTAATACCAGATATGTGTGAATAATGAAGCATCTTATTGAATGCAGTGTTAAACAATTCTCAACATGTTGTTTCAGGTGATCATGATGTATGAAAGTGTTTGAGGGCTCATGTTGCAGCCGCTCTCCTCACACGAAAGCCCACACACGGAGACTATAGGGACTTACTGAGGTGATCCTTGGTGTGATGCAGGTCTCTGGGTATCCCTCCTCTCCACGCTTGATGCAGTGGGCCATGAAGGCATCCCTAACAGAGCCCTCGTTGGAGTCGATCCAGTAATCACCTAAAGAGAGACAGCCATCACCGTTATCAGCATATGCTTTATGGATGGACCTCCACAGAATATCGATTGAAGTTTTTATCTCTTCATGGAAACGTATGCTTCATGGATGGACCTACACAGAATTATGAGCTCTGATCGATTGTAGTTTCATACCAAAGTTAAGTTCAATACCGTATCTGAGAAAAATTGTCCCATGATGCACTGCGCAGCCACATTTGGATTACATATGAAGTCATGTTTATATCCAGTCTAGTGTAGTAGAGCATAAAAATGGAAGCAGAAATTACTGCAAATATCATCAGAATGTCACGCACGGTGCGTTATGGAACAAATTTCCCCTCAATGTATGGAGTATTGTAGGTACTGTTATCGGTTTCTGTCAGAATCAGAATTGTTGATGAGAGGCTAAGAGTGATAGATGATGAGAAGATGAAGAGGTATGAAGAGAGAGAGAGGTGATGGGTTGTCTCTACATACCATCAGGAGCATCAGGGAAGCACTTGAAGAGGTCCTTGCAGCTGCGGATAGGCTGCTCACGGGTGCCCAGAGGAGCGATAAGAGACTGCACCTCGCTGGCAAACTTGTTGAGGTATTCCTCAAACTTGGTCCTGTCCAGATCTTCCACAGTCTTGGGGATCTCGTCGCGGTACTGCAGTGGAGGCAGGCACCGAACAGAGTGTGAAACTCAACTTATAAATCAGTGAAAATCAACTTATAAATCACACAAAAATTAACAGTACTCGACTTCTGTTGTAAGGTTTAACGTGTTTCAGGAAATCTATTTTTATTTACCCTCTCATTTGTCATTTTTTTACGATCAGGCAAGTGTTACATCTTGATCTTTGCAGAGGAAGAATGTACTTTTGAAAAGATTGGAGGCGAAATATATCACTGTGCTGCTGTTTTTACCATATCTTTTCTTCGATGCCATGATAGATATCATAGACAAGATATTTAAGTGTATTTTGAAACAATTTTCATTCTGTTTTTCAGATTTCTCTCATCTTCCTTTCACTAATTATTAGCAATTGGGTTATTCCTTCTGCACAAATATAAGACAAAGAAAACAATCTTGATGACGAGGTTTATGTTTAAAGTGATTGATCTGATTGGTAGAGGAGTAGAAGATATTATGACAAGGTACATGTATTTTCCTGTACTGCAGGTGGGTTACTTACGTATGAGTACTGCTGGGGGCCTTTGGATTGTGGAGCACGTGGGTATTGTGGTTGCTGGAAGGACACACATACACACATAAACCAGTTAATGTTAACCGTCAAGTGACCCGCATGGGATGGCAGACTATCACTAGTCGCCACGCATGACTTTCACAATGTACAGACTGCTTCACATCATTAAGGGTAGGCAGTGTTCGGGGCAAAAACTTACTAAAGCATTTTCTTGTAACAGTGCAAGTTAAGAGAGGTTTTTTATTTTAATATACCAAGATAAATGGATAGTTATCATAGCAATTATAATTTATATTTTTAAACTGTCAAATCTAGCGTCTGGACTGTATGATTAAGGGGAAACATCACAAGACGTCAGGGATTTCTAGGGATGGAGGTTCAGATTACATGAAACTGGAGGTTAACAAAAACTAATTGCATAAAAGGTAAGGAAAAGTAACATCAACAATTTGAAACAAAGCTTAACAGGAACATAAATGCACATGTTTACTTTTATTTCAGGAAGGAGTGACATTACAAAACTTGTGTCAGCAAAGACTTGGAAAAAGTACAAGATAATCGCAATTGGCAACATATTTCTTTGGAAAGGGGAAAAGAGACACAACATAAAACTCAATGTCCACAAAGATTATTTGGCAAAAACATACGGGGTAGGAAGTACCAGGTTTAGGAGTTTTAAGTTCCTTGATTTAGGGGAAATTGCACATTAGATGATGACCAGGTTTTGGAAACATAGTTAACATAATGCCATAATGTAGCAATTAGGCAGGTGTCATAACATTGACAGGTTAAGAGTTTTTGAAAGGGGTTCATAAGGTAACACATTCACTTAATCATTCTTTCGTTTATTTCCAATTTGTTATGTTTGATTTTTATTCTCTTGATCTGTATTTCATTATGTTTGGTCCCTCACAATCAAATTGTGTTTACATACATCATGACTTATGCATTATCTTTTTAAAATGCGTCCCCTCAATAGGGTCATAGTCATACATGTTCAACACATTTTTCTCCGTACATAAAAAGGAGGGCATTGCGAGGAGCAGCTTTGGCAAAATTCAGTATTGGACATTTTTTTTTTTTTTTCAAAAAGATGAAAAGTGATACTTACATAGTCAGAAGCAGCACCCTGTAGGGAAACAAATATGGAGAAAAAAGTGTTAAGCTCTATACAAATCAGTCTATTTACTAACACCACACCAAGGTAGTGACCAAGTTTGACATGGAGGATCACTCTGCACAACAAGTGTTTCAACAAATATGTTAAAATTAAAATTGTATCAGTGAAGTCACCAAGTTAAACAAGGTTTTGAACTCAAAAGGGGATTAGGGTCAATAATATAAAAATATAATATACAAATAAAAAAATGTTCCTCGATTTGAAAAAAGTTAATTCAATTGGGAGTGATTTGAAGTAAATTGAATAATATTTATGGAACACTTTCTGCCATCAAAACTATCAGCAAATATAGGTTTGGTGGTGGTTGGGAGGGATGGGTAGATTGGAGGGGGACTTACTGGTGGTCCAGGAGGTCCGGGGGGTCCTGGGGGTCCCTCTGGTCCGAGGCCTCCACGCTCTCCACGAGATCCCTGGTAGGAACAAGAACAATACAATCAGTAACATCTCTCAAACAGGTTCACTATTTATTACACCTTTGAGTACCATCTATTCATTGATAGTCCCATTTCAATTACAACAATGTATTGCCAATGGAATTGAGAGAGGTAAACTAGGAACAGATGTTTCTCTGGGTTGTGTATGTGTCAATGACCCCCCTCCAAGGGAAAAAAAAGCAGGGGGTTCATGAAATCCTGATCATTTTTTTAAGAGAATGATGCAATGGAGAGCTTTATAATTGATGTATTCAACACTGACATTTTCATAATCTTAGCAAGATAGCAATATTCAAGCACAAGGGCATCATCAAATATATGGAGAATTGATATAAAGCAGAAGGATTCCTTTCTCACAACAGATCAGATCACATCAGGACGGAGCAAGCTCCTATTCCATGAGCTAAGTTCAAAAATCAGTTTAATATACAAGCGACCCGGTGAGTCGCATGTCAGATATTAAGCTGAAAAGAACAGATACTACACATGACCTTTGCCAAAAGGCCGACAAGCGATGACTATACAATGGTTTCTATTTCAGCCTTTGTGTGCAAGCCAATCCCCTGGTCTATAGACCTTGCGTCTGTTGCTTGTGCCGACATCCACTAGTATCACATAACAGAAAGGGTTTGACTTACTCCGCCTCCCCTGAGTCCTGGGGGTCCACGAGGTCCTTCCTTGCCAGTCTTGCCATTTTCACCACCAAATCCCTGAAACGCACCAAACACAAAAGCACCATGGCGTTAGTCAAATCAAAAGCGCAAATTTCTGATGTCGTTTACACTAGGACATGCTGATAGCCATTTACCAGGAAAAATCAGTAACATGAACTTACAATTTAATGAGAACTCATTTAGCAAGACAGGAGAGATGAGAAAAATCAGTAACATGAATTTACAATTTAATGAGAGCTACTTATCAAGAGAGGATGGAAAGAAAAGTTGAATTTAGATAAGTTCTATGCATAAAGTTCAATTCAATTCAATGCAATTCAAATTCAATAATGGTTTATTCAGTAAATATTCATATGTTGCAAATCAGCCAAGAGGCTGATGTTTATAAAAGTAGTAATAAATAATGCCTCCGGCCACTTCGTGGCGGAGGCATAAATACATGTAAATACAAAGTAAATAGCTCATTTCTGACACAACCTACACATGTATAATTAAAATATAAATATAAAACAAAGAATTTGCATAAATAGGTAGAGTATACACTTACAGGAATACCACGCTGTCCAGCTGGGCCATTCTCTCCAGGAGCTCCAGCCTCGCCCTGTCAGGACAGAACAGAAAACAATGTATTTTTACTTCAGAACATTGATTACATGTTGCATTTACAACAAAATTCCTAATATAGCACATAAACATCATTTATTATAACAATAGAAACAGTTCCTTCTTGGCAATGATTTGTTCCAAATCTTAAGCTCATAGCCAGGTTAGTCTTCTGATTGTCGGCTTTCTTTGAAGATATATATACATGTACATATCATTTGTCTACATACAGATTTTCCTCTAAAAATCACTTCTTGCTACTATTCTTTAGTAGAACATATGTGTGTCGATTCGCACAAGGCCAAAGTGCTGCCTTCCGATATGAATGAAATTTTTTCTATGCCAGGTAAAATGCTGCTTGTTAAGATTTGTGTACATTTTGGGTGACCAAATGCACACACGGCACACTGAGAGTCAAACAAGGAAGGCAAAAGCTCCACCAGAAACTTACCGAGCGTCCCTGAGCTCCAGGTCGTCCCATCATACCGGGCATTCCCTTGTGTCCCTGCAAGTCAAAACAAAACACAAGTGTTGTAACATCATGGCGCTCTTCATGAAGTCATTCATTCTTCTTTCAATATTTTGAGATTAAAATGCTACAATTTGGATCATGATTGAAACAAGTTGTGGCATTAATTACGCCACCTGAAAAAGATGATTGATTTCCCCCACTTTTTTTATTAAATTCTTACCAATACCTCTTCCTAGCACTACAACTACTATGAAGGTTTATCATTTTAATAAATTTTGTATTTTAGGCAAAGTGATCTTAGACCTTATTTGCCCCAAAGAATCTTATTAAATGCGGCTATATCAAACATACCAGTACACATGTTTGTCGCATGAAGCAAACACACCACCTAAAAAGAAATCTTAGATTATGGTTTTCTATCCACTTCATTTCATCTCCAAAACGACTGTTACAATAGTTCGGGCAACCTGCTCTTTTCAGAAATGAGGGAAGATCTCAGTCGATTTACCCTCTCAGTACCATCACTGGATTGTCCCATGTCAATAACAACACATAATGTCTCCTATGGGACTGAGGGAGTTAACTGTTGCCTCTTACCGATGGTCCCTGAGGTCCTTCCTCTCCACGTGGTCCAGCTGGTCCGCTTGGTCCCTGCAAGGAGAAAACATGAGGGGATATTATCATCCATGGTAATGCATGTCTGGCTTACATCTCGAATGGAAGCTCTTTAATAGTGTCAAAGAAATTCCGTGATTTTTATCAATCTGGGGGAAAGTCAAGAATTCATTGCTAGAATTACCTCATGATGATGGATTTCCCTGCAGATTTTTTGTTTTGATTTTTGGTCAGCATTCAAATATTCTTGGAGAAATTTGAATTTGTCAGTTTCAGCTTTGATATTTTTTTCACAAAATAAATTTCTGTTCATGACAACTAAAGGTCTGTGAAAAAAAAAACGGACTGGTAATACTAGTCAATCACACACAAGCAAGTCAATCATGTCACATTATTGGGCTTTCTAGGGGTATGACAGGCTGGGACCTACACAAAATGCCCAGGTGGGCCTGTCTGTGACTTACCACACGTCCAGTAGGTCCGGTTTCACCAACGCCGCCAACGGGTCCCTGTGCTCCCGTCTTTCCACGGAGTCCACGCTCTCCCTGAGCTCCAATACCTCCAGGTGCACCCTAGAAAGGAGACCAGGAACCACTCAATGTAACAAACACAAACGATCTCATAGGAAACTGACTGATAATGATATTGTCAACTTGCTTGTAAAACCAGATCATACAAGGATTATCCCTATGGTCAGGAGTAATCATATTAAGTTACTTAGCATGGGATGTTCTCACTTAATTCTCTTACAGGTTCATTTTCACTTCCTATTTTCTGAAGGGATTTCTTAAGCATATACCGTAGTATTGACATATCTATAATCATGGGCTTAAACATGTGAAATGCTAAGTTCAGAAAGAGTAGAAATTAACATTGTCAGTAACAAGTATGAAAAGCCCAGCGTTTTGTTACATGTGTATATGCCCATTGTATTGAGAGAGTTAGGAAAACCATTGAAGTCACGTGGACTCACAGCCCAGCCCAAATTATTGGGCAGTTCCAGTGAACTGGTCAACCTGACGTGGAATAGAGAGCACTTGCCGGAGTGCTAGTCACACTTACCCGCATTCCCATGAGTCCGTTGACGCCATTGTTACCCTTGGCTCCGGTATCTCCACGAGCTCCAACATTTCCGACTGCGCCAGGCTTGCCATCCTTACCATCACGGCCCTGTCACCAGACAATCAGGAATTGAACAAATGAACTGTGAGACACAATACCAAAAATCAGAGGGCAGACAATGCACATTGTATTTGACTGCTCTAAATCACAACAGATCAATTCTTGTTCGTGTAGAAGTAACCACTATGTATGCCATGTTGGGGGAAACACCTCGAGTTTTCATCAATGCTCGCATGTGGCATTAAGCACGAGTCCAATGCCTTATGAAGGAAACACTGCTTTAGAGCCTGAACTCAATTTACACATTTCCATGAGGGATAAAAATGCAATTAACACACAATCAATGGATACAATGCTTACATAATACTGACAAAGGCATTACAGAAGCATTAACATTGCAGAGATAAAAGTGTGAAGAGTTATTGAAAGATTTCCCAAGAAAACTCACATCGCTGCCGGGGATTCCTGGAGGTCCCTGTGATCCTGTTGGTCCTCGAGATCCCATGGATCCAGTCTCTCCATCACGTCCTTTAGGTCCCGCAGATCCCTCGCTTCCCTGTTCAAGTAGCAATACACAAGACATCGTCACCATCAACATCATCCCTTCATTGAACTACTTCCACTCTTATAATCTTCTGTGGACAGGAGTAAAGCACAGGTCATTGAAGTTGTTGTATCATCGTCCTCATTCTGATAATTACAATCGTCAATCAGTCGCGGTGGCATTGCCACACAAGTAGTTGGACAACATAATTTTTTTTTTTATATTCAAATTCAGATGCACCTCCAATTGTTTGAAAGGTTTTCAATGTTAACATCAAACATCTTCTGATAATTCATTTTTTTTAATAAATCTACTAGTGGAAATAATGTGCTTGTTTCAGGTAACACGAAAAGAAAGAGTTCTAATGTCAAATGATCATACTTGAATTCTTAACTCTGTATGTGGCCCATGGGTATTCTTACAATTCATATACACAACTCCCATACAGTAGCAGTTTATCTGGCACACAAAAGATTAATGGTGTCTTTGTTGAGATAGTTCTCTGGGGGCAAGTACTCACCGGTCGTCCAGGAGGTCCAGCAGCACCAGCGGGTCCCACGATTCCACCGCCTCCCTGCAAACCAGACACACAAGGACAAGTAAGAAGGGGTGCACATTGGAAGATAGACAAGTGAGAAGGGGTGCACATTGGAAGATGGACAAGTGAACAGGGACCCACAACAGAAAGAGACGGGGAAAGTGAAGTGAGGTGCAATCCAAAAAGAGAGGAACAAGTGACATCAACCAGAAATCATGAAAAAAAACATAACCTTATATATAGATTTGCACAAATAAAGAATTTTCCCTTTTTGACAGTACACACATTCAGACGACGAATACAGTAGCATGGACAATAATAAGAGGTTGAATGAGGACAAACAATGTATATTAAAATACTTGCATAAACATTAGGGTTCATCAGTACTTACAATGCCTCCAATTCCACCAGATGGTCCCTGAGGTCCTTGAGGTCCAGTTGCTCCCTGAAATGAGACAAAAATAAAGTTAAGTCACAAGATATGTTTGAATAAGAGATGCATATATATCAAGGCACAAGATATGTAATTAAGATAAACATATACAATACGCCGCAAAGACACATACAGCTGAAATAGGCCATTGTATACAAATACTCGGTACAACTCAAAATGATGAACGACAACAAAATTTCAACCACAGTCACATCTTTCACTGTCCGATCCATGACATTAAACTGCATAAAGCAGTGATCTTTTTCCTTATCTCACACATTGCCACTCAGATGCAGCCTGCTTTTCAGAGTGTGGAGGGTTTGCTTACAGTGTTTCCACGGCGACCATCCTCTCCAGAGGTTCCCTGGCGTCCTGGAGGTCCAGCGACTCCTGGGGGTCCACGCTGGCCTGGGTTTCCACGAGGTCCAGTTGATCCCTTGAAAGGATGAGGGGAGGAAAAATGTTAAGTCATCCAAAAAGATTTAGCTCAGATGCAGATTCTTGTCAGAAACAATCTAAGAAGAACCATAATTATTATCAACACAATGATGTATATATCTAAAAGCATCATGATTTCCATTGAAATGAGGCAGGACATTTATTCTTTGTGGAACAGTCTACTAAACAAGATGCTAACAAATGTACGTATAAAATGAAATATTATCACATTGGATATTTGAGTAATAATTTTTTTTTTCTTTCATATCATCAAACATAGACTTGCACCATGATGATTATATTTGATAGGAACAAGAATTATTAAGAAATGTACAACATGAATAAAATTCTCCTTTCGATTTCTTAAAAAGGCAAAATGAAATTAAGGCGGACTTTAAAATACAAGACTATTTAAGTCAGACAATGCAGAATGTATCTTACTTGGCGGCCATCTTCTCCAGTGTTTCCAGTAGGTCCAACGTTTCCAACAGGTCCCTATAATAAAGAATAATGACAACATTGATTATGATTATACAACATGTACAGTGTCCAACAAATACCTGCATTTATTTTATTCCCTAATTGTGGAACCTATAGAAAGGATTGAGATGTTAATGATAAAACAGATATGCAAGACCTCTCTTCACAACAACAAGAATAAAGAGCCCCTACATTCACTGCGGAGATGAAGACTGGTAGACTGAGGTGGTACCAAGTCAAGGGGAAAGGATAAAGGAAAGCAATGGGCTACAGTGGGCTCTGAATTGAAAAGAGTAGCAAGCTAAAGACCTGGTGGCAGGCACACACACTGGTTGAATGTACATGCTAGTGGATACCATATGGACTTCATGGCATGGAAAAGAACTATTAATTTAATGAAATTCCCAACCCAAAACGATCATGAGATGGATGACTTTTCAATTTCAAGACTTCTACCATACCAAAAGGAGTAGTTGTAAAGGATAATTTAAGATAACTTTAAGGCCAACAAATTCTTTAAATATTATTTAACTCATGATTAATTGTTAACTTCACTATGCACAAATCTCTCTTTGTTATTCCAATATCTTGTCCATTGATTATCATGACATCTTTAACTTCATCATTATGTTTTTTTTTTGTTATGTAAATTGTAGCTTTATGACTTCATTACTTACGGCTTCTCCGGTAGCTCCTGGGGGTCCATTCATGCCTGGAGGTCCAGACATTCCCTAAAATTTAACAAAAAACAACAATATTAACCTGTGCCCGCTTATACATTGCATTAAGGTACCCTTGGACTAAAATTTTGTCTAGACATCTAGCAATATTTTACTGTCAAAGTCATGATTGTTGCACCAAAAAAAAAGTACAAACACAAACTGCATGGCAGTTTTAAACAAGAGGGGGTTTTCTTCAATTAAAACTTACTATCTACCCAGATTTTCATCACTATTCCATGACAATGTACTGCACATCACATGAGGCATGTGAAGCACTCTCTTGCCAACATGTCATACTGTTTATAATTGATGCATTTGAATGAACGTACAATTACAAACTAATCGGCTGATTTAGACAAGAGGGGAGTTTTCTTCCATTGAAACTTGATATGTACCCAGATTTCCATCACTATTCCATGGCAATGTACGGTACATTGCACGAGACATGTATTACCATTCACAGAATTAAAAGCCAATGTTGCATTTGACTGGGTTAAAAGTTATTCTGGCAACTCCTCTGTACATCAAGCTTTGTTCCAGCAGGCTACATAATGGGCATAATATCCCATATTAAGGAAATCAAATTCAAACATTGGCATAAATAGCATTACATTAACAAACATAATATTGATGTGAAGCTGTTGCTTTTCCTGCCATCTCTGAATCCATAATTTCAACTAGAGAATCTCTGTGCATGGGGTATTTGTTTACGATGCCATGTACTTACAACTGATCCTTGGTTGCCGACGTCTCCACGGGATCCGCGAGGTCCAGCCATACCCTGTGAACAAATCGCAGACACTCAAATATCAAAATTGTTTTTCTGAATCACTTTAGACTGTTGTATAATGAAAACATAATAATCATCTATGTAAGGAGGCATGTAATTGAATTCTATACATGGATTGTTTGAATTTCCCTCATGGAATATACAGTGTAAGAACAAATCACGAAAGCATACAAGCATATAATTTAGGAAAATGGAGAATAAGAGAAAGTTAATGTGTGACGTGAAGAAAGGGGGGCCACTATGAACAACAGGGCAAATAAATCAAAAATAGAAGAGATGAAAGAAGGTGCAGGAGGAAAAGTGAAAGAAACTAGGAAAGGATGCGCACAGCTACGAGTACCAATAATCCCAAGAAGATCCGTGCTTTCTGAAAGAAGTACCTGAGGTCCAGTTGGTCCTGATCGGCCCTGTCCTCCGGGCTCTCCAGAGTCTCCCTTACCACCCTGAGGTCCAGCAGGTCCCCTCTCGCCTGGGGCTCCACCCGGTCCCTGCAACAAGACCACAATCCAAAGTGTCAGTGTATCGGCAACATCACAAGCCGCTATTCACAGAGATAGAGTATCAGCAACATCACATACATGTATCATTTACTCAGTGTTGGTATATCAGCAACATCACAAAAATGTATCATTTATCATTGTCGGTGTTTTAGCAACATCACATAAGATGTACATGTACATGTGTCGATACAATACTAACAGTGTCAATGTATTTTGCAATATCATACACCTTAATAATAACATCAGTGTATCAGCAAGCAACACACATCATCCTTCATGGTATCAGTGCATTAGCAAGCAACACGCACAATCCCCCCACAGTGCCAGTGTATAATAAGTAGTGCAATTGATAAGGCAGATACTTACGGGGTTTCCTGGGATTCCACGTGGTCCCATGCTTCCCTTCTCTCCACTGGCTCCCTGGTAAAAACAAAAAGAAACTTGGAATCAGTCTCAAGAAAAACGGCACAGATTAAGCCATAAAACAAGGGACTACTTCTGGATGGCTATCCAATGCATTTGTATTTGAATGTGAAGGAATATAAATGACATTGACTATCATCTATGTTCTTTCCATTCCCTTATGCTTGTAGAATATGTGGTTCTAGATCAAAAAGAGTTTTACATGTTCATTTAAATTAATGTTAATAAATACAATACTTGCCACAAGCACATGCTTAATTTGGATTTACTTAATAATTAAGTCTTGATGAAAAACTGTTAACTGTTAACTATGTAACAAAGGGATAGCCTAAGTATGTTTCATTTCATTACTTAGAGGAATCATATGGTGTTAACAATTAATATCAACAAACAAATTCAATTCACTTCAATGTAAAATATGACACATGGGATATTAGCCACATAACAGTATCAGAATTCTTACACGTGATCCCTTTGATCCTGGGGGTCCGTTGGGTCCGGGCAATCCTGGTCCTCCCTGAAACAGAAAGAAAACCATTCAAATGAATTGATGGATGCTAAAAGCCTTCAATGCTTGACAGCTATACCTGCGAATCACAATTATTGACAATTTTGCTTGCAAGACACAAGAAATGACAGCTCAACCTGCAGGCCTCAATGAATGACGACTATGCCGGCTTGCATAAGCTTTTGATTACCACTCTTAACATTACAACTGTTACTCCTATATCAGTTTACTCCTGCCTTTTAACCTTTAATACATGTACATACATCTACAAAAGACAGCATTTGGTGTGATCAATATCATAAATAAATATAGTCAATATTCAACTTTTAGTTATATTGCATTAATGAGCAGAAAACTTGGTTGCATGGTTTCCTACTATTTTTGTTCATGTGTTTGCATTTGCAGGTTCAGACTAAATGCTAATCAACAGCTTGCAGACACCCATAATTCATATTTAAATTAATGTCTAACTGACAAACATTCTTATCAAATCCATGACTGAATTCAAGAATTACCCAGTGTAATTCTTACTTCCAAACTATGGTGATACTTCAGTTTGGAGAGACAGTACTTAAAAGGACAAGGAAAGGGGACTCACATTATCTCCCCTCAGTCCCTGGACACCACTTGGTCCCATTGGTCCAGTAGCACCCTGTAATACAAACAAATCAAGATCAACAGCTTAAGCATTTCTTCTATTTGTACAGAATCCACAGAAATAAAATGGACATAAGAACTTCAAACAGGTGAATCATTAGTATTAGAGAACTGACTTAATCCCAAATTTTACAAGTGACAGGGATCATCATTTACCTTCTTTCCACAGTGAAATGTTAACTCCATACTGAGATGTGTATGCAAATTAATAGATCCCGAATTAAGAATAACTCTTATCTCATGACATATACAATTGGGGCTGTATGAGTATTGTATGATAAATTTGTACTCTACTGTTATTCAAATATTCATTAATTCATGTATTGTTTAGCTCATGTTGTTCATGTCATTTCAATGTTGAGTATTTCAATGTTATGCTCTCTACTAGAAAATAATATGTTCATCTTTCTTGTCATTTTTTTCTCCAAAATGTATTTTTTTGTAAACAGAATGAGATTGTAAAAGCAATTGTTATGCTACTGTGCACAACATTAACAAAATTTTCTAATCTTATCCAATCTCGTCCATCATATCAAAAGAGTTCAATTTGAAAGGTGAGAACATACATCTCCTCCAGCACGTCCTGGGGGTCCCTGGTTTCCTGGAGAGCCACGGTCTCCCTGCTCTCCCATCTCACCACCAGCTCCGATGCCTCCACGCAGACCAGGGGGGCCCTACACAGGCAATGCAACACATCAGACATGGCAACTACATTTCTCAGAGAAAAAGTTATGAAATCATTCTAATTTCAGGGCCCTCTAAGACAATACAACAAAGAAGACAGCAATATTTATCAGACAATGTCATGAAATAAGTAACCTATACTTTTTTCTTTCATTTTTTTTTATAAATGATGAACAGAGAGATAATTGGAGAGTGACCATAAAGAATATATTCTAAACTTAAAGTATGTGTACAGAGTAACAAAAATCATTTCAATCCAATGTTTTCTCATGGAAGGTTTGAAAAATAGTACGTACTACAGTAAACATGTTAACTGATTTTTTAAAATCAGAAGAAACATTTCTCATGCAGATCATATCAAACAGAAAGTAAGCATGGGGTGAAAGAGGGGAACTTGAGGGCTACTTACAGGCAGTCCACGCAGACCGATTGGTCCCATTGCTCCAACAGCTCCGGTAGGTCCCTAGCATGATATGGAATATACATACAATCAGGATTGTAGCAATACATTTATGTTCTCTTCTTCATATTTGACATTTCTATATGCATTCCAGTGAAAGCCATGTGTACAAAAAATTTATTCGCAACTGTCACGCTTTTCAAATTATCAGGTGAATTTTACAAATAAGATGCGCCTATATAATAGGCTCTATAAACATCTCCTTTTTGAGTGTCCTATATACATGCACAAGAATACTGCTGAACCTCAAAATGTAGGAAACAACATCTTTCTAAGGTAAATTTATAATGCTTTATATATTTTTTTAGAGAATAATATAAAAATGGATCTTTATGTGAAGATGCTGCAAGGACTGCTATTTGCGCTACTTACAACTTCACCATTACGTCCCTGTCGTCCATCAACACCACGCTCTCCAGCAGTTCCAGCTGAGCCCTGGAGTCCAACTGCACCACGAAGACCTTGCTCTCCCTATATGGACATAGCCAGGAAATCACATGTCAATATACATGTAGGGATGTTTTGAGACACCTAAATCTACTTATTTTCACAAAAGTGGCGACAATTTTCAAGGGGTGTCAAATGAAAGTATATGGATGGTTGGATCAGGTAAATTAACTAATTTCGATCAAATTGGCAACAACTTTCAAGGAATGCCAAATAAATGTGTATAATTTGTATTGCCTCTCTGTGTGAATGGACTTAAGAGGGCATTCGAGCATCAGGATATACAGTGTAGATGTGTGAAGGCTTATTTAATCCATTGGTATCAATTCAAAACAATTTCAAAGGATTACCAAATGATAATGACATAAAAAATTATTAAGACAACCCTTTTACGAGTCAGAACAATGGCATTAATATTACATGTCATTCAATTCAGCAATGAGTAATATTGCAATCAAATGTTTCTCCGGATGAAACTTCATGGGCATATTTCCTCTTTGTATGAAACAGATGTGAGGGAACTTACCACATCTCCTACAACACCGCCAATTCCGCGGCCTCCTTGGATGCCACGGTTTCCACGGCTACCACGAACGCCAGTCATACCTGGTAGACCGAGAGGGCCCTACAACAGAACAACCGTAATCATTGCTTATTGACAGGTTTACTTATTTACTAAGAAAAAAAAGGGAAAAAATACAACCAGCTATTCTTCTTCTTTACATATTCACTTGTTATAAAGTATTAAGAGAACACGCTATATAAACGGCAATTGCTTCTGACTTAGATGTGCATTTCTAACATGCAAAAATTTTCTAAAGTTGATTTTATTTCATTTAAGCTTTTGATCACATTTCATTAAAGCTTTTGATAAATCTTGTTATGTTCCCTTTCATTTTTAATCAGATGATAACAAAGAATCAGTATACACAATAAAGCTACATTATAACTAAAAAGTATAAGACTACCAAAACATTAGATTGGTATATTAATATCAACTTTTTAGTGCTGTAACTTTTGTCTTTTATGAAATATGAAAATGATTCTCACTACAAGCCCTTACCTGAGCTCCTGGGATACCGGCTGGTCCCTGAGTGCCATCGTCTCCACGGCTGCCAGCCCTTCCCACGCGGCCAGCGGGTCCAGCTGCTCCGGGCTCACCATTAGCACCCTACAAGCAGAGCGACGCCAAACACGACCACATTTAATACTCAGGCAAGAAGTACGTTGCAAGAGCGGCATGAACAAATCATGTACAATGATCATTTCTTGTAATGTTTATAAGAACAAGTATATAACAACAAAACAAAGAATTGAGTACAATTACTCCTGATTGCACGAATAGCACTGAAAATCTGTTAAGAGAATTTGTGTTCCAACTTTTACTTCTTCACTTGTCTTAATGAGCTTGAAACTTTGTCACTTAAAAAAAGGTACACTATTTTGAAAAATATGAACTATTTGTTCAAGTGGTCCAACTAATAGCATAGCATAATAGCATATCTAATAGCATAATAAGAGAGGATTTCCTGAAACAAAATAATGATGATTACTGCACAGGAGAATAATTTAGAGTATTAAAATGTGAAAGCATTTTATGATTTTGTTGAACATTTCTTGTCGTTATTAAAGATGATTTGTAAAGTTTAAACAAACTTAGCTTCACATCTCAAAGATAGAGAAATGTACTTACACCTTCTCCCTGGGGTCCTGGGTTTCCGGGGGCTCCACGGTTGCCGTTGAAGCCCTGTCAGGATTGGAAACCAAGTAAGATTTTAACTCTCCCAATACATAGCAAAGAAAACGTCATTGATTTAATGCATATTTCATGCATGAATGATACTAAGAGGATTAACACATAACATACAGTTCACTCTGGTACAAATGAACTATCAAAATATGGATGCACACATACACAAAACTCCTACCAATTAACAGGTACATAAGCATATTTTTTTTTACTAAAATTGACTCACTTTTTGGTTAAATCACATTATCTGCAATTGTATGTTATATGTTCTGTTCATTCATTTAAAGGTAGCTCGTCCCTTTTGCAGAGCTAATTCTGAAAGTTCCCTGACTTTGTCATCATTTGAGAGAGTGTGTATGACCTTTCCCTGGAATCAACAAAGTGTAATATTCAGTTTTGAGCGAATAATCTTTGATAATTGATCAAGCTTCTTTTTTTTCGTACCACGAAAAAGTAAAATCTCAGTGAAAACTAGTTACATTTTAATTTATTCTACACGAGTTATAATACCTCTTACTTCAATATTTCACAGTTGGTATCCCAAAGATACTTGCTAAATATGTGAAAACTTTAAAGGGGACGGGCCAACTTAAAAGTCTGCAATATAATCATTTTGGTAATTTAATAACAAAATCTCAAAAGAGTAATATGTTCAAAATGAAATTAATTGTTAGATACGGTTAGAGCACATGGTAAGAGTGTGTTTGTGTGGCTGTGTCAGACCAGTCACTATGGTTGGTTACTCACAGCTTCTCCCTGGAGTCCTGGTGTTCCCTGAGGTCCTGGGGGTCCAGATGCACCCTGTGGAATACAACCAATCACAGGACATGGTAAACATTCTCATCTTTAACCAGAAAACAATGTATTCTTCTTCTTTATATCATCCTCAATTAAGCATTTATTAAATGTATGTCAAATAAGATAAAACAGCACAAGAATTCAATTCTGTCAGCACTCAATTTCTGTGTTTTACAGATCTGGCCTAAAAAAATGTTTATTCCAGATTCATTCATCATGCATGTTTGAGAAAAAAAATCCTTTGTATTTGATCATGGGTCTCTAGAGGTTATTTACACCCATTTATGATACAACAGAAAACATCATGCATGCAAAGAATTACATTCAGCGCCTTACCCTTTCTCCATTGGGTCCTGGTGGTCCGTCTCGGCCTGGACTTCCCTGTTCAAGAAAAAACATATTTCAATTGAAAATTGATATTCATGGCATGATGTCACAATCATCAATGTTATGGAATCAAACATATCATAAAAATAAATAAAAATTGTGTTAATGAGACAATCATCACATCTTTCTATAACAAGTTATCTGAACTCCTAATACAGGATAACAAGGGACAAATAACATGGCAGGAAAGTAGGGTTAACCCTTTTACATTAAATCAACAGTTGCAATGAAACCCTATAGTTCTAAGCTAACTGCAATTACAAGGAAGTACAGTGGAGCCTAGGTAAAACTTTTAAATTATCTAGCTTGTACATTGCCTGAATGCATATGGTCTGTTGGGCTCTACTGCAGATCCCACGCTAATCTGTACCATCAAAAAAATGTCCATTTCTTGTGCAAACCAAATATGAAAAGTGCTAGTTGGTGAAAGCATTAATTACAAATCCACATGTATCATCAAATATAAGTCAACAGTTACAAGATACATATAAGAAGTCTAAGCTGCTTACAGTAGGACCAGTCTTTCCATCATTTCCAGCCAGGCCATCCTCGCCAGGGGCTCCCTGTAAAATACAATAGCGACATGGCAAATTATAATTTGTATTGTAGATGTTGGTGGAATAAATCAAAACTCTGGACACATTATAATATAGTAATCACAAATGCAATGGATTGTATGAAGCACTGCTGTATTCTGTATGACTTCAGTCCTCCTCCTTATCCTCCTACTACTACATGTACTACTACTACTAGTACTGCTAATAGTATTTATTTACTACTTATTCTTTTTCTTCTATTACTACTTCAAATACTACCACTACTACTACCACTACCACTACCACTACCACTACCACTACCACTACCACTACCACTACTACTACTAGCATTTATTTACTACTTATTCCTTTTCTTCTATTACTACTTCAAGTACTCCTACTAATACTACTAGTACTACTCCTACTACTACTAGCATTTATTAACTACTTATTTTTTTTCTTCTATTACTACTTTAAGTACTCCTACTACTACTACTACTACTACTACTACTACTACTAGTACTACTCCTATTAATACTATCACTACTACTACTAGTACTACTACTATAAGTACTATGACAACTACTATCGCATTTTAATATCAGGTCAAGAATTAGCAAAAAGCATACAGATCTCAGAAGAAATAAAACTGAACGGGTACAAGAGTTAATACAGGTTAACTTTGGGCGACAAAAAATGACTAGAAAATTTCCGAAAGGTTAACTCACGTTGGGTCCAGTTTGTCCGGGTGCACCAGGTTCGCCATTGGACCCCTAAAAGATAAAATCATTCCAACACTTTAATACAGGTTTATATGTTCATGTATCAGCAAGCACTGCTTCAAAGCAACTATTCAGTATACCAATGGTACAGCATACATTTTTAAACTTCAGACTATTCTGTAAATCAAACAGGAGTACCTACATGAAAGAGGGCGATCCAGTAGTGATATGGGATTTCAGAAGATGGATGGTAAAACACAGCAAGTGTAGATATAAGGTGTATTAGACTACTGAACCACATCATTTTCAAGGACAATCTTCTCATTCAATATATTCATCTGTGGCGATTTCTTTAAATCAATCTACCAACTATGAGATACTTTGAAGATTACATGAAAAATTAATGCAAATGAAAGGTACAATCCAAAAGGATGAAAGAGCAGATATCATGAAGATAAAGGCACATGTGGAAAATAAAAGAAGAGAAAAGGGACAAATTTGGGATTAGAGATAGATGAAGCAATGAAGGACGAAGTGGAGAGGAAGGGCAGGACTATGACACCAATGAAGAGTGTGCAAGCTACTTACCCTGTCTCCGGTCTCTCCTGGGGTTCCCTGGTCGCCAGTCTCACCCATGTCACCCTAGATACATAGACAAAGACATGGGGTAAGTAGAGGTAGAATTCCCTGGAAAGTATCTCTTGACATCACTTCTCACCACCAGCAAGAATGACTACACTTCAAAATATAGTACAAGTACTACAGGTATTTCAATCATCAAATCGATTTTGAATACAAATGTGTTACATGATTTGTAATTACTGAAAGGAAATAAGCTGTATAATCCGTGAGTTTCTTTTGATGTCATTTTTTTGTTGTTGCAAAGCCTAAGGTCATTAATAAGCCAAAGATATGTGTTCCGCTGAGCTGAAATACATCACATTTCCAAGAAAAAAAAGGTGACAATATCTCAGTGAATATCAATTAGTAAGATCACTCATGCAGTTGAAAAAAACTCAATTAAGTATGAACATACAATAACACTTTGATGTCAGGATAGGAATGACTGTCCCTTCCAAGGAATGGTTAAAGGTATCAGGAAGGACTTAGCTCAACCAAACTACATGTACACTGTGGAGGGACAGATGCCTTCAGCTTACCATGAATCCACCAAGACCAGGAGCACCAAGGATTCCTGGGCCACCTTGAGGTCCCTGTGAGGAGCAGAAAAAAGAAATTATTTTTAACAACAGCAATTAAACACTGATCTATGAATCAAAGATGTAAATATTGTTATGAGGATGCAGCATTGATATTGTTATTAACTCACATACATAGAACTTAAAATAGCAGTATTATTAAAATTTGAATCTTTAATCACCTTTTTCTTTTCACTAAGAAAACAAGTCTCTTATCTCAACTTACCACTGATGCAAGAATTAAAGCTAAGAACATGGTGATAAAATAAATAATTGCATTTCCCTCTTTGTTCATCAGTATCTTCAATAAAAAACACTGTAGATACATTTTATTCAAACTAAAAAGAGGTATCGATTCACGATTCTCAATGAAATCCATTTAGTGACAAGACACATGCTCCACATGGTTCGGAGGAATGTTCGTTCATCAATTCAAGTGTGCTTTCCATTACGTGATGGAAACCATTAAGCCCTATTGAAATTGTTTAAATCATTACTAGTAGAGCATGTGCCTAATCAGGAAAATTAATTTTTAAAATGTGCCTGGGATATAAGAAAATGAGCGCTAGAAGGGGGTGGGGGGGTGGGGCTACTCACGGGTTCACCCATTGGGCCACGAGATCCAGAGGGTCCGGGGCCTCCTTGCTCTCCCTGTGCACAAACAACAAATCAACAAATCAACATAAAACTGACATTCATTACAAACATATCAAAACAAAAAGCATAGACTTCCATTAATGGTCATCATTGGTCATCAGAGTTTTATTAATTAGCTGGGAGAAGGGACATGTATTGTTCATACAGGTTGCAAAGAAGTCTCTGATATGGCCACATACAGTAGCTGCTGAAAATGTAAAGAGTTGGCAAATTTCACATCACCATAGCTTTATTATCACTTGGCTAGTGTTTTCATTTGTCTGATTCATCTGTTTCTTTTGTAACATCATTGTTTACTTTGGTGAGCTACCCTTCAATTGAAAGGAGCTCTCGTCTATTACTAACACTCAACAAAAGCACAATCTACACTTACAATCATACAACGTAACTTCTACATTTAGACACTTTTTTTTTTGTCTTTACTTGTGTATGTTTGCATCTTATATATTTTCTAACAGTATTACTCACTTTATGACATATGACGTGTGTCAGGCCCTTCCTGATTGTGTCGTTATGAATTAACTTACAAGCATAGCTTTTCAGATCGGCCTCCTCCATAGCATGTCAAGTGAAAAAAAGGGAATGATTTCTTTCTTTGCTGCATGTATCTGTATAGTGAGGAATCAAGGACTACCTACCGCTGATCCAACTGGTCCTTGGACTCCCTCTTCTCCTGCAGCTCCGCGCAGACCCTACAGGCAAATCAGAACATAAAATGAACCTCTTACCACAGATGTTATACTATACAACACCTACCAAAAATCCTGAAATCCCATTGGTCAACCGCATAACATGACAAACTACAATTGGTGTAAGAGGAGATATCTCGTACCATTACACTCATTCACATTCTGTATACCATTACATGCCCAACGTCAAGGATACAAATGATAAATATATAAACATACTCTGAATCAACTATTTTCAGTTAATACATTTTTAGAAGACTACCTTTCTAATTATGCCACAATGGTTATTATCAAGCTTGACATTTAACTCTTCAATTGTTTTTCACTATATGTCCAACTTCAAAATATTTAAAAAAGAAAGACTTACCATTGGGCCACTTGGTCCACGGCTTCCAGGCAGTCCAACGTATCCAGGTGAACCCTACAAATTAAACAAACATTTCAATACCTCACCTTACATCAAACACTACCGGTAATCAGTGCTCCAATTCATTTTTGATTTTTTTTTTTATTCTCGCTTTCACAAATACCTCTTTTGGCATACCTAGATATTGTCTGCAAATAAAAAATTCTGTGTTATTAGGATATCTTTGTTTGATAAAGTTCTGCAATTATGTGGTAAAATTGAGCTTAAACATCAAATATTACGATTCCACTTTATGATGGTGGACATCTATCAAGTAATAAAAAATCCAGGTAGAAACATACATTTCAGAGCAAATTTTATCTTGAACATGCAGTTCAACAGGTTCTTTAGGGTTACGTATTCTTTGAAAAGATCTTGATTTTTGTACTTACAGCATCTCCCCTCTCTCCAGACACACCAGGTGGTCCAGTGGTACCCTGTTGGGGCAAATAGGATGACAAATTAAGCAACAACCACAAAAATTGTATTGAAGTCAGATTAGACAAAGTCTCTGGCAAAGTATTCCTGTGGTCTTCAACCAACAATAAATAATCAGATATTACTTCATTTATGATAAGCTCAGCACTGCCATCAGAACTGCTGTGTGCAGTAAAAAAAAAATCCCCATATGAATGTTTGTGCAAAGTATCAAATATCATGTTTAGATTAAGGGTTAGCACTGTATCGATATAAGATGTGTATAGTCCAAAATACCAGTATGAATACACATTCTTGTTTATTCACATGAACTGTGCACATTTCTCACAAAAAAATTGAAGAATATGGGTGTATCAATATTCTTTGACATTCATAATGATTACAAACTGTAAACATGGCCAGCATTAAAGGCATCAACCTTTCTGTAATGAAGAGTTGTGACACACACAAAAAAAGTAAAAACAAATCAAGAAGTACTATATTTGGAGCATATATGGCTGGTATTGTATTCCAATAGTACCTGAGGTCCAGCTTGTCCATTAGCTCCAGGCATTCCATTGTCACCAACAGCTCCCTGAAAAATAACAAACGAACGCATAATCAAAATCAAACTGATTAATATTCGTTTTCATCCCCAAATTTACATGTAAGCAACATATCGCAGGGTGAAAAAATATTTAAGGAAGGTGAACAACATTTATGTAGACTTTGGTATCTTTCTTTTTAGACAATGTAAAAGATCAATTAAGAGTCCATGGTTTGGAAGCAAGTATTCAGCTTAACATGATAACGTAAACTGACTGCAGTTTTCAATCCTGTATTATCCTGATATTTACCACATTTTTGTTATTCATAGAACAGTACTGAAAAACAGGGCTAAAGGGAAGATGATTTTACTCACCATCTCTCCGATGCTTCCAGGTGATCCACCGTTACCAGGTATTCCCTGTAGATGCAAGAGAAACACAGTTTTAATATGGACTTGTCTCCACAATTTAAGATTGAACTAACCAATCTTCACAGTTTTTATTTCACTAATATCACCTGAAGATCAATGTAATTCATGGAAAGGGATTTCTTTCATGTGACACAATATGCAAATAAATATAATACAAAATATAATATAAAAAATATACAAAGTTAGGTACAATGATAGCAAACTAGGGAACAGAGAATGTATAAATGCTTCCATTACATTCCACAAATTAGTTAGGGCAGGTATAGACAAAAAGATATACAGCATGTATTTAAAAAAACATTAAAGAGCTATCAAAGTATGTAATACATTATCAGAACAGATGCCTACATCATAAAGAGCTACAATTTATTGTAAGATTGATATCAATCGTAAATCCATATCAAAAGAACCTTAATATCGTTATTAATCGTAACTTGCAATTAATTTTGACAGTAGCTATCATAACTACAGACAATAGATTGTAAAATCTTGCATACACTTGGAGTGAAAAGAGCTGGTCATGGTTTTGTGATTAAGCGAGTCACAGTGAATAGTCTCTCTTTAATTGATAGTTAGTTGCCATCTATTGCAACTCACTCTTTGAGATGCGACGCCCAGGAAACTTGAATGTAAGATGGACAAATGCGAGGGCTACTTACGGGGGCTCCAGCTGCGCCAACGTTTCCACGCTGTCCAGTCTCTCCAACCAGACCAACAGCTCCGGTGCTTCCTTGCTCTCCAGCCAGGCCAGTGTCTCCCTGCAGGGCAAATGCAGTAGGATTCAACATTAATATCGAGACATACAGGTATGTGACATTGCAATGTAAAATCACTTCTACATGTACATACTGTACAGAGTGATATTCTATTGCCATAAAATATGTTCTTTGAATCTAAATTAGTAAATAAAACATGTGAACTAACCAAGATTCTAACTTAATCTACATATTTGTACAATGGTAATATAGCTGGCTCACATGGTTATAAAGAACTCTCTAAAAAAAGAAATTCAGCATATTTCTGTTGCATTACATGGCACTGTTATTAGTGAGAGCACAGGTTCGAGTTACTAACAGAACATTAGCCCATTCCTTTTTTCACAAATGGAATTGGCCCAATATTGAGTTAATGCTTGACTTGCCCAAAGCCCTTCACTTCAGCACGCTGCCATTCAATGCAACACTTGAGTGTTTCTTGTAAAGACCAGTTTGCAAGCTAGATGCTCCAAACCCCTTCACACTTACCTTAGCTCCCTGGGCACCAACCAATCCTTGAGAACCCTGGGGTCCCATGTTTCCCTAAAAAAGAAAAAACAGACATTTACATTATCCATTTCATGAGGAATATAATGTGTGGCTATCATCAAGTGCAACACAAGCAGAAGATAAATCACTCAGGACTAAATTTCCGTAAGTTCAGATCAAAATATTACTAGAAAATCTGTTAACAGATGGTGCTAGCTCATGACACAGCTGCATATTGCGTTATGGAGCTTGAAACATAGTAGAATCGTTAAACAGTACTCTGCAATTACTAAGGCTCTGTGAGCATAGCATTAATTTGTCAAAGTTTGCATTCATAGTCCATCCACTTAAAAAAAAAGATATGCAACTCAAAGATACTTGGGACACATGTGGCAAAAAGTTTACTTTCCTTCCCATTACTTTCCATCACCATTTAAAAAAAGAGAAAAAGAAACAATGAACTTACAGTGGGTCCTTGTTCTCCAGTATCTCCAGTGCTTCCACGCTCACCCTAGGGTTTATAATACAAAGTTAAATTGTGAATAAACAGTTGATGAATTCAACAATATGAACACATTGATAACTTTATTCAAATATCACAACCACATTAACAATGTTATCAATGTGAGTTTCAAGCTGAACAGAGGACAGGATTGAACTCATGTTGGTGTACACATGTGTAAGAGATGTGGACTAGCTGACTTATCATCATCATCATGATTCTCAACTCTAAATTGCACTTTTCACAATTATGCTTCCCGGCATGCTTTACGCTGAGACATTAAGAGCAGAGAACATTTTTGAGAGGACCTGAAAGATTAACTTGCGAGACAAAGAATCATGAAGTAAATTCAATTTGGTGCAACAAGTTGACTTAACAGGTAAATTGGGCATGGTCAAACAAGTAACTGATATGACAATAACTGCATTATCAGAAAAATCAATCAGGGCATGAACGCTTTTTTCAATACCAAGAATGATGCAGAGAATGAAATCAAAGCGCAAACTTACTGAAGGTCCCTTAGGTCCAGAAGCACCACGGCTTCCTGTTGCTCCACGGGGTCCCTGTGACAAAACGAGCATCACACAGAAAAAGTCAACAACGAGTCAAATATTTCACCCTTACAGTAACATAGCAGTAATCATAAATGAGCACAATAACAACATAGCGGACTCAAAAATTTCTCACAAAAAACTGATTTCGCATGTAACTTAATTTCACTTTCTATCACCCAATGAAGATTTCTTGCAGACATGAATACTTCATATTTGGAATATCTGAAACAATTTTTGGTATTCCATTTTATCATTAACCTAACAGTAGTCTACTACTAAAACGTACTTGAGAATCTGGTATTACGCTGTCCAGAAATCGCATCACATGGCAATAAGAGACACGATCAAAATTCATTTGCAGGGGCAGATTTAAGTCTTACATCATAAACATGGACAACTTAAAAAATGTTCTTGTTCATTACACCATACAAGGAATGAAAATTATTGACACAACTTGTTCTGTTATTCACAGGAGTTCTTGGTGGCATTGCAAAGCCTCAATGCACCTGGGCCTCAATCAACCTAGGCCACAATCGACTCCTACATTCACTTGTTTTTTTCTCACTGCATGGCAATATCCCATTGGGGAGAAGAGGAGGATGTGTACTCACAGAGTTTCCTGGGGCACCCATAGCTCCAGCAACACCATCAGCTCCACGCTCACCAGCTGCTCCATTGTCTCCTGTGGCTCCCTGCCTGCCATGGCGACCCTGTCAATCAACACAACAACGCCACAGACATGATTTAACACCAGACTTATAATCAAGTCCAGGATATGGGTAATTACTAGCCATACAGGTGGGCACCATAGACCAGAGGAAGCAATAGGCATACGCCAGACTTATGTATGGTTGGCACCAGTCGGCAAAGTCGGCACCAGGCATGCACCAGACTTGTGGTTTGGCACCACGAGTACAGGTTGACACCAGGCATATATTAAGTACCAGCGTCAAACAGACACCAAATTCAACAGATTTATGGCATCAGCCAGATTAATATCCAATGAGACATGTAAAATTGACCCAATATGGTGACCAAGGTCTCCCTAAACCTTAGATGCCGCTTATAGAGATTCATAATAGTTATATAGCTCAGCATACTGAAAAATACTACTTAACATTTTTTCTAATGAATCACTCCCATCTTATGAAATAAAGGCAATTTACATAACTGCATAACAATACAGGAAGACTGATGACTAAAACCCCCTTTATTCATACACATACATCCTGTTGATAATGAACTGTGTAAATCTTGAAGGACTTAACAAGAACTTACATTCCATCCCTTGTGTCCTTGCATGCCTGGCATTCCATGGCGTCCAACCAAGCCCTGTGAGAGGAGGAAGTATTTACAAGAGAGTCAGCTTTGAGCATGGTGAAGGAGGCACAAAGACAACTTCACAATCAGAAGAAAAACATCACAAGATCATTCAGACTTTATTGTACCACCAGATACTGTCGTGGCTGAGGCGTAAGATAAATGCATAACAAGTTCACAGACATTTGAATTCAATACTGGGGAGTACTTTTCCTACTAGCAAGTATTGAATTGATTTAATTTAATGCCAAGTGCATAATGTTTTTTTCTACACTTGATTCCAGAATCTTAATTTTATGCATTCATGACAAGAAGATTTTTTTAATATAATTAAAATTATGCCACACATCAATTCGATGAGTATTTCAAGAAACAGTGACTGTTATAAATCACATCTTTTTAATTTTGGCTTACTATGTTTAAAAAGGTAAGGGACATTTGAATGAAACATTTATGAAGGGAAACAATTCTGTATGATTGTCAGAATACATATCACTAACATAGTTTAAGGGCAGAAATTAAATGATTAAAACGTGTAACTTACGCGCATTCCGTTGGTTCCAGCGGGACCGACTTCTCCAGCATTTCCATTCCTTCCCTAAACAAGAAATAATTAACACATTTTTAGTGAGAAATCAGAACATAACCATGAATACATTTAATACTCATTTATGCATTTTGCTTATTAATGTTTCTTAAAGGAAGGTAGGAATTGCTTACAGTAGAAGTTTGCTAAAAATATATATCACAAAGGCAACATTAAAACAACACCAAACTTGCAACTTCTGATTTGGGCTGATCTTTGCCAAATTTGCAAAACATTGAATACAAATATCAAACAAAAAATATCCAAGTGTAAAAAAAATGCTGACAACCACTATTTCCTCCTATTATTTTGTGATAAACATACATAAAAATTGTAGTATTTTGAAAGTTTTAAGATACATTTTGGAAGAAACCTGATTCAGTGACCACCTGTGTATAAAGACAACCAGTCTGTAAAGACCACGCTCTTTGGGTCATTTGAAAGATGTTTCTTATTGAAACCTGTATGAAAGTGACCTGTACATCAAGTCCACCTGGGCAATGTTGCATATAGCTTTTCAATTATTGTAACCTAAAATCAATGGCAATTACCATGGCAACAGGTGCAATGAGAGCTCATTAGCCTTTACCATGGTAGTTATCATTAATGGCAAGTTACAGTCACTGAAACGCTCTCTAATGCAACACAGCCCTTCTCATCAAGGTGGCCTTTTTTTGGGGGGGAGGGGGGGGGGGTTAACTTGTTTGGATTTTCGATACAGGTTTCATTGAAGCACTTGCGATTATCAACACAGAGTTTCAGCAATCATGTGACTGCATCATGTGACTGCATCATGTGACTGTATCATGTGACTGCATCATGTGACTGCGTCAGCCAGTACTCACATCATTTCCATCTTCACCATCCTCTCCACGGGGTCCACGTCCACCAGGGCTTCCCTGAAAACAACAACAACAACAGGCGCATTCAGTATTTCGGACAAAACAAAGTCAAACTTCGGGGATGGCATCTTCTTTAACTTAAAATTTCTTGGAAATTTCTTGCAGTCTGACATAGGGCTAAGAAGGGAATTATTCAAATCGCTGGGTAGATGTTGCACAATCCCATGTTTCTGTTTTTGTACCATGCTCTCCTTTTCCATGAAGGTTGTTCAACATAAAATAAAGGCAGTGCAAAGGGTTCTGGAGGTACTGATAGCAGATCTGTTTGAATGTAACCTTCAATATAATTACATACATTTTTTCTTTGAGGACAGTTTCCACACAGCATTTGCTATCATTCTTGGTTGGTTTTCCATAGCTGTATATTTTGGGACTGCAAATAGGGACACGCCACTTGCAAGTGTTCCCTGCAAGCTGAGAAGGGAAAAAGCAGCTTACCATTGGTCCGGGGGGTCCAGGCTGTCCAGGGTGTCCCCTCATTCCTTGTGGTCCCTGCACAGGTGAGAAACATTCACATCCACCATTGAGCTCCCATCACATTGATACACTCCATATATTTTTTTATATTGCATCATGTAAAATCAGCTAATTAAAATATAGGGGGGTAGAAATTGTATTTCTGTTTGTTTACATGACAGCACTTGGGCATGAATACCATTACATAATCATGACAATGGTATCAACCACTATAATAACTGTTTTCAAATATATAAGAGGTATTATGTTCCTAAAAATTATGCCAATGTTTGAAGGAAATTGATAAAACAATTAAAAATAATACTATGATGTTACTTACTCTATTACAAGTTTGATCATAAAATGCATTATATTAAGAAAATGATAACAATAAACAAACATTCGATATGAAAAAAATGTGTTTTCAGTCTGGCGAATATAAGAAGCACTGTTCCTGATAACTTCTTGCTAATGGACATTCAATAATTTCACATCTTTATATAGCAAGCAATGAAGGAATGGATAACTTACCCTAGCTCCACGGTTTCCACTGTATCCAGGTGATCCGGGGCGGCCCTGCAAACAGAAGGTTCGAGAAACAAGAACATTTCAAACCCAACCGCTCAGTCTCATATGATGACACGGTATTCAACAGAACCGCCAAATACTAGAAGCATACGATCAATTCTGTAAATCACATTCAGTATAACGCTGTGATTTGCACTCAAAGATACAAACAATAATGAAGTGAGTTGCACTGTTGACAGACTGGCACTTAACGTCCAATAACAGCATGTAAATTACTTATTTAGGTTGTCTCAAGCATTGAGTTTTGAGAAGTTAGTTTTCACATCACAAAATTTGGCCTGGTTATTATATAATATCATAAGAACATGGCTTCATAGCAATAGATGTGTAACATATATGAGAGATAAGGCCATTTATAGTTGTGCCACCATCTAAAGCAGTATCAAAGCAGTCAGAGAATGTCTATACACCCCTCCCTCTTCTTCACACAGGAATACAAAATATTTGGCTTAACTGTAATTGCAAACTAACTTAGTATACAAAGTTGATAGGTTGAAGCTTCCATGTAAAGCCCTCCCCCTCAAAAGCAAGAGAATATGCAACTTACAGGTAGAGATGGTGCGGTGTAGACGGGAGCCTGTGGGCCCTTGGATTGAGCTGCAGCTGCAACAACCTGAAGGAAAGTAAGATGACAATAAAGAACACATCAAGAAAATGTCAATTCTATTCAAAAGGATGTGTTTTTAGAAATGGCTAAAGAAGGTCGAGGGTTTCTACAGGAGGTCTTATTTTGAGAAGCATCTGTATAGATGGAACATACCTATGAAATCAAGATAGTTGAACATTTGAAGAGACCTGACCTTTCCTGATACTAGCTAAATGTAATGTTACGTTGTCTTTGATAAAAACTTCAAAATATGCCGGTTACAAGAAATGTGCTTAAAAAACACAGTTAAAATGTGACCAAAAAATACTTTTTTACATTGCCCATAACGTTGAGGCATGCTTTAATTCATTTGTCTGCATAACAAATCAAGTATATGAAAATGTTGCTGTTACTTTCAGTAGATCAATTGATCGATCAGTTAGAAAAGAAAACGACCATGCGGAGACTTGAACTGACATATTCTATCCTACCTTTCTCACAAATCTATCAATAACTGTAACTAAGACAAGGAAAGATGAAGTCACTTACCTCGCCAGGGGGTCCTGGGGGTCCAGGCCGGCCAACGGGACCATTTGCACCCTTGCGTCCATCACGTCCATTCTCTCCCTATATATATAAAAACAATTGATAAAATCATCATCGCAATCAGAGCAATCCTGTTACATACATACTTATATATATATATACTTTTTTTCCTTTTTTCTTTTTTCTCCACAACTACAATTGGATAATAGCGATCTGTAAGTTTTTAAAGATTACTAGTAATCAAGCCAAGTATTAATATGTGAAGCTGTCTCCTTCCTTCAGAATCACATGATGATCCTCTACCTAACGTAATTGAACGTATAAGGGAATGTCCACCCATTTATTTCCATGAGGCATCAACTCTCAATTCAAGATTGAACAAAAGAAATACAAAAGGTGGAAAGTCCTGCAACTTACTCTGTTTCCAGCGGGTCCTGATGGTCCGAGAGGGCCGGGACGTCCAGTGTATCCCTGGAATATATGGAAACCATCATGACAGTGATATTCAAATCCACAAAGAATGTACACAGATATCACATTTTTCATGAAATAGGAAAATTTTCAATGTTGAATTTGCAGAATTCAGAATTTGGCAATAATAATCTTGTTCACATCGTTGTTGCCAAAGTGATAGCTTTCACATTTATGTTTATGCCTCTCTCTCTCTCTCTTGTTTTTCAAATTTTTTGAATGTTCTCCCCTCACTTTCTCGGTCTTATCTTCCTCTATTCACCCCCCCCCCCCCACACACACACACACGCACACACACATTTCTTTCTCTCTCCAAAACTCTCTCTCTCTCTCTCTCTCTCTCTATCTGTCTCTCTCTATCTGTCTCTCTCCCTCTGTCTGTTACTATCACTTGCTCTGTTACTATCTCCTGCTCTCTGACTATCTCCATCTCTCTCAAGCTTTATATTTTTTTTTGCTATATCTCTCCGTCTGTGTCACTCTATTCCTCTCCATCTTTCTCTTTCTTTCTTTGTTCCATTTTTTCTTTCTCTCCTCTCTCGTCCTTTCTCATTGTCTCTCATTGTCTCTCATCCTCTCTCATTGTCTCTCATCCTCTCTCATTGTCTCTCTTCCTCTCTCTTTCTTCCTCTCTCTTTCTTTCTCTCCCTTTCTTTCTTCTTTTCCTGCCATCCCTTTTCTCCAAATACTTACAGTAGGGCCAGGTAATCCAGGTCTGCCAGGAGGTCCAACCATGCCAGGCTACAAATAAGGGGGAATAACGTTACAATCAAAATTAATATCATACCAATAATAAATTGTATAACCTTCCAAGCTTAAGGCTGAACATATCAGGAGTTTGCCATTTTTCACGCATTTGTGTAATGACATTCTGCTATCACAAGAGCCTTGACAAGTGACTCTGATTGTTGCAGTGTTTATGCTCTTCCTTTAGAAACACAAACATAACACTTTCATCATGAAATTTGAGTATCCATCAAATCAAACCCTCTAAACCCACCAGACTACTAACAACTAGATGTGCATTAATGCAGAATAAGGTACAAGCTGGAGCAGAATCAAATTGTCAAACTAAAATATTTTTCAAGTCCCTTGATAACCCTTATTGGCATATTGTGCGAGACCTGTTCACATACTTGTCGGTTATCCTCGATTGCAATGCATAACCAACTAAATGCCTAACATTTCACTGACAGACCAATGACATTGGTAATGTACAACTTTAACTGGAATATACTTACTGGGATGTTGAATGGGTCTCCCTTGGCTCCCTTGGGTCCTTTACGGCCAGGACCCTGTCAAGGTTTTTAAAGAAAATATGGAAGTCACATGTTTAGAAAAACATTGTGGGAATGGTTTTAATTTTGATACACATGTATGCACTTGAGAAATATGCCCCATATAGACTCTAAGCCTAGCACAGATCTACACAAAAAAAATTAATAATAATTCATAGAGGTTAATACATCATATATGCAGTGTTATATACTGTGATTAATGTCTGTTGAGAAGCAAAATCAAGCCTGTTTAAAAAGGCTACAATTTTATTCATTTATACATAGGAAAGCCTAGCCTCATAAAATCACATCTTAAAAACTTTTTTTTTTTAAACTTAACCCTAAAACGGCTGGGGGGGGGGGTTGAATCAACCCCCCCCCCCCCCCTCGACGTTTCGTGCAATAATGCCGCAACGCAAGAACGACTCATCGCGACACTTCTTGACTTTTTTCTTTCAAGCCTTGCGCATCTTTTGAGACCAAATTTGCGACATCCACGCATACCATTACGGAGCCACGCCCGTTTTTGTAACGCATGTCATCCCAAAATGTGCACAATTTTGCCATTTTGTGTGCATTTCCTATGGATAGAGCTCTTTCATAAAACTCATAAATGACTAATTATTTTTTCATTTGATAATTTTGATTGATTAATTTGATGCTAATCATGGCTGAAAAGTGGTCACTGACAATATTCAATAAAAAAAACAAAGAAAAACAAAAGTAAAAAAACAAAGAAATACATAAGAAATTCCAAAAACAATGAAATACATAAGAATAAAAATGAATTTTCAAAGTTTTTTTGATGACCAATTGTTAAACATATTATTACAGATATGCAAACCAAATATTAGACTCTAAATGTTTTTATTTAGTGTTTTATATAATTGTGGGCTTAATTTGCATAATTAATTAATTAAAATTAATAACTAACAATTTTGAAAAATAGAACAAAATAATCTTGTAGATTATGACACAGGTATCGTGGGTGCCAAATTTTGTCGCAATCGCGCGATCGATGGCCGAGATCTCAAGGGGGGGTTGAATCAACCACCCCTTGGCCACGGAACAGTCCAAAAAGCCCGGCCTGATTAGGGTTAAGCTTCTCCTGAACTGCTTATTCATCTATGTAGGCATTATGAAAGCTGCAACCCATTCTCAACACTTCATTTTATTTGTCTTTTAAAGAACCCTGCATCATCTCATCTCAGGTATTTGAGCAGTCACCACAAAATGGTCGATGTTAGCAATATTGATTTTAAAAACATGCCTCCGGTATAAAAATGTAAATATATAACATAATGCTTCTCCATCGGCAAACAAAAAATTAACTGATGAAAGATAGAGGTCTCAGAAAGTGCACTAATTCATGATTTATGATTCTTTCATCATTTTGTGGTGAAGGGTCAGACACATGAAATGTACATAAATATCTTTAAAGGGCATATACTGTACTGGGAAGGCAAAAAAGCTCCAAAATGTAATTATTAGCAATCTTCTTGTCAATGGTCTTAAATTCATGTATTGTCTATTTTAGAAACTTGCTGGAACTTATTTGCCCTCAAATGATCCACATTTAGAGTAATTAATGATTAATGATTAAATCCTCAAAATGTTCGGCCCGAACATTTTGAGGATTTGTGATTGAATCACTCATTACTCTAAATGTGGATCATTTGAGGGCAAATAGCTTCTAGCAAGCTTCTAAAATAGACAATACATGAATTTAATACCATTAGCAAGAAGATTGCTCACGATCACCTTTTGAAGGCTTTTTTGTCTTCCCAGTACAGTATACTCCCTTTAAGGTAAGTTATTCAAGATCTACTTACAATAGGAGGTGCTGATGTAGGAGAACGCGTTGCCAAGAAAGGAAGAAGAAGAAGAAATAAAAGAAGATATGAGAATGTTACAGTAAATATGAGATCAGTTCCTTAAGATCCTTGGATTGGAAAGGGATGGGGTGGATTTGATCACATTCCTCATTCGGGCATTGTTTGTTGGTATTTGTTCTCATCTGTCACAATTCAGCTCTTTAAAGTTCCATTGAATACATAGCAATTTGCAATTTTAATTTCATCAAAAGACATAACAGAAAATGGTTCCAGGAATTTCCAAAATGATTTTAGCTGAGCAATGTGATCCCATAAACAGAACACTTTAGGGCAATTTGGATAGTGTTCTGAACATTTTGGAGAGGCATAAACCTCATTTTAATAGCAACAGTTGAAGCTCCATTTCTCTGCTGCTGTCCTCGGGTTGTGGTACTTACTGATCACCTCAGAATCCAACCTGAAATTCAAACTTGGGTGTACATGGGAATTTTTTTACCAAACTTTTACACAACAAAGGTTTATGCATGCAAATGGGATATTCCTGGTTAAAAGGGTGGACAAGGACAAGTTACAGACATGGACTAACAGACAGACAAACAGACATCTACAATCAGACTTGTACAGACAATCACACATTTACAGACAATCAGGTGGGCTCATGCAATTAGGTGTCATGCATCAACATATTAGAAAGGAAGAAAAGAAGTGTGACAAATCTCCATTAATTGAAATATCCATATGGAATTGAAGATAAAAATACACATGACTTTCAAATAAGTCTATACCTTCCTTTTTCAATATTCTGCCAACTATTTCTAGCTTTTCTTTTAAGTTCCTGCCTTGTTGAAGTCTCGTTGATTTTAATAAATAAATTTTTCAGATTATTAGCCCTTGATCCATCAGTTTTTGTTAATCTCAACTTATCAAAAACTTAAGTACCAACTGATGCTGCACGATAATTTGATCATTTAAGTTTATGCAATGTTGAAGAAAATTAAAAAGATATCGATTTTGAGAGTAAGTCAATACATCAGGAATGCATGATATGACTTCAAATATTGCCAAAATTCACATTTTAGTAAAGTAGTTTTGAAATTGTTACAACAAAGAGGAAGTGCAGTATTTAAAACATGCCAGAAATCAAAATGTACGAGACCATGTTGAGAAATTAACTCTACTGCACATGTGCTACCAACAAGCGCTACACATTCCTTCTGTACAATATGGTGCATTGGTGGTGATCCTTGGATAACTTACGGGCCTTGGCACAACGGATTAATTTACAACTAGTGAGGGCATTCTCCCTCGTGCCCCTCATGGAGAAGCTGCTGGAGGCTGCAACGTTCTTGGTAAGCTCGGCGCAGAGGTAGTAGTCCTCCTCGCAGTTCACGTCTGCAGAGTCCACCATGGCCTGCAGGTTCCTGAACACCATGGTGTTGCCGGACTCCAGGTCACGGCTTGCATCGGCTCCGTCCAGGGTCTGGGTGTCCAGGACATCACGGCGGCCAGAGCCATCGCCATTGTTGGAAGTGAACGTCTCAAGACGCCACAGCTGCTGGCCGCGGGCGTCTCCACCAGTAGGGTTGGAGTTAACCTGGAAATCGAAGGTGAGGTCGTTGTTTCCTTCATTCAGCTCAGGGTCAGAGTTCAGTGTCAGCCTGGTGTTATCGATCAGGACTCCTATCAAGTACAAGAAAAGCATTACAGACATCAGTACTCCTGCATATCAAGAAATTAGAAAGTAAATCAAATTTTTTTGCGCAACACTATATGCATTGCAAATGTGTGATGAAAGAATACAAACCTTCACAGTTGAGCTCAAAACAATCTGTCAAAACATCCTCTGTAGGATTGGCGATCATCTCAAAGTCTGGGCTTGGATAGTCTCCCTTGCGCAGCTCAGAACAGAAGTAGCGGACCTCGTTGCAAGTCAGTCCCGTCATGTCGAAGTTTGTGTCTACAGCTCCATAGCGGATGTTTTCAGCAGGGTAGGCAGACTTGTCCTTCTGGTACTGGGAAAAGGTGTAGGCGGTCTGGGGGTTGTAGCGCTGTCCACGGCCATCAGGGAAGGTGCTGCCAAAGGTGGTCAGGTCCCACAGGTTCTTTCCCTGGGCCTTACCACTGGATGGATCGACCAGGGCTGTCATGTCGTACAAGATGCGGTTGTTGCGCGTGCCCTCATTAACACGGCCATTTCCGAGCAGGTTGGTCTCAACGTCATTGATCATGACAGCTACAATGGAAATTTATAGAACACAAGTTAAAAAAGAACATCAGATCTTTGTCAATAGGCCTGTAATTTATTGAAAAATTCTTTTAAGTTTGTTTCTTAACCACAGTTCAAGAACATATACTACAACATTCAAGTAACATCAAAATGTATTTGTATGAACTCACGTCTGCGGCAGGGTTGCTCTTTGCAGCTGATGATGACATCACCACCACCATTGATCTCAAACTCAAAGTCAGGGCTGGCGCGAAGACCCTTGGCGAACTCCAAACAGAGCCAGCGGTACTCAGAGTCGCAGCCAAGCTGGGACAGGTCAAACTCAGTCTCCAGATTGTTGAGCTCCAGGGGCATTCCCTCACCCTCGGCGGGCACGGAGGACTGGCTGCGGGTCAGGATCTGTCGCTTGTAGTCCAGACGGGGGCCTGTTCCTTGTGGGTTCTGGGCACCAAACACACCGATACGCCATAGTCCATCACCATTGGCGGCACCGCTCTCTGGGAGGGTGCTGACATCAACGGTAAAGCGGACATCGTCAGGTCTGTCTGCGCTTACTGGGCCGTGGTTCATATCCCAATCCAAGTCAGTGAATACAACACCTGTGAAGAAGTTAACAAATTCAATTGAAGTGTGCCAGTTTATTTCTGTGACATGCAAATGACAATATCAACATAACTTTTTATACTCACCTGCATTTCCACCCTTATGTTGCAGTCCCTGGGCAAGGAAGGAATTATGTTAATTCTACATGATATAAATATAGACCATTAAAAGAATAAGGAACATTCATGCTTACCTTTGCAAGCACCATCAGGAACTTGGAAACAGTCCCTGAGGGAACCCTGATTAGGCACAGCAGTGAACTCAAAGTCAGGTCTTGATGCTGGGTTCTTGGTGAGCTCGTTACAGATGTATTTGACCTGAGGGCAACGGAGACCTGTCATGTCAAAGTTAGTACTGAGGGGAACAAAGTCAAGGGTGTCTCCTGCTTGCATGACGGGCAGGGCAGCATGGTAGCCAGACAGAACCTGTTCCTGGTAGTTGTGCTGGGGTCCATTACCATTCTCACGCTCGCTTCCCCACTGGCTGAGGGTCCACAGGTCCACACCACGCACTGTACCGGAGTCTGGAGTGGTTTCAGCAACAGAGTTGTACTGGATTGGGTTAGTCTCCTTGCCCTCGTACAGCACCAGGTCCAATGGTGCATCGGTGGGAGAGGATTGCAGGTTGGTTGCCTCAACGCCTGTGAGGGAAGCAAACAAGGTTGGGTTGCACATGCAAGAATGATGTCACACCTACACAGGCTGTGAGACCTTAGTAGTACATGCCATGAGTTTAAGAAGAAATTAGATGAAGAGAAGTGTCTTTATTCATATTTGTAAGATTTTCAAGATTTAGAAAAATAAAGTTATTTTTTTTAAGAATTCCAGATAAAAAAAAAGAATTGTTGTTAGGTTCAGAGAAGAGACAGAATCGATTCAAGCATGCTGACTTGCTCATTAAGTTATCAAAATCGAATGTGGAATATTTTAAATGAAATTTCAAAAATCGCAAAGACTAGAGAAACTAGAACATGCACATTCTCGTTCATCATTCCTAAATCAAATCTTAAGAAGTTAAAAGAGAGAAATCTGAATGCTTGTCTGGATCTTGATATAGAAAGTCAAGAAGTGAAACGTTATTCCAGGCCTAGCTTTGTAAGACAGAAGAGAGGCAAGAGCATGCTCTAGTTGCATTATCAAAAGAGATCAAGAGTGGCAGAAGAGAAAAGTTTGGCCATGCAATCAAGACTATGCAAGAGCACTCTACTAAAGTAGAGTGAAGCCAATACCACTCTTGAATTTCTTGATCATTTAGATCTTCTGCTGCCTCATGGCCAGTCTTTCCACTGGTTAACTTCAGTTCTACTGCTTACACTATCAGAACCACCTGTAAAGGAAGATAGTTATTGCCCTGTACATGACTTTACCCCCACTGTGTATTCCGTCCCATTCACCAACACTTTGCCGGAGGGCAAATAGTGCTGGTGGCCAAGTATTCCTCAAGGGAGAAATGATGATGATGACGATGATGATGATGGTAATAATGAGTAGAAACAGTCAATACTGATTCCATGTTGAACATTGAATGAACAGAGATGAATAATGATGGTGATGGTGGTGGTGGTGGTGATAGTGATGAGCAGAAGTGATGACACATAGAGAGTCTCGGTCATTACCACACCGTAGACCAGTTTACCTCTACAAGCTTGCTCCTTGCAGGAGATGATGGTGTCACCGGGTCCTTCGGTCGCAAACTTAAATTCTGGTGCTGGGTTGATTCCCTTCTTGAACTCCACGCAGAGGTAGCGGTAGTCATCGCAACCAAGCTCGTCAATGGGGAAGTTGGTCATGATGTTGTCAAACTCGAGAGGGCCTCCTTCTTCCAGGGGCTTGGCTGCGTTAAAGGGGTCGAGTGTCTGAGTGATCTCGTCCCTCCGTGGGCCTGCGCCATCAGGGTTCCTGGCAGCGAACACACCCAGCTGCCACAGACCAAGACCATTGACATCAGGACTCTCAGGGTCAAAGTTGACATCAGCAGTGAGAGTCAGGGGAGAAGGCTGGCCGAAAGGTGCATCACCAACATCAGCAGTCCAATCAATGTCAATGGCAGTGGCACCTGCATTGCAAAGAGAACACACAATTGATGAACAGATGCCACTGTAAGATGCATGTCTTACTATCAATAAATACTGTCATGATATTTGATGCACATTCACATGCACAGAAGTCAATTCTTACATGTGTCATAAAGGAATTTTCTTTATTCTTAACCCTAAAACGGCCGGGGGGGGGGGGGGGTTGAATCAGCCCCCCCCTCGACATTTCGAGCAATAATGCCGCAACGCAAGAACGACTCACCGCGACACTTCTTGACTTTTTTCTTTCAAGTCTTGCGCATCTTTTGAGACCAAATTCGCGACATCCGCGCGTACCATTACAGAGACACGCCCATTTTCGTAACGCATGTCATCCCAAAATGTGCACAATTTTGCAATTTTGTGTGCATTTCCTATAGAAAACAGTGCTCGTTCATAAAACTCATAAAAGCCTAATTATTTTTCCATTTGATAAATTTTATTGATGAATTTGATGCTAATCATGGCTGAAAAGTGGTCACTGACAATTTTCAATAAAAAAAACAAAGAAAAACAAAAGTACAAAAACAAAGAAATACATAAGAAATTCTAAAAACAATAAAATACATAAGAATTAAAATGAATTTTCAAAGTTTTTTTGATGACTAATTGTTCAACATATTATTACAGATATACAAACCAAATATTAGACTCTAAATGTTTTTATTTAGTGTTTTATATAATTGAGGGCTAAATTTGCATAATTAATTAGTTAAAATTAACAATTAACAATTTTGAAAAATATAACAAAATAATCTTGTAGATTATGACACAGGTATCGTGCGTGCCAAATTTTGTCGCAATCGCGTGATCGATGGCCGAGATCTCAAGGGGGGGTTGAATCAACCCCCCCTTGGCCACAGAACAGTCCAAAAAGCCCGGCCTAATTAGGGTTGAGGAATAACAAAAGTAGAGGACACTGAAATTAAATAATAGAAAAACCGAATGAAAAAATGAGAAAAACAAATTGATTACAGGTTAAGAAAATCAGACAAATACAATGTTCAAAGCATCATTCCCTATCCTTTGATTAAGATTAAGATTAATGATTAATGATCCGCTTTATGACCCCTGCTCATTCTCAAACTTTTGCTATCAATAATTTGGAGTCATTTTTCTGCTTTTAATCGAGTTGACTATTACAGGGGTATTCACACAACTTTATATTTGATATGCAACACCTATGATGGAAATTGAAACAAAATCAATACAAAGGCATGAATTGTTACAAACTTTGACTGGCTTACCCTTGCAGCGATCCCTCATGTCGATACACTCGGTGAGCACAGACTCATCAGGGCGTGCCTCGAACACGTAGTTCACACTGGCTCTGGGGTTCTTGTCCAAGTCAAAGCAGACATACTGGGCATCCTCACACCTCATGCCCGTCATATCAAATTCAAAGTTGACGTTATCAATAGGAAGATCCTCTCCGTCATTGAGCGGGGTTCCAGCCTCGGCTGGGTTAAAGATCTGCTCGTTGAGGCCAGCTTTGGGGCCAGAGCCGTCGGGCTGGCGGCTGCCGTACACAGCAGACTTCCACAGCTGGTCGCCTCGGACATTGGTGGAGTCGTCGTGCGTGATACCGTTGAGGTCGACTGTCAGAGGGTTCCTCTTGTTCTCGTAGATTATCTGGTCACCGAGATCAGCGGTCAGGTCAGTGAAGATAGCACCTATAGAGATACAGAAGAGAGCAGGTCTGGTTATCATGTGGACGATGAATCAGAGGGTGCCGAGGAGAAAATTCACAAAAAATCATGTAAATTCATACATTACTTTAATTTATTCAGATTAATATCTGCTAATAAACAAAATATATAGAAAACACACAGAAAATTTCAAATTCAAAGAAAGTACTGTACATTATACACCCTGGCACACTTTTAAGTTTCAAGACACAGAATTAGAAACAGGACGTGCCACATTTGACAAAGGATCTGTGTGGCCACTATAGAATTGTCTTGGTGACCCACTATCCTAGTTAATATGCTGGTAAGGCCAATTCTGCATAATCAAGTAGAAGCATAATGTTTTAGGGTGTTGTAGCAAAGCCAAGACTACTTATACATATACTAAAAATTTCCTTTTTGGAGCATAATCTATATAAGAAGTCACATTTCCATAAAGAATGTGCTACACCAAACCTTGTAGCCAAAATATCCTTCTTTCTGTATGCATACTTTACATTTGAACATGTATACTAAACAAGGTTGTTTTGACAGTTTTACGGTAAAACAGTTTCTTCATACCATAGACATACAGCTTTAACTGATAGATTCCACCTACTCAGTTATTCATACAGTCCACTCCCTATATAATTAGCGCTGATACAAGATTTTGTAATAACAATATCAAAATCTCATTGAATGCATGTGCAAAGCTATGTAACTTAATCTTTTATAACGAGGTACATGAACTTGGCTAGGTCCTGAATACCTTGTTATAATTGGTATGGACTGGACATATGTTTTGTACATATTTTAGGCCATGAATGAAGTCCTCAAACAGCATAGAAGATTAAATGGTTAGCTTACGTGAGAGACACTCTTGTTCGCGACACTTCATGAGAGTGTTTGCCTCAGCAGTGTTGTCAGTAGCCCCCGTGACCCGGAAGAAGTAGTCTGGGTTGGGGTTGTCGCCACCAGTGAACTCCAAGCAGAGGTAGCCAAAGTCATTGCATCCCACCGACCCAATCTCAAAGTCTGTGATGGCATCTTGAACCTCCAGAGGGCTGTCCTCTGCCAGAGTCGAGCTGGCCTGAGGGCGGCTCAGTGTCTGGCGTTTGTAGTTGAAGCGCTCTCCGCTGCCATCTCGGTTCCTGCTGCCAAAGAGTCCCTGGCGCCAAAGGCCGGACCCAACCAGCTCGCGGTTGCCTTCCCGGAAGGTGACGGTGCTGTCGATGCTCACAGAGCTCTCCTCTCCTGGGTAGATGGGCTCTACAGGTTCTAGGGTCCAGTCAAGCTCCTCGGCAAACACACCTGGTAAAGCAAGAATGATCAGAAATTGTTAACACCAGCAGATGTAAGGCAAAGTTACAAGGAAGGTAAAAGATATTTTCACTGTCGGGTGGTTGTTCAACTGGCTGTAAGAAAACATGATTAGATTATGATTGCATTGTGTTATGAACAAAGATGTATTTTCTGTCATCCAGAACAAGATCTAATGAAGGTGTAAAAACACGAATTGTATTTCCACATTTGCATCAGTCCTTCATAGGCATAAGCATTGAAGGAGTGATGCAAATGGGATTTCTTGATTTTTAATCTGAATTGATTTGCGAGAAGATGTATATGAAGTGTAATGTTTGTCAGTGTATGCCAAAAGAGATGTTCATGTAAAGTGTTAATTCAACAAGGTGACTGTTGCCATTAGAGCTACACGTATGCTCCAGGTCTTTTCCTCTCGCCACCCCCACACTTCACATATTCTTCGTCTCTTTGCACTCTTCATCTTTCTCACAGATCTTGAGGCTGGAAAAAAAATATGATGAAGAGAACAATGAACATTGATGACAACATGATTGAACGACAAATGAAATGAACCAAAAAAATTAAATAATGGCATAAGAAGAAATCACATGACACAGAGACAAATTCACTAATATTTATTTCATTGCCAAATTATGTTTTCTCCTAAAAAAAGCTCATAGAATTTTAAGCACTTCCTCATGAACAATGCAACCCTGATAATGATATCTATCACACCAAGCAGATAAATCAGATGTACAATCAAATTATAAATTTGAGAAAAGTTATTTGTCTTCAAACTTAACTATCACAAGCCCTGAAATATTGCTCTGTTAATTTTGTGGCAAAAAGCCAACTAATGATCTGAGCTTTGATGTGTTTATGCTTTGAACACCCAGTACAGTGTGTCATTACATACAAATTGTTCATGAAGGCTAATAATCAGAAATTCAGATCTAGTACTGATTATCACTAGCGAATTATCCGCAACGAGTAACATACTTAGCAAAAATAAATTCCTCATATTACATCTGATTTTCTTTTCGCCAATATAACTTATCATCAGGATCACATTTCCAACTGCATATAAATATAGGTAGCCTTATGGCCAAAAACAAAAATGGACTTAAATTTGAAGGAAGTAAAAGGATAACAATTGAAGTAAAAAGATATTGAGAATTGCGTTTCTTTCAATCTTAAAATGCACTTTCGGGTGCAATCAATTGCATGACATAACACTGAATATCAAAGAAACACAGACTATGAAATCAAGTTTGAATTAAATGTGTATATTATATTAATTATCATCACTAAACTGGGTTAGTGAAAAATAAAATTCACTTCACATTTATCAATAATTCAAAGCTGCAAATAATGGCTTCTCAAATTTACAATCCTTTCAAAAGTTATATTTTCTATGAAAATCTGCTGAGCATTTTGTGATTGCCTTTTTATTGCATTTGTCAGCTCTTTTTATCAGAAAACCATACTTGCATGTAAACCTAGAATCTCAACACATCACTTTATATTTTCGTCTTGAAATGCTTACAAATGTGAAGTATCATTTTGTGATAAATCATGTAACATAAGATGGATGTATCGGCGGAAACCCTAAAGAAAACTGCACTCTTATTTAGTGTTGTGCAGTTTACCTAGGCAAAAACACAGGATAAAACCATTACTACAAATTCATACCCATTGACATCATCATGTTAAAAGGTAAGAATAATTTCATTTCATTTTAATGTTTTCATTGCCTAAATAAAATTTAAAAAAAAAAAGGCTAGGTAGAACCATGCATGATTCCTTTGGTTTTAGGTCACAACAGTATTCACTCACAGACTACCAAAGAAAGGTAAATTTTGGGTTTTGGCTCTCAGCATCTGGCTCCCATTACAAGATCCTCACATAATGCTAATTGGATCTACAATTTGTGGACACCCCACTGGGTTGAAGTTCACTGCAATTTGAATAACTCTGAGGGGTCTGACAGAAAACTTGCCCCCAAAAGAATCTCCCAGTATGAATACCAGAATGTAATATCACCACCCAAGACTCTTACACACACACAATCTAATCACCCTGAAAATGGAGCTATAAAATTTTGGGTAAACCTTCATATAGGCATAATAAAAAGTTATTTCTTATACAAATGAAGAAAGTGGGCATTTTATCATAACAACTAATACACATCGCGCTCCTGTTAAAGCAGTTTTGCGCTTTCAAAATTTTGTTGACGGCACAACCAAAGTATGTGTGTGTACTGTACATAAAATGAACAGTTAATCTTAACTACAGCATGCTTTTTTTTAGCAATCTTGTGGATACCATAAATATATAGATGCTGGGTGATGTCTGGGCCAAGGTCCTGCAAGAAAGAGAGAACTTTGTTAGCAAGTGGATATGTATATCAATTATTCACAACTCTTTCTCAAGTCACTGAAGCTACCTCAAAGCTGAAACATAGTTATGCACATGTGGAAAGAATATTTGAAATATTTTAAATATCATTAGATTTTTTAAAATAGGGCATATTTAAAAAAAAATAATAATTTGGCACAGTGGATATACATGGCAAACAAGTTAATGTTTTATTTCTAAAGATGATAAAAGAACCATAGCATTTTAACTGGAATGTCATTCAAGCAAGTGAATGCCATATCGCAGCCATTGTAATTTGGAACATCGAAATAGCCAGAAAGCAAAGTGAATCTCATTAAATGCAAAATATGGGAACAGGGTGAACATAATTACATTGTATGTCCACTCAGGTGCCTTTAAGAAGCACATAAATGTAAAACCCAATAACACATCTAAAATACAGAATATTCCTGCTTTCACAAATGTGAGTACAATGCTTGTTAAATAATGAACGATTCCTTTTATCAAATCATTTTGCACAAGAAACAGACAGTGAAACAATAGCAACCATGGTCTGGATAAGGTTTCTTTTAAGAAAGTACTTTCCGAGTAACATTATAGATTGTCCGTCCCTTTTGCAAGTTTAAAATTTGAAACCGTCTATCACGATTGTAAATTGAAGAAAGTGTGATTCAAGACAATTTCTAAGAATATAGCATGTTGAAGCTTCCTGTATATGTAAAAGATTCAGCCGTTAAATTTCGAACCGTACCACGAAAAAAGTACTAGTCTTTGTTACAGTATCTATGTGGTTATTATGCATGTGTGAAATCCTAATTTTATGAGTAACTACCAAACTTTCGATGGTTTTGTGGTGATCTGAAAAAGGGACTGGCTGTCTTTAATCTGCTAAATGCCAATGTTGAAGTACATTATATGCTTGTGTTAAACGGGTCCTTTCCTCAAGATGCTACTTCTGTGTGGCAGCTTTGAGAAAGCTTCAATGAAGAGGGAGAGTAAATTGTCTGAATGTAAGTATTAAGAGAAAGAACAGGAAATCTCAGCTGGTAATTCCCTTAATCCCCCTTTCACATAAGACCATGAGGATGCTTTCATGGTGTCCATAATCACTTCACCAAAAGAGTGGGGTTTTGTTCTATTCAGACTTGTCAAGCTGTTCTGTAAGAGTTCGTGTTTGGTAACAACCAACCAATAAATGGCCACACTTCTACCACTTAGGCATAGGGGAGTTCTGCAAGCTAACCAGAAGTGATCTATGGTAATGTATCCCTTTTGTAAGCAAAATTGCAAACTAAGGCAAATGCCATGATGTAAAGCAGAACACTTCTTTGGAATAACTTTACTCAAAATATGACATTTGAAAGGCAATTTCCTTTTTGTTATAACCCCCTGTTTCATTTCAAATGGATTTTATGTCCATAATCCAAAAAAAAAATCCCCTAGTTTGGTGCCTGCAGACCCTTGCCATAACAATATAAATTTGAACACAATATAAAAAAAATAATGGGCCCAGAGGGAATAACTACCAAAAAGCAGGTTTTCCATTTATTTTTGTTCCATCTCATGTATGTCAATGTTTGAGACTCACATTTCATGACACAACACCTACATGTAGTTCATGTCATGTACTATAGAATTCAGTGAGATTTGCAATAGGGAGTCAATTCCTTTACTAACTGGATCAACTGATCCAGAACACTAACTCATTGCATTTATTAACCGCTAAATGTTAATCCTTTTATTAATTACCAAAAATGGGTACATGTTACACAATACATGTAATAATTCAAGTAGAATGTTCATTAGCTAGGTCTAGCTGTGTAGCACAAAAAATATAGATCTCCAAAGGAGATACATGTATACAAACGTTATTTTTCCCCCATAATAGATGTCTCCAGATTCCATCTGCTCTTTTAAAAGCAGTTGACCACTTTACTTTTTTCTACTGTTACTTCTAATAGTCTCTCATATTTCCTAGAAAAATAACCATTAATAATAAGTAGGGTTTTTTTAATGACTTCATGTACATGCAGTTTATCTCTTTTGGTAAAAGTAATGTAAATAAGTGGTAAATGGTGGAATATACTGTTTAAGAACATTCTTAAATAGAGTTTAAATAGAGTTTACTGACCATTCCATTTCATCAGGAATTTCAAAGGGGTCATAAAAATTCTAGTCTAGCATTTGTAGACCCTAGAAGATAATTTCCAACATAATGTAAGAAACTCGATATCAGTGCTGTTTATCAGGAACATTTCTGATGAGCTTCATAAAAATGGGGATGATTACGAAGAAAACAATTATGATTACATGGATAACTCGGACATCACTTTGCAGTTAAAAAGAATTTTCAGCTTATGAGCCGTCCCACAAAAGTTCATGCAACCTTCATGTAACCTAACCCTTATCAGGCCAAGGTATGTTGAGTGAGTCTGCATATTACCTGGGGATAGTGAAATCTACAAGTTAACAAAAACAGATTTTGGATATTAATCCAAATTGTGATCTGATTGGTAAGTTTTCAACATAAGAACAATTAAAAAGCCATGGTTTCCCTTTTCTTTTTCTTCCTTTTGTGAATTCCTTTTGCATACTGGACACTCATGTTGAACTTGGGAGTTTTAAAGAATTCCATTTTGTCCGTTAAAGAGGTACACGTCCTTGATCTCTACAAAGGTACAAGTAATGCCATTGCTGAGAGAAAAACATGAATTCAATATTGAGCCTAATATATTTTGTTCCACTGCTGATTTACACAAATGATAATTCTGATGAATAGCTGAAGAATATCTATCCTTCCTTTGATCATGGCTCTTATTCATGATTTTGGTTTCTGAATTCACATTTTTTTTGCCTGGCTTTGTCTTTGGAAACTTTGCCATATTCTACCATGGTTTAACTGTTTTACTTTATACATATCCAGGGGATAAACAGAAGAAAATATATCTTGCAACATATCTTGCCATATATCTTGCCACATAACCTAGAAATTAACCTTTTTTATGGATGTACATTACAATCTTACTTATCTAATCATATTTCAATGGTATTATTTACCCAGGG
>OZ022576.1:32792497-32892666 GCA_963669155.1 Arbacia lixula
GAACATATTATATATGTACATGGAAACAAATAAACAGGAGAAAAGCAAGTACGTTAAACAACAAAATATATACAGATTATGCAATGAGAAGGGCACATTTACATAATTATGCATCAATTCATTGCAATATATTTTCAGGAAACATTGACAATTCAAATTTGAATGCAATATTCAGTGTATAAATGTTCATTGTTATTCCAGATCAGAATTGCATATGCATGAAATAATATTTTCCAATGCAACATGTTTATATGAAACATTAACATAGGCAATATTCATTATGGAAGAAATGCAATTCATTATGTAAGTATAGATAAGAGGGGGGCATACCTGGCTTCTCTCACTGTAGCGGCGTCCTGCACCATTGGCATTGGAGCTGCCGAACGCCCTCATGGCCCACAGCCCCTCCCCTGCCACACCCACACCCTGGCCTCGGATGGACACCTCCAAGGAGAACGGGTTGGAATAGCGCTCGTTCAGCAACCCACCGCTCAACACACGGTTCCCAACATTAGTGATTCGCAAGTCTGTGTGGAGCGAGGTGATATAAGGGGATAGATAAAACGATGATCATTATGAGAAGTCTCCTCGAGATAATAATAGGAGACAACAATATCATCAACTGCTCGCCAAAATGATGAGATAAGATACAAAAACAATTATTGTAATTTCCTGCAGGAGATAATGTTCACAGGAATATTCACAGATGAATATCATATGAGGGTGTGAAATAAAGAAAATGCATTTTTTGTTAATGAAGATTCAAGATAAAGTCATGTATTGAATCACACATCATTGACAGACATTTTGTTAAAAATGATAAGGTAACATTATTAGTTTATACTTGTGAATAACAATGCGGACATTCATGTAAGAATGAGGGAGAGTGATAATTGGAAATGTAAGTGAACAATGTGATAAATTTGGCACAATTCATAATCACTAGCCCTGAAAACTTGCATAACTACTTCAGTATTCTCCTTATGCATACACAGCTCAATATGTAATAGTTCAATAAGTAAAATGAGTAATGCAAGATTTCAGTGCAATTATGCATAATTTGGTGACTTTTTCTCCCTGAAACATTTATACTCAAAATGGCCATTCATTCAGTTTAATTAACCTGACAATATTCAGTATTGAGATATATATTCAGAAATAAGACATTGGACAATGAAGTTCACCTGCTTGACATGGGCTTTCCTGGCACAGGGTGATGGTGTCCTCCTGAGATAAGGTGGTGAAGAAGAAATCGGGATTGGCGTCTACATTCTTGGTAAACTCCATACAGGCATAGGTGTAGGGTCCGCAACCAATAGCAGCGACATCAAACATAGCAGTGGCTTCCGTGAACTCTAGCGTTCCACCGGCTGCCAGGGTCTTCGATACTTCCACATTGTTCAAGGTTTGGGAGTTGTAGTTAAATTTCTGGCCACTTCCGTCTTCATTCTTGCTACCAAACAGACCGAGTCTCCACAGATTGGAGCCTTGGACGCTTGGAGAAGAGTCTGTAAACAGCACATTGGCTGTGATCTCGAGCTCGTTCTCCATCCCAGCGATAATACCCGATGCTGTGTAACGCCAGCTCAGGCCACGAGCAACCACACCTGCAGGAGAAGTCCACACTCATGCAAATTAAACGGTAGAATCTACTGAAGGTGAAACATCACAAGAAATTCAACAGATGGATCAAAGCATTGGCCCCTAACTGTTTAAATCAAAATAAACTTGAACATCTGAAAGAATATTTTGCAATTTAAACTCGATCTGGGATTTGATTTAAATACCTGGGATATAAGATTAACGCTCTTGATTTAAGGATTATAAAATGAGTAATTGTAGAAACAATTTTCATTGTGATACTACGCTTTATAAAGAACTATATGTGTAATTCTACTTCTACATACTTTGGCAATAATCATCTCTGAAAACTTGATTGAATTGAATCAATGGGTGTCACTGAGCAAGGCATAATATCTTAATAAAAAAGCCTAGGTTTACATGGACAAAAGTAGAAATAACAATATAGCCTAAATATTTATACCATCATGTCATGCGGCAAAAAAAAAATGATCACATCTCACTTAATTAAGCTATTCAACAGTTCTCTTATATAAAAATTCATTGTAACATACTAAAAAGGATTAGTGCCATATTAACATGCTCTGAAGTATTGAAGACAAATCAGAAAAGCAAGTCAAGGTAGAAGCTCAAGAAAATACAAAAAAATTCCTTCCTCCTAAATTCTAAGCCAATTTAGAAATCTTGAATTACATGTTATTCAAGGCAAGTTTTAATTTGTTGAACAAAGATGTCTACACATAGCTATAATTGCATTGCTTATGTCCACTATTTTGACATTAAATAGACTTAATGATTTTTTTTTTTTAATGCAAAGTGCACAACAGCTAGATAGGCTGGAATGTAGCCAATATTTCACATGTCAGAGCTCGATAACAGCTTTTGCCTGAAAACTCCCATTCTTGAAGATGTTCATAATTTGAAGGAAAACATTAAACTTATGAATGACCAGGGAAAAAAAACACTGTTGAAAATGCAAGCACATAGAGGATCACATGACAGAAAATGTGGCAAAAAATGACTGAAATGTGGTTAAAAAAAATGAAGGTTGAAAACAATAAGGCATTGAAGGTATTGAACCTACAATCATTGAGAGCATTATGTGGTGTATTAGCAATGAGCATGCACTAAGGAAAATAGAATCTAAAGAAATACTAGAGCAATAACATCAGATAGCAAGCACTAACTTGGATTTTTTTTTTCTCTTTGGTTAAAAATTTTAGAGGAATGTACACAAATCTACAGGAAAATCACATGCTATATTAGCATTTGCAAAAAAAGAATCCTATTGAAAATACCATGCCAGAAAATTTTGGAAGGTTTTAGAAGAAATATAGGGCAGCGAGAATAAATAGGAATAACTGTTAAAATTAATAAGTTTTAGCAGAAGCAAAGAATATTTCTCTGAGAAACCCACCTCTTTATAAGCGATTTTCGATGATCTCATAAAAGTATTTTCTCCAGTTGACCTTTGGCGAATTCATTTAGATATTTAGGTGTTGAGAAAATGCTGTTTGTGGTCAGAAGAGTGTTCCATGCTTTTGTTGCATCATGATTGTTCATTCTATAATGTCCCTCTCTAAATACAGTGTCCTTCACACTTCTGTCCAGGCATTTTCTGCCAGTAGATTGAAGCAATTCCCTATAACACATTGTTCGCTTTGGATGTTCTGGAAAGTTCTGTGATGCAGTTTCGAGTTTTCATGGAAAGAATGAAGTTTCTCTGCAGCTTTGCACTTCATCTGCAGCATTCATCCAGGAGCAAATGGAATGAGGGTGACATTGGCGAGGATGAAATGTGACACTTCGCAAATTCGCATGACTTATGACGACTATGGATGAAACATCTGAGTCTTACTCTCCTCATTGTTTACAGGCAGACAAATCTTTCACTGTTTATATAAACTGCATTGCAATCACCACACCACAAACAGTCCCATGCACGATTGAAGTTAACATTGTTTGGTATCATATAACACTAGTTTTCTAGATAGTCTTTCGTCTTGTATTTGCATATATGAACTAATCTCCGCCAAATGATTTCATATAACACTAGTTTTCTAGATAGTCTTTCGTCTTGAATTTGCATATATGAACTAATCTCCACCAAATGATTTCATATAACACTAGTTTTCTAGATAGTCTTTCATCTTGTATTTGCATATATGAACTAATCTCCACCAAATGATTTTACTACCGCAAAGATGCATTTTCTTTCTGCATATTAAGCATTTTGATTTTTTTTTCTTTGATAGCCCATTTTGGATATTGATCAAAACATCATTACAAAGGTTAAAGATATTTTTTTTTTTTTGCATTCTGTGCCAATCTGAAAATTTTAAAACGACAAGTAAATTGATTTGATTTCTGGCAATGGATGTGTCATATCAGTTACTGCAACTAAGCGCAAAATACTACGCCAATAATACCCTACACCTTGGGCAAGTACCTATGTTCTCATACTGCAATAACTTCAGATTGGAACTATTGAAATGTGCTATTCACATATCATTTTTGTTTGCATTCAGGTGCAAACAACAACTCAATAAACAACCAAAATCAAGGCAATTCCTGAATTTAAATGCACCATACACAACAGGCAAATAATATCATTCCAATATGATGACATGAACATGTACAAATGATCTGAACAATGTAACAAACCCATAATGATCTACACACAATGATAAGACACACTCTTACAACAAACAGATAATGAAATGAAGACTCAAAACTCGACAAGACAGGACAAGAATGGGTCGTTGATTGAATGAACAATGTCACAAATAATCATAAGTACTGAGCAATGATCACAATGAATCACTCAAGATGATATGATTCTGATTAAATGAGGAATGTATGCCTAAACTTGGCCACCAGCGATGTCCCTAGTTAATGAATATATGCAGAAGTTGTATGTGTAACTAATTGTGCATGACACTAATGATGTAACACCTAGCTTCCATATGCTCTTTTTCTTTCATGAGGCTTTGAGTATAGTGAATTGTAACAAAAATGATGATCAGTTACAATAAGAAGGACAATGGGAGCACTTCCATAATTAGACAAGCTTCAAAATCACAACATAGAAATGCCTACATATCACAATTGCCCATCATTTCATTGCATCCAGTGACTCGGTGTAAGAAAATATTTCTCATGGACATCTGATTCAAATCTTTGTTTCTCATCAAGGTTTGACCGTTTGATCCCAAACCAAATCCATAGCCTAAACAACGTGACAACAAGATCAATTCAACCCAACTCATGGAGGAATCATTTTTCCGGATAGAAATAATAGCCAGGTAAAATCAGAGCACAAAACTCTGAACGAACCTTCACAATCAGCAGGAGAGCAGCTGATCATAACACTCTCATCGGGAGTAGGCACCAGGGTGAAAATGGTGGAGGGGTTTTCTCCCTTCTCAAACTCTACACAGATGTACTGCACCTCCTGACACGTCAAGCCTCGCATGTTCAGGTCAAAGGACACATCGCTGAAGACCATCTCATCTTCGACACGCAACGTCTGGCCTTGTTGGGCCGTGTTGATGACCTACAGTGTAGGAGAGAGTCGTGACGGAAGGAAAGAGAGGGTGGCATAGGGGGTGCATGGAAAATGAATGGAAGGCAATTGCACGTCCACAAGCGCAAATGGGATGAAAGAATTAATAGGTGATGAGTGACAATTAAAATATCAAATTCCACAAAATCAACATGGATTGAAGATTAGAATTCAGCATAAAAATGGAATGAAAACATTGCAAATGAGTAAATTTGTTAAAATGACACATGATGATAAGTGGTTTCAATGATAGATCATTAAAAAATAAATTACCAATACACGATATGAAGTTATTAAAAGTGAATGGGGTTATACAATGACAATGTTAAATGCATAACACATTGTGATGGAATACATAATAAAGAACAAGAGATGAGAAGTTAGAAAGCATCAATTTATAGATTAAAAAACAAAAAGTAAAAATCATGACAAACACATACAAGTGCAGTGATAATGAGCAAATATTGAACATTGCAATGATAAAACAAGTGAAATACAACCAAATAACCATGAAACCATGAAAATTATGACAAAATTGTTACATGAATGATAAGGCACGCAATGCAACAATGATCATGTAATTATGAGATGATATGAAGAAAGACAGACGGAGTACGGGAAAGGGGGAAATGTGGAAAAGAGACAAAAAAGAGAACATGTATAAGTACTTGTGATCAAAACAACAAATAAAATTAGACTTTACATATTACTATTGAACTGCTTTTCAGCAGGCTTTTCATACATTTCATAAGATTTGACAATCACATGACAAAAAATACTCTGGCGTCTGATTTAAAGGTTGATACATTACAAATGTGAAAGTGTTGATCCAGTCAATCCAAAATAATTCAAATAATATGTTTGTGACCGTGTAAAAGTGTTTCATGTACATATCTTACAGTATGTCGGTATGCCGGTCATGCATCCATTCATACCTGTGATCTCTCACTGTAGCGCCGACCGCTGCCATCCATGTTAGAGCTACCAAAGGCATTGAGTTTCCAGAGGCCACTTCCTGCCACGCCCACCCCAGAGCCAGTGATGCCCACATCCATCACGTAGGGGTTGGAGACCCGCCCATCAATGATCGAACCGCTCTGCTGTGTGTCTCGCACATTCAGAACCTGCAAAACTATCAAACAAACCAACATACAGAGTATATAATACGCACAAGTCAATAAGCATCTTCATTTACCACATATCATGAGCAGCGTTCATGTTTAAAGCAAGAGGATCTACTCACAATCCCTCATAATGCAGCTGAGTTCACTGATGGGAGCTCATTCAAGTAACTGAATACAACTTCTCAGATGTCCTTGAGCTTCAATGATTACATTTGAATGACAATATATCAGCTAGGTAAACAGGCAAAATTAATGTTGTGGGATAGAAGGTATCATTAGGGAACCTAGTGTGCCTGGCCTCAAGAACATAACATGAGTTTTCTTTACCTGCTCTGCATGGGCTTTCTTGACACAGCGTGATCACATCTCCCTCTGGCAGAACAGAGAAGGAGAAGTTGGGGTCCGCGTTCTCATTCTTGGAGAAGTCCATGCAGGCGTACGTGAAGGGGCCACAGCCAATGGCAGCCACATCAAACATAGCCCTGGCTTCTACGAACTCCAGTGGTCCACCATTGCGGAGGCTCTTGGACACCTCCACATTGTTGAGGGTCTGTTCGTTGTAGTTGAACTTCTCCCCAGACCCATCTTCATTCTTGCTACCATACAGGCCAAGCGTCCACAGGTTGGTGCCTGTGACGTCGGCGGAGCTGGAAGTGAACTGCACCGTGGCAGTCACATCCAGCTCATTTTCCATGCCGGCAACAATGCCAGAGGCGGTATAGCGCCAGCTGAGGCCGCGAGCCGTGACACCTGTAAAGGGAGGTACAGAGAGTGCATTAGACAGGAACATTCCTGGTATTACAACTCTACAAGTCACTTCTATGTTTCCTTTCTCATAACAGTTACCTACCAGTACATTATTTATGATTACTTGAATTCTTTCTTATCTTAATTTGAATACATAGTTAACATTAACAGAACCATTCAAAAATAAAATGAGATTATCAAAATAAATTGGTACAAATATCCATCTGGAGCTATCTGATTACTTCCAAACTCAACACCCTTAAATTTCACACCAATTTGTTCTTCAATAAAAAGTACTGCAATTGCTAAATTGCGGTACAATTGTTAAATTCTTCCCTTATCAATGTATTTTTTGATCTTTCCCTCTCATCTTTGTATAAGAAGAACAACACTGTTTTAGTTCTAGGACTAATTGCTTAAGAAACATAACTGGTCTTTGATTTGAAATACATCCACATTGGCTTTAGATAACTTACAACTAGATGTATTTTTCATAACATTGTGCATAAGTAATTTAAATGCTGCAAAAGCAGAAATTCAACTTTTGACCAGAAGTAATTAAATGGAGTATTATGAAGGTTAATCAATTAACCTTTAGTACAGGTACTAATTCAGACCCAGCAGAGCAGTTCTTCAAAAGGAAATTAACTGAAACTTTGAATTAATGAAATCTTTCATATTTTAAAATTTGATTTAATTTTCATGGCATGAAATGTAAGAGGCTATAGCCATAGCATATTCCCTGTCTGCTGGCCCCATTAGCTTCTTCTTACCTTGCAGTCAGTACTTTACATCAGCACATACATTGAGACAAGATGAATGAAAACATTTGTTAAATATGGTTGAAAATGAAATGATGTTAAACAAACTGATATGAATGAGAAATGAATTACAATGTTACAGTGGTGACATCATGATCCTACATACTGTGTAACATTGATGCACATTATGAATGAAAGATCACGTGCGACAAAGCCATTAACTAGTTAGTGAATTGGAGAATAGAGATAAGATTAACGATTTAAGGTAACCTTTTCTTCAATCTTGATTTCTTCCCTTTAAAAGCAAAAAAAAATCGAATTGTAATCTTTTGAGTCCTAGTTGCTAATTTTAAGTATAAGCCATACCGTGCTTGTATTTGTTTGCAGTGATTTATTTTCAATGTCCAATACCAATTGTAGCCAAGTTCTGATTTGAAATGGAAAAAAGGGGTTGTATGTCATGCGGGATGACAAATTGTGACATTGGATTTGCTGCTGTCATATTGAGTTCTACAGAAAATACTGACAAACGAGAGATTTTTAGAAGACAACATTCACGTCTTCATAACATTTGTATGCTAACAAATAATGCTGTTGTTTGTTGTTTCCTAATCCTCACCTATTTCCTAACTTTCCATAAAAAATATATACCCTAGTAGTCATGGCATCCCTTTTCCATGTTCTTCTGAATCTCCTCTCATGGGATACTTAATTCCCAAATTGCATGCTGGCAAGTATATTTTTGTCATAATCTCCACCAATATTTTCTATCACTTAACAAACTAGTCCTCTTTTTATATTAAATCATATCAAATCAAAAACTGTAATTGACCAATTCAATTCACAGATAGGTTTTTGGATCATGCTCTCTTCTACCACAGGTTAACAGACATTCAGGGCAAAAACAGGCGATGAAACATGCCATAGGATCGATACTACAACCGTATTACAATGGATGATACAGGCGGCAGGGCACAATGCAATGGGACTAGACTGGGTTTTGGAACTGGCAGGCAATCCGATCCAAATGATTATTCTTCAACTCCTTCAAAAACAAAATGAATTTGAAGTCGTATTAAACTCAAGAAATAAATCATATGATTGCAGTCGGGGGAGAGGGTTGCTACGGGCAGACTGAAGCATGCCTGGGGATGTGGAAGCAAAGTGCAACATTCCATCATTCTGGTCAACGTAAGACAGGCAATAGCAGCAGCCTCATGAAGTAAGACCAAGGCCAAGGCAAGAAGGATGCGATGGTGTTGGTGTTGTTTATTTCACGCACAGGTGCAGGCATTCAGAAAAATTGGGAATGTGTTGCCACCCACCTAGTGCTCCATGGTCCGAAGGCAGTTGGAGTCCTTATTCCTGTTGGTCTTCATTTCTTCATTATTCAACCACTGAAGCTGTTTTAACTGCGCAACTACATACAAGCTCTAGCTGACTTCAGTGATGAAGCAAGAACTGTCACTAACCGACATATTTCCTGAGCAGCACTTTTAGCGTGACGAGTCTCTGACGAAGAGTCTCTGAGATTGCCCCTTTTGGTTTACATAAATGGACTGCTTGCAAAGTAAACTTTGGGCATGTTCTCATAACGGAAGCGTTCAGATGGTATATGTTCATATTGACACAAAGTCAGTCTTTTTACTCGCAGCGCAATGTACTGTGAACTCTGAAACACTGGTACACGAAGTGGAAAAAGCATATGAGCACAGATTGATGAGTTGGTTCCATGATGAAGAGAACAGTGATGAAAGAAATGGTAGACAGAATAATTGAGACATTGACTCTTAGCACAAAACACAATGTACATAAAATGTGTATATCACATTTCTCACTATGATCACACAACACATGATTAACAAGTTTGTTTTGATTGAAGTACATGAATATGAATGATATTTTTCCTCTAGATAGAGAGTGAATTTGCTAGAATGAAACATGAAGGCAAAAAACAGTAACTTCACACATGTATGCAAAACAGAATAGAAATGTAATGTGGTTGAAATTTGGAACAAGATGTAAATAAGTATTTTAGAAAACATATATATGAAGTTGATGAGTATGTAAATTCACTTTCAACAGAACATGGACAATACATGTACACTAGTAATGAATCTGTACAAAACATTTGTACAATTAAATCATTGAAGCCCATCGACTTTTTAAACGTAATGTTAAGTAGTGGCAAGATGGTGGCATCCATTATCACTGCAGAAATGTTCTTGTTTGATTTCAGGATGTTTGATAACAACTCCATCTTTTTGTTAATTCTCCTTCACAAGATCCTGAATCCAACAACATTTGGATTCTTGATCACAAAAGATCTACTGTGATTATTGGTCCCATCATCAATCATCACCTTGCCAATACTCAGCATTATCTTTCCAACAAAACATCAGTATTATGCTTATTAGATACAACAATGAAATTGTTTAAATGCCTGAAATTATTTCAAACAAAAAAAAAACATGTGATATGCAAAACATGAATAGACAAATACAGGACAACACATGTGTGCAAATAAACTGAACAAGTCATAAAGGCACGTCCTCATAACTATGAAAACAAAAGTGACTATAGGCTAATCTTTCTTTCTGAATCCATTTTTTGATGACTAATCAGTCAAGTCTACAGATTGGTGTAAATCTTTGTTTTGTAAATGTGATTATGAAATGATCAAATATCATATCATAAAAACAAAAAGTGTACACATATACCCCACCACCCCTTTTTTTCTACTGTTTTTTCCGTTGGGGGGATTTAAGTGGAAAAGGATTGAAGTCCACAACAAGGAACAAATAATCCTCAACCAACTGGTAACTGTGCACTTCCTGGCCTGCTGGTGTGGAAATCGGAATGTGTGGAGTCATCATCTTGCCAACATCAATTTGCTGACCCACATCACTCATGCAATAGAAAGGTCACACTCATAATGACTACACCACACCCTGAGATAGCTGTCAGACATGTGAGGTGTAGCATTGCTGGGCATATTGTATCGCAGGATGCACTTCATGCTCACCAAACAGTGAAACTGGATGATATGTCTCCTTTTACCAAAGTATTTATATACTATCTAGCACTTGTGGTGAGAAACACCCCATAAAAATAATGTATTTTGGAACGGGATATTTTGATCGTGGGGAGGAATATTTTGGTCGGGAAGAGTTTGATCAGGATAGTTAAATTTAGATAAACTACTGAAAATGAGGTAGTGCTATTCTGTGTTATTTTGAACATCTTGAAAGAATTGTGTACTACTGATTGCCATTTTATTGATTTACCCCACTCTATGCAGACAAGAAATTTTGTACTGGGATGGGTTTGTTTGAACTCCCTTTGAAAATTCATTGAGATTTCATCCCCAAATATTTTTTTATGATCACTTTTGTTTCCAAAGTCGAGCAAATAGTGGCAGAGGTCCTCCTGGCACTCCTTACCTTTGCACTCTGGAGCGGAGGTGCAGCCAGTGAGAGCGTTCTCATCGGGATAGCCAGCGTATTCGTACTCCAGACCACCCTTGGTCCTGGGGCTGTCACCACGGTCCATCCTGGTACAGATGTACAGCATGTCCGTGCACTGGGCAAGAGGGTCGGTGAAGCGGAAGTTGACACTCTCGAATTTGAAGTCGTTGTTCTTCTTGTGGGGCTGGGCCTTTTGTTCTTCAGTCAGAATGTCCCTCTGGTAGCCAAATCTATTGGGAGCAAAATATGGCAGACAAACTTCTCCTTCAAAAAAAAGAAGCCAGTTTTTATGTTGTTCTATGCATAGAAATGTACATTACTCTCAAATCCTAGCTTGGAATAAAATTTTAGGCATCAGTTAAATAATATACATTGTACATATCATTAATGAACCATGAATAACTTCCATCCCATTTGCATGTTGACTTTTCCCTCCTGGACAATATGAGTGCCCCTGTAAAATGAAGTTCCTCTCTTAGAGTAAAATACACAGGCTGTTTGTAAAACAGCACAAAACTTAAAGGGACCATAACTTTCTTATCCTCTGACAGATATTCATCAAACCTTCACTTATGTTAATTTCATATTTCTGCTTCTATCAAAACCTACTTAATTTCAGGGTGAACTAACCCTTTAAATAAGTAGCCCCTGTAAATAATCTCTCAACATTTTCCTTGATTCGAGGGTTAAGGATTGCTTTAACTTTCAACGTGCCACCTGTGGATTTTTTTGGTCACCATCAATTTATACACACAAATCTAATAGAGCAGCATTTGGTCTGGCACACAGAGGGTTAAAGAGGGTCTCACCGGGTGCCTCTGCCATCGGGGGAAGCAGATGCCCAAGCACTGAGTCGCCACAGGCCCTCGCCCTGAACACCCGTCGTGTCCTGCGCCTCCTGGAACTTGATTTTGACTTTGAGGTCCACCTGGTTCTCTCGGCCTTCCGAAATACTGCCAGTGCTGAGTATCGTTGGCTCCACCTTCTTTACCTTCACATCTATAAAAAAACAAAGGCAATACAGATGCAGTAATGCATATTACACATTCCACTTCTTGTAACTACATTAGCACAAAATTCTTGTGTTCCTGAATGCTATTTATATCACAACTTCCACACACCACTATCAAAGACACTGCATATTTTATAATATCTTCCCTTCATTAAAATCATTATCATACAAAGTCTAATTTGGTTTTGAATGAATTTCTGCCATGCCATGACCTACTTCCATAAGAGATTGTTTAAACTTCAAAGCGTGCAAACATTTTGTTAACTCCACCTAAGCTGCAATGAATCAGTTCAATGACATAAGGCCAACAATACAACTGGTTAACTATTTTTACCTTAAATATCACACATGTCTTTCAAACAAACAACACATTGGAAATGGTACCTCCCAAACTTGTCAAAGGTTTGTCCCACAAGTAACAACGACAAAATCCCACCCATTGAAACTGAATAACTAGATAAGTGCAGGTGACTGTACATGTAATTCATAATATATTACTAAACAGACTAATTAGAAGTGAATTAGAATAGGACTGTACACAAATATTGTCTAATTATCTTTCCACTTACTGAACGGACAGAGGAAGCAGCATTCTCCGTCTGGTTTGATGGGTTCTGTGCAGAAGGCGGGCTGACAGCTTTCAATCACACATGTCGTGGTGGCATTGTCACAATTGCAAGTGGTACATTCGTCAACTTTCCATGATTCCCCATGAAGGTAGGGGATTCCACGGTACACACACGGTAGGAGGGGCTCTCCAGAGCTTAAGCTAAGTGAAAACGATGATTCTGAAATACAAAGTTTCAAAATAAACACATTAAGAATATACACCTCGCATAGGCATCATATAAATATGTGTTTCATGATTTATGGAGCATTTTGAAGTAATTGCTACCCAATACATACTGGTAGCACAATCTATAATCAATGTGTCATGTTTGATTGTGTTTAAGTTCAATTAGAAAGATAAATCAACGCAATGTGTGCACAATCAACGACATGATATACATTGATCGATAACAAAACAAATCAAATTGCATAATTTTTTTCCAGATTTATTGACTAACAGGAAACAAAAGGCATAATTGTCACAAAAACAGCCTGCTGTAAAAGAATAAACTTGTACAAAGTACAAAACAAATATGACAGTTGTGCATCATCAAAATTAAGAATAAGCAACATATAATATATCAATTACCAATACAGTTGAAAGGGCTCTAGCCAGTTTCTTACATTACTGGCCACTAACTTGGTGTCCATGCTATCTCATTTACTCACATTTATATGATGGACAAATATACACAGACTTGCAGAAAAACATGTTAATAAATCACTCTTGAATACAGCAAAAATATTATATGAGTTACTAGGATATAAATAGATACACAGAAATCAACTAATTCAATAAAGAAGATACTTCATTAATAAAATGATCTGATCACATATTGAAGTAATCAGGTAGACCCGACATATGACAGTTTGACTGTTAATGTCCAATTTGTACAACATTTATACAATACAGCATTCTGTTTGATATTCCATATAAGTGGTAAACATAAGATAATTTGCTATATAGCTTCTGTAGCAAGTCACCGTGCATGTACAAATCTACTCTGATCATACTGCATGATACAAGCTTTTCTTCCTAACATCATGCCAAATTACAGGTTCATACTTATGTTCTACAAACTAATTTTGCAAGAACTCATTTTTGGATGAATAATAACTTTGGAACAATGTTTGAGAAGTGATAAACTGTGACTGAAGATGAAGTGTGATGCCATACTCACTCGGACTCAGCTACAGTAAATCATGCTTGCCTGTGTCACATACCGAACCCTAGATGACAATGCTCTTTCAGCACACTGGGTCCACTACTGCAAGACCATTTTCTAGTATGCTTGAGTTGTATGGAACACTGTAGAAGACTGTAGTGTCACATGTGCATGCGGGCATGCAGGCATGCAATGAGGGGAGGGGGTGTGAGATAGCATGCACAGGTACCAAGCACTTCACATCAACACATGAAGAATAAAATAGTATTACAGATGGGACAAGCAACTACTTTACCCAGGAATCCCCCACCCTTCACTCCAAAGTTGTTTGTGGTAAATCAATTTTAACTTGGGGGCAGTATAGGGGAAGAAGTTTCATATCCAGAATGATAACAACTGCTAGTTCATTTATCATGCGGTTCTAGAAGAGTTTCCCGAGACATAATCAATGTGCACCCGATTGCAATCCAAAATTCTTTTAACAGTAAGACTATACCTATTCCATATGGTTAACGTACAAAACTTTTGTCCCTGGGAGTCAAATACCTGTTTTAAAAAAAAAAACACTAAAAATTGAAAAGTTCATAAACTTTGACAATGACGGTCACCATTGGAAATTAATGATGTTTTTATCAGATTTTTATTATATCCCAACTTTATATGGCCAATGGTTGATGTGCTGAACACAAAGACTTTCATGCAAATGTTACAAGGCATACAGCCTAAACATGAAATAAACAAATGCTAGCAGAGGCACACATGTTTACACACAACTATAATCACAAACATAAACTAGGGTGTATCAATGGGAAGTCCATGGTGGGTTAGACAAATATATCACACATAAGCATGCAGGCTCACTATTCTGAAATACAAGAGGAAATGGATTTTAAGTTCAGTTACATGAAGAAAAGTCAAGTTTCAACAGAAGATTCTTGAGTTAATGAGAACAGTAGAATTACAATTCAATGACTGCAATTTAATATCAAACTTCTGAACAGTCCCCATGCATGAAAGATCTCAGTAACAGGCGTGTTAACGGTTGAATGGTTCATATTCATTTTCCTGTTTCAGATTAGAAACAGGTTGATTTTAATCTGGATTTATATTTTGACTGGGCGATAATGCTTCAATTCACAGCACATTAAGGCAAGTCAAATTGGTTGCTGGAGCTGATTTGAAGCTTACTTGTATGTCTGTCTACCAAGCATGCATGCTCATGCAGTTCTACTATGACAACACATGTACCAATGTACAACTGGCAATGCACACCACTAAAAAATCTGAAATTAAGTTTTCCATTTAAGTTATCATTTTACTTAAACCTTGTGTATCAGCATGCATGAACTTGTAAATTGTAGATTTGATTTTCAAGATCATACCATAGTTCTTTACATTTGTTCTATTTACTCTTAAAAAATTAATTCTCATTCCGTAAATCTTATTTGTTTCAGAATGCAAAGATGGAAGGGAAATTTATTTTTGTTATAAAAAAATTTAAGATAAGACATTTGCTAAAGAATCATAATGTGAATTTGGTACTTCATACAATGGATTCATTCCTGAATCAGAAGTATATAATTGGTTAGTGTGTAATAAGAATGAAGGAAGAGTGAGACTACATGTGGATAGAAATTATTTTTAGAGACAAAATGATGTAAATCATTTCAAAGTACAACAGTTTTGAACAGGGGAAAAAAAAAGCTCCATAAAAAGGAGATCTACCAGAAGTATATCTTGCATGGATGTGATGACCTGAAGGCCAGCAAGGTTCAATAACAATCTACTAACAACCTTAGAAAACAGATGCTGAACCATAAACATATAAGGTTATTCAGCATTTTAGACGAAAAGAGCCATCTGATTCATGGGTCACAGAAAGTTACATAGCACAAGGACATGGCAACAATGGAAAGCCAGCCGCATCCTCCAAATTTTGTGCCACGTCTGCACCTTCTCTGTCTGCCATGATCTGAGACACCCACAGTCAGCAAGTAAGCGGATTTGATCCCTATCCTGTGGTATCCCTGGCTGGTTGGTTGGCTGGCTGGCTGGCTGGCTGGCTGGCTGGCAGTGTGGAGGTGGGGCTTAGCAGAGGCCAGGGTTGCCATCCCCAAGCAGATAGACTGCTGAGTTGACAACTCTGCCTTGCTTCACCCACTTTCCTCTCCACCAGAACTGCTTGGCGGCATACTTCTGTCTACACCCATCTCAACCTTAATATTGTTTTGTTTTCACTTTGTAGTCTTCTTTTTTTTCTACAAATAAAGTTATCACTCATTCCACTGTATTCTTTTCCTTTATTAATTTTGCCTAGTGGTTTTAATTTCAATTACCAAAGTTCACAATTATTGTTACTTCCACAAAATGAAGAGGAAATGTTAAGTGAAGATCATGGAGAGGCAATCAAATTCATGCTTTCTTCAAGAATCAGTTTCAATTAAAAAAACTTATAACCACTATGTTAACTTTGTTAGTGGATATGAAGTTTCCTCAGAGTATTGGACATTTCATTTTGTTTCAGCTCATTCTATTTAGAAACAAACAACTTAAGGAATAAATGACAGGCATGGATATAAGCCTGGGATTCCACCCTATGTTGTGGTTAAAATGATTATGGTACTGTGGACGAGACAAGCCTTGGATATAAACTGATTAGTCGCCCATGGTTCTCTCAGTGCCATCTGAATCATTCATATAAAAACACATCATCATTTCTGCAGCCCCTCAGGAAAACTGCTGGATATCTGTAAGCAGATAAAGGCACCTGTTGCGTTTTACAAGTAACAAGCTGGCAAAGAATAGGCGGGTGCTATTGGTATTATTCGCATGGATGCTTTAAATAATTTTGTCCCATTGTCTAGACTGATTCAATGGATAAGAGAAATTCTGAATGAATGATGTGACTTTTTAAAAAGGTGAAATCCCAGCGCCATACCATACCACCTCACAAGGTGCATTATATAACTTGCATACCCCCTGCAACAATCACTACATGCACTTGACTTGTTCATCTGTACTTCAGAAGTTCATTCGAAAAAAGCATGTAACCCAGTGCCACAAAATACTGTTTGATTCACATTTTGATTATGTTGCAGGATTTTCAACACAAATAGCTTTCACCGAAATATGTAACATAGCAAAAAGGAGTGAAACAACAAAATGGATATTATAAGAATTGAATTTCCTTGTTTCCTTATCATCAAGGAATTGGACTAATCCATTCTTACCAGGTCAATATCTGGTTCAGCCCAGCAGGTACATCCCCCCCCCCCCCAGCCCCAGCCCCCCACTCCCCAGCCCCCACACCCCAAACCCCACTCCCCAACCGCCACACCCCAAACCCCACTCCCCAAACCCCACTCCCCATCCCCCACTCCCCATCCCCCACTCCCCATCCCCCACTCCCCATCCCCCACTCCCCATGCCCCACTCCACAGCCACAAGCCCCTAGCCCCCAGCCTCCCTCTCCCCCTACCCCCTCTAAATCATTGTCAATTAAAACTTTGCATGGCTATGTTTTATCACAGCAAGTCCATCTTCTTACATAGAACCATGATTATAAGTTTGTTCTGTGGCATTTTTTTCTCAAACCCAAGAACACACATCATATTGCATGTAGCCTTCCAGTCTTCAACCTCAATAGTTCAAATGAGAATTGGTCTCATTGAAGAAGCATATTGATCAATCTTCACCCTAGAGCATCCTTTATATTGAACCAGATTTGCACAACCAATGACAACACTATATGCCAAAGAGAGCAATTAACTATGAGCAGAACCACACATTAAAGTTCAATGAAATACTTGAAGGTCTATATTACCTTAGCATTTAAATCATACAATTACACCATACAGTACTAATAATATGTATCACCTTATTGAAAAGTGACCTTAAATTGACTTGTACAGATCACACACTCAGCATTGTCATCACATGACATCACCTCGGTCAACATGGTCAACATCACCATCTCAATAGGTCACCCATGTGAAAAAGACCATCCTTCGTATCATAAGTCATATGTTAGTAATATTACTAACCTATCATCACACTTGTGTTACCATGACAACTGCATGCATCACTTTACCAACCAATTCGGACACACCATATTACTTAACAGTTACACATGTTTAACCAGAATTCTACACAATTACCTTACTATAAAAAAATTATTTAATATGAGAGAGCATGGACACACAAGCAAGCTTCAGCACAGCTTTCATTTTTGAACTCCCTAAACTGGTTAACTCAAATCAAACTCATAAGTGTTGTTTTGGAACATCATGCATGAGAACTGTAAGATCAGAGTAATACACATCTCAGAATTTGACTTCCATTAAAAAAGAATAACTAATACTTCTTGACATTTAATAGGTAAAAGATATAGAAAATATATTGTCCTACCTTGTCCCTGACATACTACAGCAAAGGCTGAAATTGCTGCGAATAGTATTAGCAGTGTCCGCCTATGCTGGCGAATCTGGTCCACAAAGCTATACATGATGTACAATCTTTGTGAGGGACCAGCGAGCAAGCAATCTGAACAGCAGTTTGTTTGAAGAGTGTAGCTGCCAAACTTTTCCCTACCAGCTTGCTCTTGGCTCAACACAGAAATCACTGGGAGGCTTTTATCCTCCTATTATGGGATGGATGACACTGGCGGTCAGCCAGCCAGCCAATGGCGTGCCTGCTCTCAGCATGGCACCGCCCCCACCAGACTCTGCATGGGAAGCAGAAACAGCATGTGCACCGCTACCAGTGCAGACTTTCTACCACAGCCAGTCACAATCTGCTCTTCCAGCGAGCCGCATAACCCACTGCTAGCAGATATTAACCCCTGTCCTCACTGATTTGTCTCCCTCACAGACACACACCTGGAGATGGGAGTTGGGGCTTGAACTCTCTACACCCAGCCAATTGTCCCTATCTAACACCTAACCTGAAAGTCAACACAATTAACCAAATTGTGAAGGTTTTTGTCTGTGCTCCTCAATGCTTGAATTAAAAGAAACAGTTTTGTTGCTATGTTTTTTTTTTGCAAATAGCAGATGATGAACATATGTGTATGTAGCATGAACCCCTACGAGTACAGGTCTCTTCTTTCCACTCTACCCTTACTTTCTTTTTTAACCACATAAATGGGTAAACTCCTGACAGATATATCCTAACAGAATACAACCACAAGGTGTTCCCATATATATTTTCTAAATAGTATCTCAGGTATGTATCAAGGGGGTCATGGATGACATTCAAACATAATTTATTTCCTAACTGCATTAAAACTACTAACTTCAATTGTGCTACCCAGTCATATGTTTCAATTGTTTCTAGTAATGTACATGTACCTGTAAAACCAAACTAAAACTCTGGTTTCGGCAGACAGTGACACTGACCAACGGTTGACATCAGGAAGTTCAACTTCCCTTCAAAGAACAATTGGTGCCAAACAAGGTATGAAAAGCATTGAATCACATATGACTACATTTATACCAAGTCTGGATAGATAACACATTTTAATCATATTGAACTTGGAAGCATCATGTTTCATCGGTGAAAGTCTTCACATTTTAATCTGATTACTACATGTACTCTGTTTGTAATATCAGTAATGAATTTAAAAAACTTAATGAAAATCATCAGAAGTCAATGCACGTGCACATTTTCATTACTGTATTTACACAATCAGAGCTATGTACAGTTGCAAAGTAAGCAATTTCACACAATCTGACTTTTAGCTGCTGTAGGAAATTTCTCAAATCCTAAAGGCACTGATAAGGGACAGGAAAGGACATAGTGCATGGCACAGCATAAATTAGCTGTTTACTCTCACTCTCTTGCTCTCTCTCTCTCTGTCTCTCTCTATCTCTGTCTCTCTCTCTCTCTCTCTCTCTCTCTCTCTCTCTCTCTCTCTCTCTCTCTCTTCCTCCCTCTCTCTCTTTCTTTCTCCCCCTTCCCAATTGGGAATTCTGTTATGATACACACATCTGTTTAAAAAAAGTTGGGACTGTTTTTCACCTAAGAAACAGCTGCTGGACATCTTAAGAATGTGATTTTGAGAGATTTCATGGTGGAATGACATGTCAACCTCACAACTTCATGTTGAACTGCTTCCTATCATAGTCTTGAATAACAATTTTTTGCCTTGTTTCCTCCTGTTCTTCATTATCCAAGTCTTTCCCATTTTATTTTGTTCATTTCCTTTAATTTCCAGTCACTTTAGATAATACTTGTCTTATTTCTTCATTCTTTTCTTTGATATCCTACTCCTTTATTTTCAATAATTGACAGATTATTACCTTATAAATACTGATCATTGTTTATTTCCCCTTCTCTGTTTCTTTCCTATATCTATCTATTTCACCTTCTCTCCCTCGCTCTTCACCCTCCACCCTCTACAAAAGGATATACTTCTTGGTTTTGCACTCACATTGCCTCATTTGAAACTTCTGAACAGATGACAAAATTGTCATTTGTTAAACAGAAATAGCTATACTTTGTACATGTTTTGCATACACACAGGCTTTTGTGGACTTAAAAAATACTATTATTCATTCTTATCCTAACATTTGTGTGTGTGTGACTTCCATGAAAACACCAACCACAGCCTAGAATGATGAACATAGAAGTGAATTGCATTAATTATATTTTCAAAATGGCAAATCAATTTCATCATTACACTGAAAAGCATCCCAAAAAGAAAATGATGGAAAAGCTTACTCTATTTTCCCCCAGTATTAGCTTGGAATATATCATGACATCTGCTTTATTTCAAAGATAGTTTTTCCCTTTTGCAGGACTAAAATGTAAAATTAAGTAAATAGCAACCATATACACAGAAATACTACCCTCAGATTCTACAAGGCAAAGAGTTAATGGGTTTATATTGACTTTTACATTACCAGTGACATTGTGGGAGGATCATCTACAATCTAGTCACAATGGGAAAGTCATAATATAATTTACTCCACCGTATTAATGCCGCATACAGGAATATGTCTTGTTCAATTTGTGATACAATATGCTGTTCTTGTGGTGCAATCTCATGTTCAATTTTGTTTTGTCTGCAAAACAGACTTTCCTTTAATACATCAGCTTCTCGTATTCATAGTACTGACTCTCAAGCCACAAAAAAAATGATTCAGACATTATACATGTCCGGATTTACAATAGTTTGACAATGTCATGACAATTTTAGAGACCCTGTTGGCACACCCCTTCTCATCTGCCTCTAGGCTATTTTCATATGATTCTTTACTGACATTGTGCTTGCCTCATCACATGGTTGATGTATTCAGCAGACTCCATCCCAGCCCCTGTCAGAATTCAACTTTCAATCAGGGTCAGCATACGGCGATGATAGACCTTGCTCCAACCATGGACCCTACTATGCTCTAAGTATATATAAATCCAACATGTTATTCTGCACATCAAGCAAAGTCCAGATAATGTCACCAACGGAAACTGCACACTTGCAGTCTTTCTCAGTAACAACACTGCATTTTCATGAATATTCATGAGTAATAGCCAATGATTACAGGACAGAAAGTAAAGCTCTTGAATTGAGAGAAATTGAAGGACCTTTCATTGCAACCATAAGTCCATTACCACACTTTGCATGGACCACAAGAACATGTCCAAGTATGAAACTAACCAGTGATATACACTACAGCTCAAAGGAATTGGCACAGGGAAAGGGAAAGGGAAGGAGCCGCAGTTTTAAACCGCAGTATCTTTTTGTCCAGTTCAGCATGAAATATGATGTTGTTTAGGCTAAAGCATCGCGGCCCTTTCCTCCCTTTCCCTTTCCCCATGCCAATTCCTTTGAACTGTAATGTACGAAATGCATGTAATGCACTACTTGCATAAAATAGCAACATTTCCTATTTGGTAGTTGTTTTGGAGTTAACACTAATTATTGCTTCATAATCATATCTTAACAAAAGTTGACCAGAAATATCCCTTTGTACAGCATTTATCACCTTGCAATGCTCATAATCCAGTTTTCCTTCAAAATACTTATAATTTTAGATGACTGACTAAATATCAATCTGAAATTAAATGGACAGTGTCATTTCCCCTAAATGAGTTTTTAAAGTTCCGACCATTTAATCTGGGAAAAGTTTTTTAACTTGTTTTCCCTTTATACACCATAATTATTAACTCTTTGTACGTTTCGTTCGCATCATTGCACAACCGTGGACACGTTTCGTTCACAATTTTGCACAGAACACACGTAGGTGAATGGAAATGGAAATATGTGCGTACTGCGAACCGTACCATTGTTCGGTACTATTGCTCGCGATCGTCACTGTAATAGGCTTTCCGCTCGTTAATGTTGCAGCATAGGGTTACATAGAAGATTTCGGAGAATTTTGATCATTTTGTTTCGGTATTTTTCCATCTTGTACAGTACAGTACAGAAGAAAATCACACAAGTTCCTTGTTATTGTACTGTGATTATGTGGGTGCGTGTACATGTACGCATTGTAGGCGATCTCTTTGTATTACAACACAAAGAGCTCCTAGAGTCCTAACCAAGCCAAATTCTTGGCCATACAGGCTTTTCTATGCACATCCTGTATCAAACTTTCTTCTTTTCAAAACGTATTGATTTTGATATCAATAGAAAGGTCATGGTCTTAGTGGGTGCGTGTACATGTACGCATTGTAGGCGATCTCTTTGTATTACAACACAAAGAGCTCCTAGAGTCCTAATCGAGCCAAATTCTTGGTCATACAGGCTTTTCTATGCACTTCCTGCATCAGACTTTCTTCTTTTCAAAACTTATTGATTTTTATATCAATAGAAAGGTCATGGTCTTGGCAAAATAACTGTAATAATTTCACTGCAATTTACAGCAAATGAAGAGTCCAACATATCATTTAGATTAGCACTACTGAAAACATTGGCATTTTTTTTTCAAATGTTCTGCACAAGTAAAGCCCTGTGATACAGTAGCTCCTCAACTGCCAGACAAAATACATATGAGTGGAAAGCCCATGAAATTCTCTATATTTTAAAATGTACACTATTTTTCTTCACGACTATCTAATAAAAAGTTATAGCCCTTGAAAGCTACTACTCCAACGAGTTCATTGGAATATGTGCACACTCAAATTAATGCAACGCACAGGGGGTTCACAGGTAAACGCACAAAGAGTTAAAGTAGACAATCATTGAAAGCTTGCTAGTTTGCAACCTCAGGTTGATTAAGACAGCCCTAAAATCAATGGAAAGGCTAAAAGTGGAACTGCGGTCCAAACATTAGGTACTCTCAATAGAAGCAGAAAAAACTGGGAAACAGAAAAAGCAGACAACTACCAGTAATAAGAAAGTTAATGAATGGTATTACGATTCACAGATTAGCATTTTGGGGAGGCACATTGGCGACTTAGCCATAAGGATGTGTTATCACAGGCACACTTTCCTGCTATGTGATTTGTATCCTTTCATTTTCAACAATGTTTTTTTTCCTTCATCAAATTGATTTTCTAATGGCTTTGCCCAGTTGTCATCGATGAAAAAAAATAATAACCAGGATTTTGAGCACAATGCTTTGAAGTGTTGATGTTAATGAGTCATTATCATGGGAACCTAAATCTAAGGAAATACTATGTTAGCCTAATTAAGACATGTTTATGGACAAAATTTGTTCAATATCTCAAACATTGATACAATTAGAAGTAGTACACATATTTTCTTCTCCTTTTCCTTATATTGATGATATTGTTTTGTGCACTTTCCTTCTGCACTATACAGAATATGAAATGTATTGGTTCATTAACAAGTGGAAGCTTTATATAAGTCTTTTTGAGCTTTTCAATTACTTTGTCACTAGGTCAGTTCACATTATTTCTTAATATTTTGTGAATTTTTATAGTGCAAATCAAGTGAAATAGTGATTGAGCCAACACTCATATCTCTTCCCTAACCTCATCACCCACCTCCTTTTCCCCATTCTCTCACTTTTCAAGGAATCTGCACTAGTTTTTCATTCTAATTGTTGAGACAGTTATTATGTCCACACTACGGTCACTGTACATGACTTATTACACTACCCCACACAGCCTCTGATTGCTACCACATAATATAAAGTCATACATAAAGCATTTGAGAGAAAAATCAATACTTTAAAAAAGAAAAAATATTTCCTCTAGTTTTATATTTGTTTTAGCTCTCTATGAAGCAACAACAAAACATTACAAAAAAAAATACAGACTGGAAGAACCAATCTTTGTCATATTTTCAATTCATATGTTGTTCTTCAGTATTTGTTTTAACCCAATCTTAACAGGCCTTGCCTGAGGTTACCAAGGTGTTTTTAGCAGGAATGGTAATTCAATGGTAATGCACTTAAAATTGGCAACAGGCTGTCCATTTTGCAGGTCAAAAACAATAAAATACTGTATTAGGTCGTCACACTTCAGTAATCATCAAAATCCATCATTCTTCTACAGTGCTTTAGACCATCCCTAAGCTACCTGTTAAATTTGAAGATAAAAGATGGACATACTGTATTAGGTCGTCACACTTCAGTAATCATCAAAATCCATCATTCTTCTACAGTGCTTTAGACCATCCCTAAGCTACCTGTTAAATTTGAAGATAAAAGATGGACATAGGCGGGACTCCTCACTGAGCTTTGTTAGAAGTTGATAGCTCTAATGGTATGGAAGATATGAAGGACTGAAAATATGTCTCTTTTTTTTTTACAAAATGGGGTCTTGATTGTCACGCTTAAGAGATTTTTAGAAAATAAAAGCTTTATGCATGATTTCATATGCTGACTAACATTTCCAGAGAGTTTGGATGCGATCAGAGATCAGGAAAAGATTGAAAATCGATGGACAAAAATCGTGTAGAAAAATTAGAAGAAGAATATGGAATGAGAAAAAAAATGGAACAAAAACAAAGCGTTATTGCAATCATACTGTTCAAGAACTTTCTGCCAAACAGAAACTGACTTTGAGCGGAATCAAACTTATCACTAGGTTTAAGGGAGGTTTTGGACGGATACTGTAGTTGAGGGAACAGAGACCAATTTTAGCATGCACATCGAGAACTCTCATCCCAAAGTGATGTGTTGAGGCAAGTGGAGCCTTGCTATAAACCAGTACTCTAGTGAGACTATACTTCACATATTACATTCAGTATTTATACTACTATAGTGCTTCATCCACAATGACTTCAGCAAGTTCAGGCAAAAATGATGTGGCTCTGAATTTAGACTGTAGATCTAGGGGAATTCATCAAAGATTTTTATTCATTGTGTTGACTATACTTGTGTAAAATTAGAATTTGCTGTAATTTAGGACCCAAAGTTTTTTAGATCTACCAGTAGACCTAACATAAAAGACTGCCCACGATCCACGCCAGTGCTGACTACAGATCCCACGCACAGCCTATGCAGAGCGTGACGGATGTTACATAGACTACAGCTCAAGGAATTGGCATAGCCATAGGGAAAGGGAAAGGGAAGAAAGGGAAGGACCTGCTGTTTTAAACCGCAGTATATTTTGTCCATGATGCTTTTTAGGCTAAAGCATCATGTTTCATGCTGAACTGGACAATATATATCGTGGTTTAAAACTGCAGCTCCTTCCCTTTTTTCCCTCTCCCTTTCCGCTGTTTGGAAGCTACGAATGGTTTTATCAGACTCTTATTCTTAATCTTAATGATTTTGATTCCCATGAGCTAGACTATAAAAAAGTTGAAATCTGAGCTTTGTAAATATACATTATTGTTGTTAACAAACGTCTGAATAAAAAGTTTAAATGATTTGTCAAATTTGATTAGGATTAGGAAATAATATCCCTTTGTCTTTGAGTACCAGATAAACTGCTGCTCAAAGACAATGGGACTTGTGGGCATTAGTACTTGTTGGAAAAAAAAGGCACGTGTGGCACACAAAAGGGGCATCTTCATTAGCTCGAGCTGGGCAAAATAGCGAGCTTGTTCTGATCGGGTTAGCTAGCCAGATCACGAACTAGCTAGCTATTTGCGTCTTCATTAGCCAGATCAGGCAAAATAGCGAGCTATTTGGTCGAGAAAATTTCCCCAAGAAATCTTGGGCTAGATTGATCTAGCTCGAGCTAGTTCGCGAACTAGCTCGAGCTAGCTCGGAGCGTCTTCATTAGCCTGAAAATTTCTCGATCCCGGCATGCATCAGTGCCTACGAGGCATTGTTTACGTAATAGGTTTTTACACGTGCGAGCTCACAACCGAAGCCATGCGGTCATGGCCTATTCCCGTCGCACACTGCTGGTATGTGCGAAACTCGGGATAATTTATGCAACCCGAGCTCGAGCTTACATATCCCGATTTTCGAGCTAATGAAGACGCGATTGCAACTTCAGGCTAGTTCCCCGGATCAGCAAAATAGCTCGCTATTTCGTCTGATCGGGCTAATGAAGACGCACCTAAAGAGTTAAATCCACCACTACGGCATTAAAACAGGGACAAATTGGGTAAACTATCTCATTTAGCACAAGAATAGGTCACAAGTCGTGCGTAAAATCGTGCATAGTTTGCGAACAGCTTGGTGAAACATCCCCCTGCCTGTACGAGACTTTAGACCTGTCCTAACCCCGGGGACGGCTCCCGCGCAGCCTGCGTGAGCGGGCTGGTCGCTGAGAGCTAGAGTCTAGAGCTGGTTGTATTTTGTTGACTTCCTGGTATTACACAATACTATAAACAGCTAGAGCAGGTTATATTGACACTTACTGACGTCTGTCAAATCTCTAAAAGTACTTACATCCACAAAGAAGCCTTGCCTTTATCTTTGAGCTAAGGAGTTGATAAAGCAAAAGAAGGCTTAGTCTAGAGTTCTTGACAATACAACTATTGGTTGCTCCGCCTGAGATATCGATAGCCAACATTTCGGCAAACGCCAGACGCTACGCGTCAGCGTTGTGACGAAACGAAGAATTAAAATCCACAGCAAGGTGGACCAAAATTGGAATTTCAAATAAATGTAAAAAGCATTGTCATAAGAAAAAAATCATTCGTCATATCCGTTCTTCACATAAACCGTGGTGCATCTTTTTCCAAGCAAGGACCTCCGGGAAGGACCTTTGAACGAGGTGCGGAGCCGCCGCGTATTATTCAATTGCGTCATCTCGACCTGGATTTATAAGGTGTTGCACATATTCCTCAACATGCATACATTTCATATTTTGCTGGTGAACTGGTATATTAGTCATGCGCTGCTTCTGATGTAGCATATGATGACAAACGAATACAACATTTGACACTGTTCTGAATGAAAATACCAGTTTGTATGCGGCTTGGCACATTTCTCATGCTACCTACTGTATTTGAATGGAAATATATTGTGTCTCTTCGTACAATTTTGTAATGGAATATGATGCGGAACAGGGAGTGACTGACACGTCTCTCTGGGAACCTAAAATCACATTTATGGTCAGTATCGCTTATTGGATTAGCATTTGTCGATTCAATATGTGTAGATGCGCTGTTAGTAATATATCTTAAAACATTGCGCGCAAGCATCTGGGCTGAGTATTTTTACCCCCAAAACCTCTATGCATCCTATTTTGTTTATGCGACAGATCCGATAAAAGAAATCAGCCAGAGAGAGCAGGTAGCATCCAATATGAGATAAAAAAAAATATATCCAATGCAAAGCCTTCATTATGACTTGAAGGAGGTAACAATGAATCTGCATTAATGAAACTGCTGATGGTACTCCACGTAATTCAAATATACTTACATAGCAATAAAAACACATATAGCTCTTCCTTCCAGTGTCACGAGGAAACACAATGTATATTGCGCTGATTTATACATAAATAAGGCTTCATATGCCACATATGAATTCATTCACAAGAAGTAGACACAAGTCACCTGAAATTTTGAGTGAATTGGCCTGTAGCCTTAGTTTCAGGATTTCAAAGAAAACAAGCCAAAGGTCGGCTTACCCTTCAAATTTTCATGAGGCAAAGATAAATGACAAAGCTTTATGTGACCAAAAAATATGTATAGCCTCATCATTAAGAACTATTTTCATGTTTTTTTTTTAATTTCTAATCGTTCAATGTGTATAACCGTAACGTAGAGACTAACCGTCGTGACAATGACAATGACAATGACAATTTATTGATCCCGTGTCACCTTTTAAGGTTTTGGGGATAATCATGCCCGTTTTACAATGATATTGTTCTGTACTATTTACAATATTGACAAAACATATATATAGAAAATAAATCAATCCAGGTATACGCTTGCAGAGAGTGATAAAGAAGAAAGCGAGTGTAAGCTCATCGCATAAAGCGTAATAAAGAATCATATCGAGTATAAAGTAACAAACTGACTTTCAAAGGAAGAAAAAAGAGAAGAGAAGAAAAAATGAGAAAAAAATATAAAAACTTATTTGCGACATTGACAGACATTTTTGAATATGAGCTTAATCAAAGAAAAAGAAAGCAATAATATCAACAACAACACACAGGTATATTCGAACATTGTTATTGATACACACAAATGAGCTTTAGTAAAATGTACAGTTATTTAAATTGATTCATTTATCTTTTTACAAAATTTTACAGGATTCAGGCGCATTTTACGATTGGAAGAATTAAAAAGCTGCTCCATTTTGTATGTATTTGTGTGTTGTTGTTTTTTGTTAAATATCTGCTAAGTAATGACTTTCTGTCCCCTGCAAAAAAGGGCATTCATATAAATAATTAAATTCGTCCCCTAATGATTGAAGAGTGCAAAGTAAACAAAACCTCATATTCCTTGGAGTATTGGAATTTCTCCCAGAGAAAATCGGTAAGTGGTGATTGGAACATTTAAATCTACATAATATTTTTCTTTCTCTTTTGGGGAGGTCAATCATGTATTTCTCAAAATGCAAGGACTGTTTAGATATTCGATAACTTTTCGCATGATAATTTTCAAATATGGTAGACGAAAAACACTGAGAGTGAAGATCTAAAAGACGGCGTTCTAAAGAGTTCTTAACCCGTTCACGACTCGTATGTGTCCCACAAATTGCTCGAACCGAGGTTGTCAAGTGTCACTTTTATCTTCTTCAACCAAAGAGATTGGCATATATTTTGATCATGCAATACTTTTAATATGAAGTATACTTTGCCAGACAGTTTACCTTGTCCACTGTGGACAAGATTACACCTAAAATGTATCATTCTAATTCCAACATATTTTTCTAACTTATGTCTTTCTAGTTCACCAAGAATACAATACAATTTGCAGTATTTCTTCTAACATTCATAATTTGTTTACAAAATTGCATGTGAAATGTTTCGAGTTCTTTAAATATACCAAATCCCCATAAATCCCCATCAAAAACGGAAAAAAGCGATTTAATCAAACATACATCACACAACATATGGGAGGGCTACTCGTAAGTGACGTCATATGATTAAAATTTAAAAAAAAATCATAACTTTCTTAAACATTTTCGTCAAACATTCACCAATATGTTGCTTTAGTTTGTTTTGTTATTTACATAGCCTAGGTACTAGGCTGTGAGGTGCATGGACACATCCCAGTCAACCACTATGTCTGGTAACACAGACTACGCCCTATTGGTTTCTTCCGAAGCGAGGATGGGATTGGGGCATTTGGAGTAATAAGTGATAAAATGTCAAATCCACAAATGTTCGGCCAAAACATCTTGAGGATTTGTGATGTAATCACTAATTACTCCAAATGTGGATCATTTAACCCTAATACTCCCGGGGGGGGGGGGGGGGGCATTATGCCCCCCCTGTCAAAGTTTTGTCGGTTCTTCCTAACGCCTCAATATTTCGAAACGAAATTTCTTGACTTTTTTCTCTGATCCTTCCCGCACATTTTAAAACCAAATTTATGGCGATCGGACCTACCGTGCGGGTGTCAGATTACGTTTACCGAACACATGTCACTGAAATTTCGCTATTTCTCTATGTGACTGTGTATAACCCTATGGATAAAATCAGGAGCTTTTCCAATTTATGTAAATACTGTTTTAATAAGTGTTACCATTGTTTCAAATAGTGTAAATAATTACCACACACACACACACACCCACAAACACACACCCACACACACCCCCACACACCCACATTCACACACACCCACACCCACGCATACGCATCTGAATCTTGACGAAAAACAAAGAAATACATAAGAAAAGTGAAAAACAATAAAATACATAAGAAATAATTACCACAACCTATCTTTTTCTTTCAAGAATTGATGAGGGAGTTATGAAAGACATTTGTACCAAAAATTGCTATTCCTGAGGCTTTATTTAGTGAGAAATACCAAAATCTATGATTTCTCGCATAAATTAGCATGAATTAATTAGTTAAAAAAAATAAAAGGACTTTCGTAAATTTAGCTATACAACTTTGTAGATAACATAATTCTTTACCCTTGTGCAAAATTTTGAGGCGATCGGGCGACCCATGGCTGAGACCTCAGGGGGGGGGGGGGGCATAATGCCCCCCCTCCCCCCCCCCCCCCCCCCCCCCCCCCCCCGGTAATAACAAGCTTTGAAATACCCCGGGAGTATTAGGGTTAAGGGCAAATAACTTGCAGCAAGTTTCTAAAATGGACAATAAATGAATTAAATATCATTGGCAAGAAGATTGCTCACGATCACCTTTTGAAGGCTTTTTTTGTCTTCCCAGTACACAGTATATGCCCTATAATCAGCCAGTGAATATCAATCAGTTAGTCTGACAAAAATGACTGTTTCTCATAATTTTCGACATCACATGCCTCTTAGTCTGACTTTCAGGGTGTTGAGAATTTCTAACGTGAACTTAAAGGGCATATACTGTAATGGGAAGGCAAAAAAAGCCTTCAAAATGTAATGTTAGCAATCTTCCAGCCAATGGTCTTAAATTCATGTATTGTCCATTTTAGAAGCTTGCTGAAAGTTATTTGCCCTCAAATTATCCACATATGGAGTAATCAATGATCAATGATTAAATCCTCAAAATGTTCGGGCCCAACATTTTGAGGATTTGTGATTTAATCACTCATTACTCCAAATGTAGATCATTTGAGGGCAAATAACTTTCAGCAAGCTTCTAAAATAGACAATACATGAATTTAAGACCATTGGCTGGAAGATTGCTAACAATTACATTTTGAAGGCTTTTTTGCCTTCCCAGTACAGTATATGCCCTTTAAAGATGAGTCTAGTACTAAAAAAGAAAAGCTTTTTTTTTTATCATACTCCTTTTTGCCTAGTCCGCAAACCGGAGAAGAAATCACGAATGATAGTCTATTGCAGCCAGAGACCTTAATTATAATGTTTGATTACGAAATGTTTGGAAGTCGGTCTTCATGCCTCCCAACATTAAATATAGCCCGTACCTTTCGCAGACTTAATTCTGAAAGTTCCCTGACTTTGTCATCATTTAAAAGAGAGTGGTTATAAAAACTTTCCCTGTAATCAACAAAGCGTAATATTCGGTTTCGAGGAAATGATCTTCGATGATTGATTGAGCTTCCATTTTTCGTAAAACGAAAAAAGTCAAATCTCCGTGAAAACTAGCTAGATTTTCATTTATTCTACGGGAGTTTTAGTACCTCTCACCTTAAAATTTCACAGTTGGTATCCGAAAAAAGTGCGTAATATGTGCAAACTTTCATGAAGTTTACAGATACATGTATTTGTAAAAGGGACGGGCCATCTTTAAGGCACATATTCCCTGGTAGGTCAGCCACTAGTCTTATCTTACATGCGGTTTTAATTAGAAAGAGTCACAGATCAGTCTACAGCTTTTGATTTTGTGTCTGCGGATCAGTTTACTGTCGCTGTGTCCGATAAATGTATGGGGATCACAGCGGTTTTTGAGGGAAGAAGGAAAGCAGAAGTAATGTGAAGGAAAAGAAGAGAAAGGAAAATAGAGAAACAGGGAAATGATAAGAGAAGGACGAGGACACAAAAAAGAAAACAAAGGAGAGATAACTCAAAAAGAATAAAGAGATTGAAAGTAAGGATGTAATTGGGGTAGGAAGGAGTAAGGTACAGGTATTGTCGAAAGGAGAGATTGAGAGAAAGGAAGGGTGAAAGATGGGAGGGGAATTGGAAGGATAAAGGCAAGGTGTAGGAAAGCGTGGTGTAGGAAGAAATCAGACAGCTAGGGCATTGGAAATGAAATAAAGAAGTGAGGAGGAGAAGAGACTGAAAAGAGAAAAGAATCGAGTACAAAGGAAGAAAGAGAGTGAAGAGGGAAGCGTGAATATGACGAGGACGAGAAGTATAGATGAAAGAAAAGAAAAGGAGCTAGAATTTGCGATTTACAATCGCAAGCATTTCAAGCCAACATAGCTACCAACCACTACTGCCACATCCACCATCATTGAAACACATCTACTACTGTCACCGCTTCGTCACCACCATTACCACTACTACATCACCAACACGTCTCTTTGGTAGTCGCTACACCCTCACCACCACTAGCAGAGCAACCGTCATTGATACCATCACAACCACAATAGGTACTTCCACATTACTAACAAGTACAACCACCTCAAGCACCAAGTTCACTACACCCACCACCTTTGTTCCTCGGCAATCACCATCAGCATACCACAGCCACCAGCATCACTTACTCCATCATTACAACCACCACCAAGATAGCCTCAGCCACCACCACTGCTACTCAACGACCACCACAGCCCCCACCATCACACCACTACTACCACTAGTTCTGCATCTCTAACAACCACCACCACTGCAAATCAACTACCACAGCGCTATCCACCATTACCACACCAGCAAGACTCACACCTCATTCACTACAACACCTTTACCCAGACTCACCACCATCATCATAATCACCATGTAAAAATTATTCACAGGAAATTGTTTGCAAGGACATTCACAATCTATGCGGTTGAAAACCTTTCTTCATGCATTATTTTGTTCTCAGGCAGCATCTGTGTTAAATGTGCATAGACAAATGATAATTGATTGTGAAAGCAGGGGAATTGAGAATATGTTTTACATGTAATACATGTATTAATGTAATTTTGATTGTATCAAAATGTGAAGAATGTTATTTGTGTTGATGCTAAAGAATGTTGTTGATTTAGGGTATATGAATGTTTTCATACACACTGCAAAATCAATCTGAACATGAATAGACAAATACTATATTTCCCGTAGCACACTTGGTCTTTTTTTATTTGCAATAAAACTTCTCACCTTACAAATTTCTAAAAAAATATTAGGTTTCTTCACGGTCATATGTTCATGGACTTTCTCTTTGTTCCAATTCAAATATGATCGGCTGGCAAGATACGACTGAAAAATATTCCTGAGGAATCGAAATGATAATCCAAACTTTCCCTATTATTCACAGCTTTGATAAAGAATATTTATAGTTAAGAGCACCATGTGAAAAGGCATGCAGTGTAACGCTAATATACAAATTGATTGTTTATAAATGACAGCAAGTTACCCTGCTCTATGTAGGGTGTAACAACTCAAGAAATATCATCACTAGAGGGAGCTATCTACCTAAGATTGATATCCTGCATAGGCAAGTTATGGCAGCTGACAACTGGTTGAAGATACAAGAGAAAAATAGATACCAGACATAACTATACCTACACAATTAGGTCTAGCTAGTTAATAACCATTTATCTAATATGAACTTACCACAACCATATCTATGTTTATCCAAGCACAAATATTCAAACCGATACACAACACTGATCATTAATTTCAATGACGGTCTGTGGAATACTGACAAATAAGTAATACATGACGTATGCCATGAAGCACCCTATACACAATGCAATGACAAAACTGATCTCAAAACAATGTTCTTGTAAAGAGACTTGTTCTTCATTTTCAATTCAAATAAAAAAATCCAGCTCGATCTCCTCAGCAGCTTAAAAACAAGGTGTTTCACTTCCTACGCTTCTTTCAAAAATGACAAAACATGATTTGTTTTGCATTGTAACTTTCTGTCCTCTCTCGAATATACATAGTGAGATGGTAACTACGGGATGGATGGAAGCCCAGAGGCATTCTTTCACACAAAAACTAGGGGACCAGACAGCATTGTTCTGGCAGTGGACAGGACACACAAGTCTGTTTTTTTTTAGAGGGGAGCTGCATTGGAGACGACCCTGGCATCAATGTTTAGCTACAACTTAGTTTAAGAACTAGGATTTTTATGAAAAGCACACAGGTCCCATCTCCAGGCCAAACTCTTGGTTGTCAGCGCCGATTTCACCAGGAGCGAAGTCGACGATTGGCAGACGCGTTGTCTTCTTGGTCTCGTATTCGTAGACGGCCTTGCCCATTTCTGATGAGGCAGTCTGGGGAGTGGAAGAGAAATCACGAGTGGAAAGAAAAATAAGTTTCAATAGTACAATTGTGAGCACATTTTAAGATTAACATGTGGATGCATATAAAATCCCAGATTTTCTAAAAAATTTCTTACCCATTATCTTCAGCTCACTAATATGTCATTCATTATATTGAGGATGAAATACTCTTTCACAAATTATAAATCGTGTTTTTAATGTAAAACCATATCAAACTAATACACACTGTTCATTGCAAAGTGAGATTTATGACAAACATCAAATCATACTGTATCCTCTTGAATACTGGCACAAGGTATAACAAAAGGATTGATTTTGCAGGAAATGCTTTTTAGACTGCTGAATGACCACTTGTACAGAGAGACCACACTATTTGTTTCCCATTAACAAAGTGTCTCAATAAAAATTTGTTTAAGAAAACGTTTTTGAGTCCATTGAGCAGTCTTTCAATACAGGTTAAATGGAGTTAGACGTACCGAGCAGCCATCCTCAACTATCCTGTATGCGAATTTGCTGTCTTCGTCATCGACAAGTTCAACATCAGAGCCAGTGAGGAAGATGGGGTTGCCTGCGACGTTCTTGCAGTAGTAGGTGACAGTCTGGCGGGCGTTGGTGGAGAGCAGGCGCAGGAAGGTCATCTGGATTGGGTCCTCGATGTAGGTGAACTTCTGTCCGCCATTCAGGCTGGAGAAGTAGGCGCGCTTGGGCTTGCCACGGTACCATGTGCTGTTGACGATCTGTAGTGGTGGAGATGCAGGACCAAGTTTAACTCTCATTGTTGGTGCATTCATATAACAACCTACAAAAAACTCATTATGTGTGACATTGATGGTCTGGGCATCACTTACCTGCTTGTGCCTGGTGTTTAATATCATGATTGAAATTTACTTATTTGTTTTTAACACTATCTCGACCTTAACTTTGTGTACCATTGAATCTATTTCACAATTTATGCACACAAATTTGTCATTTCGTCTGGCACACATTAAGTTTCATAAGTTAATCATATAATTCTGAAATACAGTACCATAAGGAATTATCAAACAAGTACCATCATAAGGAACAATGTGTTCTGATCGTTTACTGCAAACCTCTTTCCTTCTCTTTCTTCTTTTATTTGCCACTTAAGCGGACTGACTGCACTTACCATGTTGTTCTGAGATGGTACACAGGTAGCTTGAGTCTCGGCGTCACAGAAGACCTGGATGGCATCCTCGTGGCAGCCAAGGTTGGGATCAACCCAGTAGTATCCTGCCAAGACACAACCCCCATAACAACTTCAAAATGAGAACAATGCAAGAGATCACATGCAATCTTTTTCTCTTGTAACACGTTCATGGACCTTCTTACACAACAGTAAATCAAAAGTTTACAGCAATTCACCAGGTTTACAAAAAAATACACTTCTGCCAATCATCTTTCCTTTCTGAATTAAATGGTATCGCCTGACTGTTGGGAGCATATGGAGTCCTTCATATGCCTTCATTCTTGGAATGAAAGTAGGACCTTTTGGAAGACCAACCTAACCAATTGGTGGCTAAAAAAAGTCCTTCATATGCTTTCTTGGAAGGGTACTAGGACCTGTTTGAAGACTCACCGCTCTCAGCCTCGTTGTTGTTGAGGAAGATGTCCTTGCAAGACCTGGCAGGGTTGTTCTGTGCCTTGCCCTGGGGGAACTTGATCATGTCGATCTGCATGCTGAGGGCTCCGATGGTAGCCAGCAGCTCCTCATCATCAACCTTGACAGCGTCCTTCTTGTTGTTATCTCTGTAGGCGTAGCCATAAGCGGAGCCTCCCTTGCCTCCGGACTGGTAGGATGGGTACCTGATGCCGTATGAGGACTGGACTTGGCCGGGCATTCCTGGGGGTCCGGGGGGTCCTGGGGGTCCGGGAGGTCCAGCGCCACCATTCTCTCCACGGGGTCCACGGGGTCCTTCTGGTCCATCAAATCCACGGGGTCCTCCGGGTCCATCATTTCCGTTGGAGCCACGAGGTCCGGGCAATCCCTGCCATGTACAAAGATTACATATATTTATCAAGTGAAAACCTTTTTAAAGAATAGACTCACTGCATTGCCCAAAAGTTCACAAGTGCTGAAATTGACACATTTTTTTTTAATGGAGTAAAATACCGACTGATAACTAGAGCAATTCGACTGCCTCCGCCTCTTTGCTAGCTCTATTTAGATTATTCTCAGAAAATCTGCTTGGTTGGGAATGTTCCAGTGAATTCCTATGTGGGGGAAAATGAAGTAAACAAAGAACAAACTGACCCCAAAAAGAAAAAAACAGTCAGACAGACAACTTGCTGGCTTCGCACAGACAAAATTATACTATTTCAAATATTTAAAACTTAGTTGTCAAAAACTTAATTATCACTCCCTCTAAATCCGCAAAGAAAAAAAAGTACTAAAGAGAAAGTGGTGGGGTCAAGACGCTGCTCCTTAGTTCTACAATACTGACCCTAGGTCCTTGTTGTCCCTGTTCTCCCGGTGCTCCAGCCTCTCCCATGGATCCAGGTGGTCCCATGAGTCCAGGCATACCTGGGACTCCGGGATGTCCCTTGTGTCCGGCGGATCCAGTCTCTCCACGTTCACCAGCAGGTCCAGCGGGTCCAGCAGGGCCCTGGGATGGACAAGACAAAAGAAGAAAAGCGGGATTCAAGACTGGTTCTACATTCTCCATGTATTCTGATAATCATAAGCAATGAAATCCTAAGCTGGAATTTAAGACGGGTGCTTTTGAATTTGCACACCATTCTGTGACAAATACATGCAGATTTCACATTGATAAATACTGGGTTTTACATTATCATTCTTCAAATATACAAACAAGCGCTCTGTTCAGTGAATGCTGGATTCAATACAGAATGAAACACATGGGACAAGAGAGAGAGAGGTTGTGAGAGAGAGAGGGTGATGGAGTGAGAGATCACAAGGAGGTGCAACCAGGCAAAAAAAGTGAGAGAGAGTCCCCGTAAGAGAGGGAGAGAGATAAAACGAGAGGAGGAGAGGGGGAAGACTTACAGCAGGGCCAGCAGAACCACGGGCACCAGAAGGTCCCTGAGGTCCAGGGGCTCCAGCAGATCCGGTCTCACCACGAGGTCCAGCAGAACCAGCGGGTCCGGGGGCACCCTACACAAAGAGAACATGACATAGGTTTCATGTGGCGAGTGCACAAACTATCAAGTAGTTTCATGTAAGGACAACAGAGTCAAACTGAGTATAAGAATTTGGTTCTAATAATGATTTATTTCATCAAGTATGAAATACCCCCCAGAAAAGAGAAATCTATGACCCTTCCTGACGACTAGGAACTAAAAGTACCATCACTTGGATTTTTTTAAAGCTAATGCTATATTTAAGATATGAGCTCTCTTGATGAAATAATCAAGATATTTGCACTCTCTTCAACAAAACACATCTATCATAACAAGATGAAACTTTATGGTATGTAATGCACTGCAGGAATGTATATTTTCCTATAGGGGCATAATACATAATGTCGATAGCTCCATAGAGTGCAGTTCCAGGAGTAACTTACAATGGGTCCAGGTGCTCCAGGTGAGCCATTGGCTCCAGCAGCTCCAGTGTCTCCCTTCTCTCCACGTTGTCCCTGAGGTCCTGGGGCTCCATCGTTGCCATCACTTCCCTGCAAGGAGGAGCCAAACACAAAATTAACACAGTGCAGTTGTTATTCTACAGATGGCTGGCATTCTCATTCTGTTCAAGACTGAATGTTCTCCTTTTAGTCAATCTAAACACCAATTAAACAAAGCCAGAAACTTAAAAATCCTTCCACAATTTGGTTAGTATGAAGAGCTGATACTGACAACAAATAGGGTGTGAAATCCTCTTGAATTGTTTAGATTCAAGAAGCCAAGAAACCTATATATCCTTCCCAATCTTGGTTGGTATAAAGAACAGATACCAGCAACAAATTTAACCTGGGTATTAAACCCTCTGCACTCCCCCCCCCCAAAAAAAAAAAAAAATAGAGAGAGGAGGCTGCACAGGATGAAGTCTTCAAGGTACTTACGGGAAGTCCATTCTCTCCAGCGGGTCCAGTAGCTCCTGGTGGTCCAACAGCTCCAGGTGATCCCCTCTCTCCAGAGCTTCCAGTAGCTCCACGTGATCCAGGTTCACCCTGTTACAAACAAAGAAGCAAGGAGACACATTATCTCTAGGGTCAGAGTTTGAAGAGGAAAACAACTGTCATTCAGGGATATCCTTCTGGTAGCATGGGTGACTATGGACATCTCATTATGTACGGGCCATCAATTAATGAGAAATACATTATCATGCCAGGCAAGTTTTTAAAATATTAGGCTTACTCTCAGTTATTCGTAAATGCACCAGTCCCTAAAAAGTTACTTCACTGTATGGACGCTCATAAAGAGAACCGAACAATCTCCCTGAAATGTCACATGCCACAGGACATAATTCCAAAATGTTGAGATGGTGAAAGGTCTACACTTGTGGAAGTGGTACTGTCCAGGGCTCCATGAAGGGCCTCACGGTTAAGAAGTGGTATTAGGGGAATCTCCAAATAGGGGTTGCCTGTGCGCAACTGGTAGTATTCAGAGCTCTCAAGAAAAGGCCCGCCCCCTGTAGGAGTGGAACTTACAGGGGCTCCTGGTGGTCCAGAGGGTCCACGTTGTCCAACAACTCCACCAAGACCAACAGTTCCAGAGGGTCCAGGAGGTCCTGGGGGTCCAGCAGCTCCAGTGAGACCCTACAAACACATCCAAAACCAAAGAGCAGACATTTGGTCAAAGCATTGAGTATAAAAACTTGGAAATAATAGTCAATAATGCTAGATACAATGTAACTTACTCATTGCGGATAATTCGTTAATGATAATTGTTAATCAATGTCGAAATGCAGTATGGTGTTTTTACTGATAAGCTTGATTCATAAATTGGGTTCACGGAATTGTTAGTTCAAATTTGTTAAATTTTTGGCTGGTGAGGAATGACTCACGGTTTGTCCGTCGTTTCCTTTGTCTCCACGCTCTCCTGTGGGTCCAGCAGGTCCAGCCAGACCAGGCTGTCCTGGGGGTCCAGTGGATCCAGGCTCTCCACGAGCTCCTGGCTGTCCGGGGCTGCCAGCGTTACCAGAGGGTCCAGTAGGTCCAGGTGGTCCCTGGGCTCCAGGGGCACCAACGTTGCCAAGGGGTCCTGGGGGTCCAGACATTCCCTGGGCTCCAGTCTCTCCACGCTCTCCCTGGGCTCCTGGGGCACCGATGGGTCCCTACAGTGTGCGCATACCAAACAGGCAACAATTAATATTTCTTGCACAGTCACTCATTTTTCACAAGAACAACTTGGATCACTATTTTTAAATGTACAGATAAAACGCAGCAAGTGGAGTTGAAATTATCATCATCACCATTTGAGAGGAGGGATACACATTAATATTTTTCAATTCAATTCAATTCAATTCCATTTCAATTCCATTCAATTCAATTCTTAATTCATTTAAAAAACAAGAATAAACAACTTTCATGAACAATGAATATAAGGCATCACCAGAAAGCCGATGGCTTGTGAGGTGTCTCTACAGGAGGGGGTTCCTACCTGTAAGCCTTCAAGGACGTTTGAATACGTTCGTAATCCTCATGAAACTTCCATGCTTTATTAAACTTAATCGAACATAATGTGGTTAACAAAGTGAAGCTTATGATCATGGCTGTTTGAACATTAACATATGTTTTCTATCTGAAACACAGGGGGTATTGCTACCTGTGCGCCAGGATCTCCAGTGGGTCCAGATGGTCCAGGTGGGCCAGTCTCTCCTCGGATTCCAGTAGGTCCAACTTCTCCTTGGGGTCCAGGGTTGCCAGGGCGGCCCTAACCAACCAAAAAGAAAGCACACATTTTTAAATGCTGTAACTACTACAAAAGCGTAAAAGAGAACGTATCTAAAAATATCATGCTATTTCTGGTTTTGCATCTTACAATCACTATATCTATCAAGATTTTAAAAATAAACAATACTATTTTCATCCAGGAAAAAAAAAACGTCCTTAGAGAAACTTATTTTAATATTTAGACTGATCTATGTGCAGTTAATACAACACAGATTTTATATACTAAATGAGATTAACATATGACTGACAAAGTCACTGATGTACTATAAATACATATATCACAAAACAAACATATACATATCATCAGAACTATTGCAAACAGAATGGCTTGCTCAATGAATGCAGACACATTTTTGTTCAGTTTCGCTAACAAGAACATGGAGAAGCTCATTGCAGGGCAGCATGGAGCTAGACGAGCAAGGAAAATCAGTGGCTTACGGGAGGTCCAGCAAATCCAGCAGAGCCAGGAGATCCCTGAGGTCCTTGATCACCCTGCACAGAGATAAAGGAAAAGACATCTCAGTATGCATGTACATCCACAACCTCAGCAAAAATAAAATTAAATAATGAACATTATTTGATCATTATGAACTAATGTTACTTAACAAGCGTTTTTAGATGTAAAGGAAACACTGTTTTCAATGCAAAATGACGAGACTGCTTTTTATTGAAGTACATTTCAAGCTACCTGCAGGTTGTTTAAGAAACATAATCTTTGTAATAACACATTTAAACTTATGAAACTGTTTATTGATCCTACCTATCTAATGAGTACTAGAAAGATATAGGAGAGAGCCACTTGAGCACATGTAAACTTACAAGACTGTTAAATGATCATACCTTTCTAATGAGCACTAGAAAGAAATAAGGGAGAGCCATTTGAGCAAGCAAGGATTGGGCACACTCTAAAGTTAGGCACAGCAGCTGATACTCATGAGTCGAGCACAGCCGATGTTCCTTCCTTGACCATTGCAACTACGAGCACACAAGAGTGAGAGTTGAGAGAAGGTCAGCAAGATACTTACAGGGTCTCCACGCTGTCCTGGGGCACCAGCAGGTCCAGGCTCTCCATCATCTCCCCTTTCTCCAGCCATTCCAGAGGGTCCACTGGGTCCCATGGGTCCAACAGGTCCCTGCAGGCGAGCATGGATATCCCATCAACTTGAAGTCCTTTGTTTCGTATCATTCAGTTTTTAAGTAGTTTTACAAGCACTTCTGCACAGTTTGATACATTGAAACAGCAATCTGAACACTTATTTTCAAATTGGAGCAATTGCTAGTTTTATGTGTGTAAACTTTGCTGATATATTTATTTGTAAAAGCAATTGCATGAATTTGACTTCAAAGACATGTAGCTAACCAGTGTCTTTCTGGTGATAAATCATTTAACACCTCTTTTGCGACCTGAAAATTTGTTTCCTTAAAAAAAGGTATGCATGTGTTTCTCTCTTTGCCATGTTTTAGTATACTTTCATTCAGAGGCCTGTTGCTCTTGCAAATAGGATGCGCCAAGATGAGTTTGAGTAAACTTACCCTGGCTCCCTCGCTTCCAGCAGGTCCATCAGGTCCAGGGCTTCCACTGGGTCCAGGGGGTCCACGGGCCCCTGGGGGTCCAGAGGGGCCAAGTTCACCAGGAGGTCCCTGCAGACCAACATTGCCAGATGGTCCAGGCTCTCCCTTCTGGCCTGGGGGTCCCTACAATGAGGAGTGGACAAATAACAAATCATGGTGTAAGTCCAAAGCTCCTTTTTTAAAAAAAATAATCTATTACTCATTATCAAACAGGGAGAAGCATAAATATTTGATACGTTTAAGAATATGATGCAGAAATTTCACGATTAACTCCAAATGATTGGGACAACCCTCAGTAAGCTCTATGAGATATTCAGGGGTGAACTTACAGAAGCTCCATCATTTCCAGCACGTCCACTGACTCCACGGCGTCCCTGAGGTCCGGGCAGACCCTGAGTTCCACGTTCTCCTGGAGAACCACGCTCTCCCCTAGCTCCTGGTGGTCCCTGTGGTCCAGTCTCTCCAGCAGGTCCAGTGTCTCCCTGTGCTCCAGCATCGCCAGCAGCTCCTGGTGGTCCTGGGGGTCCCATGGCTCCAGCAGATCCCTGAGGTCCTGGGTTGCCCCTATCTCCTGCGGCTCCCTGAGGTCCTGGTGGTCCTGCAACGCCTGGCTCTCCACGCTTTCCTGGCTCTCCTGTCAGACCCTGAGCACCTGGAGGGCCCTGGGCACCATCCTCACCACGCTCTCCACGCTGTCCCTGAGCTCCGGGCAGACCAACCATTCCGGGGAGACCACGCTGGCCGGCAGCTCCGGCAGGTCCTGCGTTTCCAGGTTCGCCGGGTGCTCCAGCGGGTCCAGGCTTGCCATCACGTCCCTGTTTGCCTGGGGGGCCAGTGAGTCCCCTCTGGCCAGGCATGCCTGGCTCTCCTGGGCGGCCAGACTCTCCGGAGGATCCCTTGGATCCAGGTGCTCCACGTTCACCAGGCAGGCCACGGTCTCCCTTGGGTCCTGGGGCACCTGGTGCTCCAGACATTCCTGGAGCTCCCATGCCTCCCTATGAAGACACAAAGCAATAACAAAGTTAAGCTCCTGAATATTTATCTTGTATAACTACTTATTCCATATCAAAATAAATTATAAAATGGTTTAGTCACCTTTATAGCTTACTTTTGATATGTAGCATTATTTGATCCGATCTGTGAACATGACACATATACTATTAGCTGGATGTCAAAATGCAAGTAGAGAAATCAAGATACATGTATGTATTTACATTGATCAGTTGTGGATTTTTTAGAGTATACTTACACGCTCACCAACACCTCCTGGGGGTCCAGCGGGTCCAATGCTTCCACGGGGTCCCTGAATAACAAGAGAAGGGGTACAATCCATTAGGTAAGACATGTGGTGGATAGCTGGAAGGCGAGATGGTTTAGAGTTTATGACATTTAAGACTATATTCAACACAGAGAACATACCCATATTTTACTAATTATATTTTATAATGAACAACATGATCTTATTGACCCAGGTTAGCCTCATTAGGGAGACACTGCTTTTCATACAATTGAGTGTCCCCACATTATTACCCCAGTCACTCATCAATGGATCTCACCAAGTCCTTATTTCTTTCCTAGGTATAGGGCAGCTACGTGAATTTTTTGCTGGGTTTGACCCCTCATCCTCCTGGTCAAAAGGCAGAGGAACTACATAATGCCACTTCCGCAATCTTAAGAATTCTCTGGAAAAAAGGTATTTTTAGCATCGTGTTAATTTCTTGTATAATTTTCAAAGCAAATCAAACTTATTAGGTACGTAGTAAATGAGATAATTGGAGATACAGAAGAGAGAAAAGCTCAAAGTAATGTCATCCGAGTTGGTTAAGAATACTCACCCTCTCTCCCTGGCTTCCTGCGTTTCCGGGTGGTCCAACGGCACCAGTCTCTCCACGAGGTCCCATAGGTCCAGTCTCTCCTTGTGCTCCAGCCTGTCCTGGGTTTCCTTGGTCTCCCTTGGATCCAGCGGGTCCTGGGCTTCCAGCCGCTCCCTATCAACACACACACACACACACAATATGGGAGGTAGATAGATAGTTTATCAACTTTCCTACATGTAGTTTCCATGTGCACATTATCTCGAGATAATATCTCTATCAATACATCACCATTTCAATATCTTTTCCTTTTTGCTCCAATATCATTAACTTGAATATAAGCCGTATAGGGGTAATAGAAGCAATAATTTAGATGAAGTCTTTTGTTTTCATGAAAAACAAAAACAGCCTAGAAGTATGCAACTTGCAAAGGTTCTTGCAAATACATGCCTGCTTTGAATCTGAAAACCCCCCAAAGAATTTATATCATGCTGTATTCATAGTCTCTCCAATTTCTCTCCATGCCACTAAAAAAAAAAAGAGTATGACAGGAGACTACGAGAATCTGATGGAGAAGGGGGACTTACGGGTGGTCCTCGGGATCCTGGGAAGCCTGGGGCTCCCTGTGCTCCTGGGGGTCCAGCGGATCCCTTTGCTCCATTGCTTCCATCACGTCCGGGCACTCCCTACAGAAGAGAACACAGCAAATAGATTCCCAAGTGGTTCTCACTAGTCATATCAATGTAACATGAAGAGTTATTTTGTATTTGAGAAAGAGAAGTAGAAGAAATAATCCCCTAATGACCTTAGTAATCTTGGAAGATAAATATCATGTTTTAAAATGATCGCTTTAAGGTTAAAAAAATTCATGGAAATTTGAATTCATTGGTTATATCTGTGTGAGGTTATATCTGAATGGAAATTAATTAAATATTGGATATGATGAAGGTTATGTTCTTCTTTCAAATCGGTGAAAACTTACATCTATCTAAAAATAAATCAAATTCAAGAATTTCTGTGATTCACCTGACATGCCTAAGCTACACTTTGAATTAAATTTAACCACTTCAGCACCCCTTACGCATATTTGCACAGTAAATACACTCAAGTCCTCTAAGGTAGCAATATGTCTGATATGTAATGGGGTGAAGATTGGAAAACTTACAGTGGGTCCAGTCTGTCCTGCGGCTCCCTCTGCTCCGCGCTCTCCACGTGCTCCTTGCAGTCCAGGGGATCCACGGGCTCCTGGGGCTCCAACGTCTCCCTGTCAACACAACACACATAGCATCGCATCAAAATCTGGCTCTGAATTCATTCCTTCTTGGCCTTCTGATCAGAATACAAGCTCTTTGAACAGGCACTTTTTGTCAATTTGTCAAAAGCACTTTGGGTTGCTAGAAATGTCTTTGAAGGAATAGAAAGAGAGGATGTTATTCTTTCATTCCCACAAATGTTCTCTATCATAATATCACCTTAAAAAGTTAACTTGCCAAAATCAGAGGTCGTACCAATCACACAATCACAGACGAATGACAAGCAGGTAGAACTATTCATCAAGGGTAATATCCTGAGCTTAGTTTCAGTTTGAGCGAGTTCCTGTTGATTTGAACGAAGTTGGTTGGCATTCATGTTTTCCTTTCATTGGGGTGGACATTGCAGGTCTTACTTACCTTGGCTCCCATGATTCCGGGCATGCCTGGGGCTCCAGCGGGTCCAGTGGGTCCGGGGGGTCCCTGAGATCCAGCGGAGCCATCTGCTCCACGGTCTCCCTGGGATCCGGCTGGTCCAGTGCGGCCACGCTCTCCCTGAGGTCCGGATGGGCCAGAGGGTCCTGGGGCACCAACTGCTCCTGGGGCACCATCATTTCCACGTTCTCCTGTCTCTCCCCTCTCTCCCTTGGCTCCTGTCAGACCAGGCAGACCCTAGAACAAACACACAATGACAGTCACATTTTAGGTGAAGGATAAAACATTATCTGAAGCTCCAGCATTAGCCATGCTTGAGAATGTTAACAAAAATATTACTTTTATGTATAATCACCACTATTACAACTACTATCACTACTATTAATGTGATCATTCCCACAACTACTATGAAAGACTATCTACCATCTCCCTTTTAACAACACTTATATGCCATTGTATTTATCTGTTTTTCCTACGTTATTTGTCAAATACTTATACTCTGAAAGTATAAAAGGTTCCATAATACTTCATTCCATGAGTTTTGAAGTGTTTTCTTCTGGATCAAGGCTCCAAATAAGAAAACTCATTATCAAATGACACAAAATCAGAGGAAATGGAAGAGTAACTCACTTGATGTCCCTTCATTCCTGGGGATCCGGGCATTCCTGGGCTTCCGCGAGCTCCCTGGCAAGAAGAAATGGAATACAAACAAGAAGATGTCACACAAGCAACAAGACATTGCAAAACAGTTCTCACAATTTTAAAAGCCAACTCTAGTCACTGCAATTGTTGCAGAAGAACGATTGCATGTTATGTTAATCGTGACAATAAATAGGAAAATAAATTAACATATTTGACATATTTTGGTGGTTGAGTTTGAAAATGGCAAATCCAACAATACAATACACTGCTTCAAATGAAACTTTGATCGGAAAACTGCCAACCCTGTAGAAAGAGAGTATGTATATTACAATGTATAGGTTTGGTGTTGCATTAATCACTACAACGACTAGACGGGTTCCATACGATTACTTATACTTATTGCGGGATATTGACATTACGCAACACACTGGCAATAGATACCCGTTACTAACACACACACACTCGTACTCTATGGCTTTTGAAGATTGGAAAGTGGATATCGCGATATGAAGGCAAAGTATGCAAAACGGTTTGTGCATTTACTTAGCATGGCATGTTTCTGATAAGAATTCACCATTCTCTATATGGGCTACAATGGCTACTGCAATGATGTTCACTTACGGGGGTTCCAGCGGGTCCACGCTGTCCTGGAGTTCCTGGGGAGCCATCATCTCCATCAGATCCTGGGCGACCACCAAGACCGGGGCTGCCTGGGGGTCCAGAGCTTCCCTGAAAGCACACACACAATCACAGGGAATGATTAACTCTTTCAGGACAGACCGTTGATAGTCCCACGTCAGGTAACGCAATTTATTGCCTATGAGATCTAGTGAGTTAACTCCTTACAAGGCATTTGTCAGGCAGACAACACCTCCAAATACGGAGCTTATCAAGAGCTGCTCCTATTAAACTACAATGTATACCTGTGTACAGCAGACTTTTCTCATAAGTACTCCTCACAATTCCTAAAGAGCAAGAGGTTTCACAGAGTGTTCTATGAGTCATTAAGGTGTAGCAGCAAACTTACTGGGGGTCCGCTCTCACCAGGAGGTCCGGCGGGTCCTGTCAAACCTTGAGGTCCCTGCAAGATGAACAAGAACATATTTTAAAAATCACAGCACATGCCACCACAAGGAAAACACGACAAGAAATGAAATTAAATACATGATTTTTCTGTTTTCATGTTCAGAGACGTCCATTTGTTGTAATATATCCACATTGACAATGTTTTTTCTTCAATCATGAAACGGTAAGTTGTAGATCAAGAAAAACAAGTGTAAAACAGACTTAAAAATATTTTGAATTCTGCAGACAGAGCAGAGTGTAGAGAGAACAACAAAGAGAGATATTGTGGAGTACCCTGTATGTTTGGTGAAAAAGAGTTAAAGAAAACTTACCCTTGAGCCAGGGGGTCCTGGTGGTCCACGTGGTCCTGGGTTTCCCTAGTGAAAAAATCAAAGAAAACAAATGAAAATAAACAGAATTCCTCGTTGCATTTGATTACTGCTGAATATCTATCCATATAACATACTTTTCATTGAGTATGTTCATTCCACTGCATACCTAAGTCAGTGTCAATCTGAGGCAAGGAGCTAGGGCCTTTCCAATGATCGAGTGCTGTCATGATGTCAACATGTCAGAAATTATGACAGACCTACAAGAGGGCAAGAGCCCGCCAAAAGGGAAGAGAGCTTATATCCAATAATCAGGTTGAAATCAGGGTCAATGCAATTAATGGGGCAGGGTATTTAATGCTCACACAAGCCATTTTAGTCACCCCTTTTTCAGGCATAATTAAGTAATACCGGTATATCAATTCAGTGATGAACTTTTGAAGAACACATATGACTGACGGGTATAGACTTGCATGAATTGCGGAACACCCAACTTACAGCGGCCTGAGCCTGTGGGTACTGGTATCCAGAGAGCATAGGTCCCTTGTTGAAGGAGGTAGTCTGAGCGGATGCAACCAGGGAGCCGGACTTGCCAGGGGGACCGGGCGGGCCTGGCAGACCGGGCAGACCAGTCATTCCATCGAGACCGGGGTGTCCACGGGGCCCTGGGGGTCCTGGGGGTCCGGAGTTACCAGAAGGGCCAGCAGGTCCAGGGGAGCCTGGGGGTCCAACGGGTCCAGGTACACCAGGGGGGAAATTCTGTCCAGCAAGAGGAAGAAACACAGGGATCAAATGTAAATGTCACATCATTCTGGTATTGATATTCATGACAAGAAATAAGCAAGCTCTATGAGGAACATTCATTCTCTACACAAGCTTCCTGAGTAAATACTGTACTTCTGCATAATTGGCATTAAGAATGTTGGGATTGGAACAAGAAAAGAACTAGATGTACACCTGCTATAAAAAAGAAAAAAAACTTTCTTTACAGGAAAGGGACAGAATCAAAATAAACGGTACAGAATTACAATAAAGTGAATTAGACAATGACATTGCCATCTGTTGAGATTAAAAGGAAGCAGACATGGACTGCAGCATAGGGAAGAGCAACAGGGTGAACTCACAGCACTGTTTATATCGGCCTCTCCAGGATCTCCTTTGTCTCCTTTCGGCCCTCTCGGTCCTTCTGCTTGCTGCCAAGAGAATGAAGCAGGACAAGACATCAATCAGAAACTGCTCAGAAACCCCTTCAGAAATCCCATCATCACATTGAGTTCAGAATTAATACCCTACACATTGGCAGTCCTTTCAGTCACTGTGCACCAAAGTCACAAAGAGCACAAAAATGTCTGTCTTGGATCTGTTTAACACTGATCTTCTACAACAATTTCACACATTTTTGTCATAATGAATTTTTTTCTAACTCATCCTTCTTGGCACTCCTAATTTCATGATAATTACAAAGCCATAACAGAAAAACACAATGATAGGAAGACATCTAACATGGAAAAATACTTACATACTGCCCAGCAGCTGATGATCCAAGATGAATTGGAGGAATCATGAAAGAGAAGCAGAACATAGTTTGGAATATAAAAAGAGTAACAGTAACCATTAAAAGGAGTATTCATTGCCTCGTCTGCTATTTCTCCAACAGTTACTATGCATTTGATATCACTGCTCCACAGGCATGCATGGAACATAAGGCATGCAAATAAACCGACTGTTAAGAACCTGGAAAACATATGGCACAAGTTCAATACCGTCACTTACCATTGAAAGAGATAAATATTCTACACAACATGCAAATTTGTTCATGGAGATGTGAGCATGCAAAGGCTGGAACACAACTCCAGCCGTGGAATGAGCTGAATCCGGGAGTGCTCAAGTTCTTGTGCTTTCTTTTGCCAACGCACGCTAAACCTCACTTACGCTTCGGGGCACACTGCACTTTATCGCAAGATGTGAGCGAATCTGGGCGCGAGCCTCTGAAAGAGAAAGAGCTTGGAGCATCTTGTGAGCGAGTCAGCTCAACACAGACGTAATTGCTGGAGGTGCAGTCAAGCGTGTCCAAGTTCACACGGGTACGGAGGTCGTAGAACCCTGTACGAGAGCCGGCAAAGAGGGCCTGCCCAGACTGGTCTGGGGACAGGACACGCTCCTCCAGGAGCTCCCTCTTCCCAGAACCATCAGGAGTACTGGTAAGGTATGCGGCCAGCTGCCACATGTCATTATCTCTCGCATCAGCACTCAGCTCATCGGACACCAGCGTGACAGAGAAATACACCTCGTTACTGTCGCCAGTCAAACTCCTTCCAGAGACAGAGAGGCGAGTGTCTTGGACCACCACGCCTGCAAAGGATTAGAGTAACAGGACACAAATTAACTGGATGTGAATCAATTTGATCAAGTACATGAAATCAGACTTAATCTGTCTAAATACATTTGGAGAGTCGAAATTTCTAGATCATCCTATGCAATACTGCTTTCCATGAAGCAAAAAACCTAAATTGAGATATGCAAATATATTCAATTTGTTTAGAATGGCTATTATATCAGAAGAATTACATTTAAGTGTGATCAAAGTGAGAAGCCTCTTACCAGCACATCTGACATTGAAGCACTGTGTGAGGACTCGATCCCTCGGGTCTCCCGACAACTGGAAGTTTGGCACCGCATTTGGCGACTTCTGCAGGCGAGCGCAGATGTACTGCACCTCGTCACACGTCAGGCCAGTCATGTCAAAGGTGGTCTCTACCGTGCCAAACCGCATCACGTCTCCCTCATTGACGGGCACATTCTGCTGGTAGGTGTTGAGGTTGTACGAGGTGTGCTCATTGTAGCGAGGGCCTTCCCCGATTGGGTTATCACTGCCCCAGATGGCAAGCTCCCAGAGATTGACACCACGGAGGTTGGCTGAGTCCGCAGAGGGGGCCGCCATCATGTCAAACTGGATGATGTTATCTCGCTTGTGGTTGACCACTGTCTGGTAGTTATTATCTGGTATGGTCTCCAAGTCCGCGATTTTCACACCTGAAGCCAACACAAGCCAATTCAAATCAATTGTTAAAGGGGACAATGTTATAACATTGAAACAAACAAATAACAGACGGCACATTAAAATTGCAGGGGGGCGCTTTACCAAGTTTTTCATAAGTTACGAGCGACTTAACGAACGACTGTTGATCCCTTCTTGTGCTTAACCTGATTCTCAATGAAGAAAAGTGTGGTATGCATTTAGCACAAGAAGTGATCACCAATCGTTCATAAAGTCCTTCACCCACCAGGTCAGCAAATTCAAACTGATTGGACTTTAAATTTGATGCATTACTTAAAAAATTATATAAAAGATTATCTACCACATATAATTCATCACATATTATACTAATTATCCAACTCAAATATGTAGCGTTTCCTTACCTCTGTCACATTCTGTCTGTTTGCATCTGATGATGGTGTTTCCGCCAGTGGTGGTTGTAAACTCAAACTCAGGCAATGGCCTGAGGCTCTTGGCAAACTCCAGACAGAGGTATCTGAAGCCAGTCTCACAGTCAAGTGTCGCCTCCAGATCAAATCTGGTACCAATGTTGTTAATCCTCAGGGTCTGTCCTGCAACGAGCGAATTGCGAGCCTGGAAGGTGTTGAGGATTTGGTACTTTGTGCCTTCGCGGGGCCCAGTGCCATCTGGGCGCTTGCTAGCAAAGATGCCCACCCTCCAGAGCCTCCTACCCTCAATGCCAGAGGCCGTCTCCAAGGAGTCCACAGACATGTCAATGTTGAGGGTGTCCGCCTGGCTCGGGATGGGCCTCTCAGATGTATAGGACCACTCCAGATCAGACACAATGACACCTCTGCAAGCACCTGCAGGTACAGGGAAGCAGCTGGTGAGGACGTCATCGTTGGGCAATGTAGACAGGGTGAAGTCGTCCGAGGCAGCTGGGTTCTTATCCAGCACTGTGCATAGGTACCGCACCTGTGTGCATGGAACCCCTGTCATGTCAAAGTTGGCGGCAATGTCTCTGAACACGAGGTTGTCGCCTGGATTCCTCAAGTCCTGATCAGTGTGGTAGTGGGGAAGGATCTGCTCCTGGTAGCCAACCCTGTTGCCGGTCCCATCAGGGTTGTCACTACCATACATGCCCAAGCGCCACAACTGGTCTCCAGTGACAGTGCCACCATCTCTGGAAGTGGACACCACAGTGGACAGGGTCATCTCATTGACTGGTTCACCCTCACGGAGCGTGAAGGCTGATGGGGTGGTCACTTGGTCAGTCACAACCACAGCTGAAGAGAAGAAAATAACCAAAGATATTATTAATCATACAAGAACACAACTCATAGGCAATCAACTGTAGAGACAAAATGAATATAGAGTAATGATTTTAGAAGTAGTGTAAGGAGAAGTTAACTTGATCATTGTTAATATATGAACTTGATTCATGTAAGGCATGTTGCATGGGCTCTATTGTGAAATCTTATATTGAATCAGCAAGTTGTCCTTACCTCGACATTCTCGTAGTTTACAGGAAACCAAAGAATCACCCCCTTCAAGAGTTCTGAATGAGAACTCAGGGGAGGGATTGGCTCCTTTGCTGAGCTCCACACAGAGATACTGGTATCGGCTGTTGCATCCCAGCAGATCCATATTGAAGGGCGTCTCAATGTTCCTGAAACTTATGGGGCTCGGAGGCATCAATGTTCTGCCCTGATTGTACTGGTTCAGGATCTGTGGACGATACCCAAGGCGATTTCCTAAGCCTTGCTCATTGGTGCTTCCAAAGAGTCCCATGGTCCACAAACCCTGGCCATCCAGGTTACGGCTGTTCTGCGTCGCATCAACAGATGCTGCAATAGAGAGGGATTGCGGTACGGTCTCATCATAGCTCCATTCGATACCAGTGACAATCACACCTTCGCACTGGGAGGTCATGTCCACACAAGTCGTAAGTGAGCGGTCATCTGGATCCCCCTGGAGGTTGAAGCTAACAGTTGCGTCAGGGTTCCTGCGCATCTTGAAGCAGAGGTACCTTCCCTCTCTGCAAGAGACATCCTGCATGTTCAGGTCCACCGTCACACTCCCATAGTCAATATCTACCCCGGGTCGTAGTGGCCAGGCACTCTGTAGGGGATCCAAGATGCTGGGGTTGAGCGCCTCCTGAGGCCCAGTACCACTGGGGTTGTTGCTCAGGAAGGCATCCATCTGCCATAGACGGTCTCCAAAGATTGGGGTGGATTCGGGGCTCGTTACCGCACGAAGGTTAACAGAGACTCTGTTGCGCGTATTACCCTCAATCAAAATGGAATCGCCTCGAATTGTGGGTACAAGTTCGGAGATAATGGCATCTGTTTGGAAAAAATAGGATTATTAAGTTATAAGATTGGGCAAAACAAAAATAAATTCTTTTAAAGCGCATTTCATAGGATGGAATTTTATGAAATATGAGGCCATTTATCATTGTAAACCACTATAAATCTTATTTAAAAAACTATTCCTTTATCGCTTTTACAAAAAACAAAAAAATATATCAAACAAAAATACTTACTGGAGTCACACGACATTCTCTTGCAGGACGTGATGGTTCCATCTCCAGAGTCTCCAATATCAAAGGTAAAGGTGGTTGAAGGATTCTGGCTCTTCTTGAAGTCAATACACAAGTACTGGAAGCCAGTGCAACCAACAGATCCAACATCGAAGTTGGTTCGAATGTTGTCCAGGAAGAACGGGCGGTCCCCATCGAGGGAGGTGCTGGCTTGCTCAGGGGTTAGGACCTGCTCCTGATAGCTGAACTTCTCGCCTGAGCCATCTGGATTCCTGCTACCATATATGCCAAGCTCCCAGAGGTTGCTGCCTTCGATGGGGCGACTGTCTGGCATTGGCATGATGTTGGTGGTAATGTCTAGAGGTGTGCGCTGGCCAGGGATAGAATCCTCTGCATTGAATGTCCAGTCAATGTTATTTTCCAAATGGACACCTATAAATAAAAGATCAATGAGATAAATCAATGTCAGTCAACATCGTGGTGATGTGTGTGAATACAATAAGAGATAGGAATAAAATAAAGCTAACTTGATCAATAATGGTATGTTTCTCCACAAATGCTAAAATGCAGAAAATTAGAAATATCTAGGGGAGGGAGGGGGGGTCTGTAGACACTTACCATGACATTCTATTCTTTCACAGGACTTGACTGCACTGGGATCAGGATCAATTTGCAGATTGAAGTCCACTCCTGGTGAAGGACCCTTGCTGAGCACGGTGCACACATAGCCCGCTTCGGCACAACTCGTCTGAGTGAGGTCCACATCAATGGTGACAGGCCCAAAGTCGATGGGGATGCCTGGGCTGAGGGCTTTGCTGGCCTGCTGTGGAGTCAAGACCTGCGTCTGGACGTTGTACTGGAGCGGCGAGTCTGGGCTGGGTGTCAGGAAGGCAGACATCCGCCACAGGCCTTGGCTGCTGTCCAAGGGCCGGGATTCTGGGCTGGAGAAGACAGAGGTGTCCACACTGACCGTCGAGACAGCGCCCTCGGTTACTTCAGGGCTGCCCAGTAAAGTGGTCGTCATGCCTTGCAGGATTACATCTGCAGGTTACATGAGAGAAAAGTCAAATGAGGCTATCTACTACGCAGTTTTATTAGAAAAGAAACATAAGTTCAAAGCTTAACATACAACAAAAAATCATATGTGTTCTGTACTGGAGGAATAAATAATGCCTCCGGCCACTTCGTGGTGGAGGCATAAAAAAAAACCTTGCAGGTTGAAGCATGAATTAAAATTTGTGTGTGCAATTATTTCCAACAGTAGCATTTTCGAGATTATAACTAAACCTACACAAAAGAAATTTGTTTGTCTGTTTCTTGTCACAGGATATACACAAAAGAACACAATATACATGGTTACACAAACAATGAGAAAGAGTTGATATCCTCACCTGAATTACATAGTAGCAGTTTACAGTTAATAAGCCTGTTCTCTCCTCCAAATACATCAAAGACGAAGGCTGGGTCAGCATTGTCAGCTTTGGTGAACTCCATACACAGATATTGAAAGTTCCCACAGCCAATGGCGCCAACGTTGAACTCGGCCGGCACGTTGTTAAAGGTGAGCGGAAACTGCGGGTTGAGAGGCTTGCGCTGGTTCTGGGCATTCAAGATTTGGTAGACTGGATCAAACATGTTGCCACTCCCATCCGGCGTGTCACTGCCAAAGAGAGACATCTTCCAGAGGCGTCTGCCAGTGAGTGGGGAGCTATTCTCATCAAAGCGGACACTTGCTTGGACCGTGATTGGACTCCGCTGGTTGGATCTGACCTCCTCAGCACTGAAGTCCCAGCTCAAACTCCTTGCGAGGACACCTATGGAGTATTATAAATTTCCAAGAGAATGATTCACTCTTACATTTAATGTGGTAAGCAAACAATCTTAAGATTTATAAGTTACTAAATGACATTCTTCTATATGTTCACTTCTGGCTTACTACACTCATGGTCTTGCCAAGGCAAAATACAGAACTTTCCATTCTCTCCATCTAACATTTTTTTTTTCAGTTGGTAAATAGATACATAGTAATATCATTTCTTCACAAACTAATGACAGTGTTCAGTATTTTTAAACTTTCAGAAGATGCAAGGTCTCACCTGAACATGAAACTGCTTCACACCTCCTCATGTTCTCTTCCTCGACAACCAGAGTAAATTCCACATTGGATCCGGTATTCTTGTCCAGCTCTACACAGATGTAGCTGATGTCACTGCAGCTGACATCATCCATGCTGTAGTCCAGCACAACCTGTCCAAAGTTCAGCATGCCACCAGGCTCCAGGTTGATGCTGGCCTGAGTACCGCTCAAGACCTCTCCCTTGATGGGGTTGATCCTCTCTCCGCTACCATCACGGTTGCGACTTCCGTACGCCCTGACTGTCCACAGACTGAGTCCAGTGATGCCATTGGAGGTGGGAGCACTGTCAGCCGTCAACTCAATCACTATCTCGTTGCTGTCGGTGCCTTCGATGAGGGAGCCACTCACAAAGCTGGTATCTATGCTTACCAATTCCACATCTAAGAAAGGATAATTGAGAACCAAGATAATTATTTGTATGTGAGGTTTCATTTAATGATCAATAAACTTCTCATTTACTTAGAATTCTTTTTATCCATGTGCTGTCGAATTGCTATATATTGCTAAATACTGGTTAAATATCATATTCTTTCCAGGATTAACTGCGAGAGTGACAATTATGGGACACAAAACAGTTCTTTTAAAACAGTTTATCTCAAGATTTTAGTTGTATTTAGATTTTACATCATGGATGGAAGTGATGCTTTAGGTTATGAAACAAGAATCTTAACTCACTTCTTGGACAAGGCACTCTCTTGCAGCTGACGATGGAGTCTTCTCCAGTGGTGGTGAGAAGCTTGAAAGGTGGCTTGGGGTTGGCTCCTCGTCCAAATTCCAGACACAGATATCCCTGGTGTAGACACCCAATCCTGCTGAGATCCTTCTGGCTTGCCACTTCAGGGAAAGAGAGTGTATCTTCTCCTACAAGCAGATTCTTACTGGCCTTCTTTCCATTCAGGATATTGCCTTCAAAGAGACCAATGATGTCACCTCGCCCACTTTCCATAGTGTTGCCATAGAGAGTTAGAGCCCACAAGTTCTTTCCAGTGACGTCCGCAGATACGGATGTGAACAGCACTTCAGCATCCAGCTCAATGGGGATGGGAGTACCCAGCGTGATACCCTGTGGTGCCTGGTAGTTCCACCTCAGCTCAGAGGCAATCACACCTTCGCAAGGCACGGCCACACAAGATATCCAGGTGTTCTCATCCGTTGCAGACAGGGTGAAAGTCACTGACGTAGCATCATTTTTGGCAAACTCTGCACACATGTACTTTATCCTCGCACATTCAAATGTGCTCATGTCATAGTTCAGGTCGATGTTCCCAAAGCTTAAGCTCTCACCTGGCATGTACGGCTTACTCTGCTGGAAGTTGTCAAGGATCTGGCTGATCTCTCCAAATCGAGGGCCGAGTCCATCAGGCTCACTGCTGCCAAACATGGACACAGTCCACAGGTCCCTGCCCTGAATGCCTGGCCCAGTCATGGAGCCTTCAAGGGAGAAGGTGAGCGGGTTGTCTGGCCGAGCGTCCAAGATTCGGCCATCCACCAGAGACAAGTCCAAGGAAGTCAGGACAACAGCTACAAGAAAAAGAAAACAAATTACAAAAAAATTATTAAAAAAAACTGACAGACATGATATGTCAGAAGGCTCTTCAATTTAAAAAGAATAACATTACTCATATTTTAGACTGAAAGTCTTAAAACGTTACTCATATTTTAGACTGAAAGTCTTAAAGTGTTTCGTAAAATTTAATCAATTTTTATAGCATTACCTTTTAACTTGATCACTACTACTGCTCTACATTATACATTCCTCCCCAAATTACGCCACAAGCATCATCGAAGTGAGCCAATAAGAACTTTGTTCTCACCATTTGAGCATGCGAGCAGTTTACAGTTGATAATATTCTCGACACCAGATTCTGTTGTAAACTCGAAAGGAGGATTGGGGTTGTCACCCTGACCAAATTCCAGGCACAGGTACTGGAATACACCACAGCCAACTGAGCTCATGTCGAACGTTGTCCTGATATCACTGATATTAAGCGTATGTAGTCCATCAGGGGTTCTTGCATCTAGAGCCGTAGAAGCTTTGGTGGGTCTCAGGATCTGGCTCTTCAGTCCGATTCGCTGCCCTCTACCATTGGAGAAGCGGCTGCCAAATACACCCAGTTTCCACAGGTTGGACCCCACAACAGTTGCCTCGTTATCCACAAAAGCCACAGAGGTATCGATGATGAGTTCACTCTGCTGTCCAAGAACCACCATTGGAGCCCTGTAGTCCCAAGTTAACGATCGAGCCGTTGCCACTGTACGTGAAGAAAAATGAACAAATTTTGATCCATTAACAATACATGACAGAAATGTTCACCACAATCAATTAATTTCAAAAGCAGCGGTCTACACTGTATAGCTCAAAGTAATCATTTCATAGTTTTTACTTCCTCTGATATCATGGTCATTTCAAATATGACAGAACAAATGTTCACATTAATACCAAACATGTCAGATTATACTTTAACTCAATCTGGCACAAAATAAAATATTGACCAAAATATTCCTCCATGCCTATTCCAGTTCAACGAGTTTCATGCTTACAAAGCAGTCAGGTTTGAGTGATTTGTCACATATGAGCTTGAAAAACTGACCTGCACATTGGTATGGAATACACGCTGTGAGTACACTGGCTGAAGGAAGGGGGATCACTGTGAAGATGGTGGTAGCAGCCGATTGCTTTCCAAAGGTAACGCAGACGTGTGAAACTTCACTGCAGTCATGGTTGCTCATATCAATGTTCATTGCTACCCTTCCCAGCTCCAACGGCGTATGGGGCAACAGACCCTTGTCCTGTTGTTCCTGGGAGAGGACCTGGGCCGTGTTGGAGAACTTCCTGCCTGACCCTCTGGAGTTAGTACTTCCATAGGCTGAGAGTGTCCACAGATTCTGGCCAACTACTCCAATGCCAGATCCATTCACGGTCACGTACATCTCGATTGGGTTTGAGGTGCGCCCCGCAACAAGATTGCCACGCACAGGGATAGCAGTAACCACTTCAATGTTGGCCACTGTGAACAAATTGGAGAGATACATTTTTTAAGTAAAAATTCACATTTAGGGATGCTCAAATGGTGAATGATGACATATTAAATTGATCTTGCTTTCCTTCTGATGGATAATCGATGATTCTTAAAAAGAGGAATTTTTCTACATCGCATAGTATTAACACTTTTCATTTTTATTATTGTAGAGCATATTACTTTTTGTAGAGCATATTACTTTAAAACACCCTCACTACAAAGCAAACCTCTTGAGCAGTTTACTTGCCAGAAGGCAGAGGATATCAATGAAAAGAAAGAAACATATTGCTCACCAGCTCGGCATCCCATTTGTTTGCAGATGATTTTGGAGTCGCCTCTTGGGTAGACAGAGAAGCTGAAGTCTGGGATTGGATTAGCACTTTTGGTGAACTCCGCGCACACAAAGTTAAAGTCAGTGCACCCAATCGCGGCAACATCAAAATTCGCTCTTGCATGCTGGATGTTGAGATCGGCAGAGTTCCTCACAGGATAGGAAGCCTCTACTGGGTTCAGAGTTTGCTCCACATAGTTGAACTTCTCCCCAATTCCTTGAATATTCCTGCTGCCAAAAAAGCCCAATCGCCAGAGATTTTGTCCAGAAACGTCACTCCCACCACTAACAAAATTGACTGTGGCTGTGAGATTGAGTGGGTTTGGTCTTCCCGCGACCACGTTTGAGACGCCAAATTCCCATGTCAGTCCTCTGAGTTGAATCCCTGTACATAACAAAAAGGAACAAAATGGAAAAATCCCTTTCAAAATATGACTCTCTTGCGCCGGCGGACCATCTTTAAAGCAATAGATCCACCGACTTGCATGTAGTGATGAACGGCACTGACCAGATAAGATGGCTACATCAAACAGATAATACGGTCCCAACCAAAAACAAATAAAAAGCCACGATTGATTTTCCTTGCTGAAGTGAATTAACGTCGAAAGTACACATTTTAGCTTGAAGGCTGATCAAATGAAATTGACAGAAATGTGTTAATAATTTGAGCGCCCATGGAATATGGGATGGTGTAATGATAATGAGCTTATATATACTTGCTGGCCATGGACACATTTACTGAATTGCAGAAGTAGTATATGCATTTGAAAATGAATGATATCACAGAACACATTACACAATCACACTTATGGAAAATAAAAAGATGTGTGAAAGATTACTCTATGCATTGACAAAAGCTCTTTTCATTACTCACCAGAACAATCCTCCAGTGGTGTGCAGTCCATAAATGTGGAGGCCTGCCTGGGTTTCCCTCGGAACTGGAAGTCTGGGTCTGGCTGATCGCCCTTTTTAATGCGTGCACAAACATAATTAATCTCGGAGCACTGGATCCCCCGCATGTCCAGGTTGTACTGGACATCGCGGAAGAAGAAGGGTGCCGATCGCTCCACCTGCGTGTTGGCCTGGAGCTCGTCCAACGCTTGATCCGTGAAGGAAATCCTGGGTCCTTCCCCATCGGCCCGCAAGGAGCCCCACATATTGAGCTTCCAAAGGCCATTGCCATAGATATTCTCTGTCTTTTTATTCAGGAGATCAATATCCACACTGATTGTCACAGTGTTCTCTCTGCCCTCCGTAATCGGGCGTGGATTACTGAGCGATACATCCACCCCAGTGATTGTCACCGCTGCAGGATAAACATTCAAGTTGGTCCATTTCAGTCAACATCCCATCATGACAGGGTCACAGTCTGTCCATCATCATTACCCACATCATTATACATGTACTCACAATATTTCTGCCTAAACTTTTACTGCCTGGTACATTACTTGTATGTATGGTGTTTCTTTTCAACCTATAATATCAACAATTTATCAAGGAAGTTTGTAGAATCTACCAAAGTGTTATCAGGAGGGATGGTGTTTTATAGCATGCAATACCAGATGCAATTTTTAGGGGGTATGGGGACGGTTAAAAGTGAAGGTTATTAGGTTAAACTGACAAACTATCTAACATATTGTGTTTGCAATTGAACATAATATTTCAAGAATTACAGGATAACACTTTCAGCTCATCCAAATTGATTCATTTTTTTTTTGAAAAATAACTGAAACAATTGACATTATAAAATTGTATTCAGATCTTTTCAATCAAAGAAAAGTGACAAAACCTTGGTAGTACAATGTTGCAAATCTCATGATCAATTTACAAATTGGAAATTGATTCAATCAATGTAAAGAATCCTAACCATGAATAATTAAGCAAGAAAAAGGAGGAAACATACAATCATTTATGTAAGGGGAGAGGGTTACAACAAAGTGAATCCAAGGAGCCATGTACATGTAGGAGAGCGGGACATGAAAAGGTCACAAGGAGATGGCAAGGAAGGAGGGATGGTTCACAGGGATAATAAACCGGTGAAGAGGTGCAGGCAGTCATGACAGGGTGGAAGGAGAGGGAGGGCAACCAGGCATGGAAGGATTCTTCATAGAGCAAGGCCACTCCCAGGAATAGCTAGTTCTGTGAAGATGCAGGGGCATAAGGGATCCACAAAAAGCTATAGAATGGACAGTATATTGGATCAAAGAATAAGGCAAGAATAAAAAGCAGGACTACTAGTGTATTCTGAGGCAGAAAAAAATTGAGGTGGGAAAACAACTGGAAAGAAGGGAGTATGGATAAGAATCATGTGAAAGGAAACATTTTATATACCGGTAGGGAGAGGGTGGCTCATGGAGGTTCAAGGAACATTCAAGTTGTTAAGAAAATAGTTCTAAGTGATTGGACGGACGGAAGGGTGGTGTGAGAACTGAGAAAGCAACAGGAAGGCCAGACAACAATATGTCTGGGAAGGTGAGGCAACACGATGAACTAGGAAAGGGAACAAGGACGGGGATAAGCCAGGGAACGGAATGACAGGACTGGTTCAGGCCAGGATAGCTGTAGTTTCGCCAAGGAACGATGACGCCAAGGTAGAGGTGGTGGCTGATAGGTCATGCGGCGGGGCGGGCAGGTGGGTGGTTGGATGGCGAGGAGGGGAGAGGGGGAAACTCTACACTCACCAAGAGGACAGCGGGGACAACACTGTCCGGGGACCATGATGGGGGTGTTACATTTGGGCTGCTTACAGGACTCTATTTGGCAGGTGGTGGTGGCATTCTGACAGGTGCAAGTGGTGCATTCATTCTGCATCCACTCCTCACCGTGCGCCTTCAACAAGCCACGGTACAGGCAGGGGACGTTGTCGGCCGGGGCATTGTTGAAATCATCCGCATTGAGCATGCCTGTGGTGGGCATTCCCCATGCACAAGGCATGCATTCAGGGTGGGGTAGGAAGGGGGGCAGGGGGTTGGGGGAAGGGATGGGGCCAAGTGGTAGTAGTAGGTAGTGGGTAGGGTAGGTGGTTAAGAAATCCATGCCATATTAATCATAAATAAGTTGAAATCTTTTGGTTGGGGGCATCCAGATTAAGTATTTAAAGGCTTCCGAAGGCACTTAGATATGAAGGTTAAAGGTTCAATCGTTAATCAAGTATGAATAAGTTTAGAGGATTTGATTAAGTCTCAATCTCAAACAGGAGTATTTGTAAGCAAGTTGATGGATGCAGATTATTGTTAGGGGGGCTTCAGGATTTTCCTTATTGAACACCAAACATATCATGGTTCCTTCTCAAAAGCCAGCAAGTACTTCCATCATACAATTGAAAAACTACTTCTACCAAATATTCTATTTAAAACAAACTGTTTTTAACCATGTAACTTTAAATAGGAAACAAAAAGCTTTAAATCTCCATACATTTTGTCTCATCATTAAGAGGGAGGGAGAGTCATTTGACACAACTATGTGACATCATGTGGGAGTGGTAGTGCAACAAAGTTTTCCCAGACAGGGGCTGATAGGTCACTGAATTTATTCTGGCTAGGAGGTGAAAAATTGCACTCTAGCATTCCCATGCATATCTGACATTTTAGCATTAAGGAGGTTCTGTTTACAAGTTTAAATTCCTAGTACATTCCACAATATCCCCTCCCATATCTTTAAGATAATACATTTCAACCTGTACACATGACTAATACCACTTCTTCTATTCTTACATTTTAACAAAATTATTTCTGAGCATTATCAATACATAAATGCAAAGCATAACACATAAAACCATTACAAGTCATATAATCTCTTAAATAACAAAACAATAGCTTCTACATTGGTTATATCGGATTCAGCATCTAATTTATAACACATCTCATTGGATTCTGCAACCGTCACAAGAGGGACCGAACTTTACAGTTGCCCAAAAAGTTGTGATAAATATGGTCAACAATTGTTACTTATTTCGCAAAATATGTTGATCTATAATCTTTGTCTAAGAAAATCATTCATAGGAGCTCCATGCAGGAAGCTTTAAGATAGATTTTTCTGAACTACTTTTTCAAAAGTTTTGTGGTATAACATCAGATTTTGTTGCTTTAATCCAACAGAGAAATGTCATATGTCCAGACCAGGATATTCATTGGTCAGCACCAATATATATTTTTGTCACAAGACCAGTTTTTTGGTGCTTGTTTTTTGTATTCCTTGAAAGAAGAATGTGCCAATGTGCCAAAAAAATTGCTTCATAAGATATGAAAAGAATTAGATGCTTAATCCAAAGGGTTGTCACATGCAGATAAGTCCATTCAAAAATTGCATTCAGGAGTCCTGTACTCACCTCAACGTTACAAAATGCATGATTCTGTAGGAAGGGTCAAAAACCCCAGCTGATAAAAAAATTCAGACTAGAAATATTATATTGTCATATCCAGGGTGGATCAAAACAAGAAACACATAAGGAGTGAACAATGAGATCCACTCATCCTGCAATCCTGGGGGCCCTTCACACGTGTCGCGTATCAATGATGTGGTATTTCTCTCAAATTGGTCACTCTATCACTCCAAATGACTCCATCACAATAATTCAACAGTCGGAAATGAGTGTAATGAGAATGCATGTCATGTTACTGCTAACTAGATCTTCAAACAGTAAACACACCATAATTCAGAAATTTGGTGTGCTCTTTCACACCAGCATATTACATGTGTTTCCTTTACAGCTGCGGGCTTAACAGAGAGAAATACCACATTATTGATTAGTGTGAACAGCCCCTATGATTGAACAGACAGCACACAATGAGTGACAAGTGAAGGCCTGCAAGCCTGCGTGTGTGTTAGGAATGCTCACTCGGGATACTGAGAATGGCAAATGGGATGACCGACTGACTGACTGAAGTATGAACTCAACAATGTGTTCTGAGTGACTCAAGGTAAGAACTCGTTTACAAACAGTTTCTGAATCCACACATGAAGGGGAAAGACTGGTTTGAAGTGCATGGGTGATGAAACAAGTTTACACAACATCAGTGAACAGTGGTAAAAATCATAACAATCCTGTCGTTTGCATACTATAACAAAACACAAAATAAATCAGTGTAAGATTGTGGTAACAGAAGATGAGTGTCAAAACACAACGCACACAATCATACCTCATACCCACACATGTGGAAGAGTAATGAAGATGAAAACAAAGGAAATCATGTCATTGTATTGATTACAGTCAGGAATGAAAATCTGATCGAGACAAGTGCCATAGTTTTACAGGTTCTCATACTGAAAATGTGCCATATTAATATATATTTCTCTTCCAGATTGATATGTTCAATGCATAGTTTCTATTGGAGAAATGAAACATTTGAGGCATAAGTATATAAATGAAGACTCTATGAGCCGATTGAAAATTGTTTCTGAACTACAATATATGTAGACTCTTCATACTTCAAATAATTCATGCAAAAAATTCCATGCATTCATCAGTGTGGTTCGCATGCACATCCCCACACAGTCGTACATTGGAGCACCACTCATGCAGCGGCAAGTTAGTAACAGGCAAACTTGCCATCTAGGTCCAGGTTCCATTCCAATGTACTATGTGAACCTCTGCTACTAATACTACAACTAATACTACAACTACGACTACTACTACTACTACTATAAATGTGCTACTTCTATGACAAGACAAGACAACATATTCATAAATATGCATGCAACACAAAAATGAATTAGTTCTATGGACTGTGGGGTGGGTGTTAGAATGGGAAGGGTTATTTTGATCAGCCCATGGACCAAATTTCACATAGGTCCATGATCAGCCCAATAATACCAAAAATAATCCCTTTTTCTACATATACCATTGATGGTTAATGAGCTTCCTGAAACATCTGAAAAGCAACCTCATGGGAAAATACCCTCTAGATTTTGTTAACAATTCAATTGGCTATAGAGTTCAATAAAAAAAAAAATGCTTTCCCAATTACGCTATTGAATAGTGATTTTTTTTAATACTTCAATAACAAAAATACAAATTTTGTTTCACCTCAGATTATTGTCATTTAAAGTTACAATAAAAAAACAGGTATCAATCCAAGTTCCCCCTATAATTTGTGAACGCTAAAGGGTAAAGGGTGAATGGGAGGGTGGGGGAGGGGGGAGAGAGAGAGAGAGAGAGAGAGAGAGAGATAGATAGGGGAGATTGCGAAGGAGAGTGAAGGTAGTAAAATAATCAGAGGGGGAGATAGTGGAAGAGAAAGAGGAAGAAGGAAAGAGAAAGAGAACGAAAGGGAGAGAAGAGGAAGAGAGAGAGAGGAGGAAGAGGAAGAGAGGGAGAGAAGAGAGAGAGAAGAGGGGGAGCGACGGAGGGGGGAAGGAGAAGGAATGTTGGAGAGGGAGAAGGGAAGAGAGGGAGGAGAGAGGGGAAGATGGAGGAATCAGAAAGAGGAAGGAAGGGGAAAAAGGAAGGAAGGGGAAAGAGGAAGGATGGAGAAAAGAGTGGAGAGGAAAAGGGGATGAGGAGGGGAGCTACATGACCAACTACATCTATGCATAATCTCATTCATTTCTACAGATATAGCCGTACTGGTACATTACATGCAGTGATACCATGCTTTTCTCTCTTGGAGAAAAAACCACTTCTTAATGATAAACACATGCGGACAGAGTTAATCTAAATTGAGTTCGAGTCTGGGGTGTGGGCAATCGGAATTATGTTTGTGCTGTGAGATGATGTGCCTTTACCTAAAAGTGGTATTATGTTCCTAACTCATGCGCAAACTTGTGGTGCCGTTTAAGGGAATGCTAAAAAATTTATGTGCGCAGATGTCATTTGTTTGTCTGAGTGGCTCTTTTTTAAGTCTTCCTAGCGATATTCTGTCATTTCCTCAACCCTTGTTTTCCCAATTTTGTATGTTCATTTTTGTTTTGTTTTGTGATTTGTGAGGGTGTTAAATTCATTGTGGGTGAGTGAACTAGTAGTATTCCCCAATATCTCTTGAGGTATAGTCAACCCACTGAGAGAGAGAGAGGCAAAAAATGCCCAATTTAACAACCTTGTATGGCATATTTTGAAGGGAAAGAAGACATAGAAATGATAGGAAAGACAACAACATAAGTGAAAGGCATTAGTGGCTTAGGCACACATGCAGATATATCATGCACAACTAAAACAAATGACACAACTTGCAAGAAGCAAATAAAGCCAACAATTGATTACACTTGTGTATTTGTATTAATTCTAATGATCAATTAAGTGTGCTTCAGTTTCCTACATTATTCTTAAAACTATATAAGTTAAATTTTTTGAAAATGTTAATTGGTGCAAGGTAGGGACCTTGCACCAATTAATATTTTTTAAAAATTTAACTTTTGATCAGGAAGTATAAAACATGCTGGCTTTAGTTGCTCAATCAAAGAAAAAAAAAATCTCAAAACACACATTAATTACCAGATAACTTAACAAATCATGCAAAATGTAATCATAACTATAATCATGCTCAATATGACACGGCAACCAAAACCAAAACAAATTGTTTTCATGCAAAATTGTATAAATGAAATAAATCTTTCAAATACCGTAACATGCAGAACTGATAAAAGATGCAAATGCTAACATGCACATAACCATCATGCTAAATTCATGCTGGAACAAAAAGTGTACAAAATCACATGATAATCGTTCACAAAATATAAAAAGATCACTTCAAAATCACAATAAAAGGTAAATAAAAGGACCACTCATGCATGATGTGCAGCTAGTTGCTGGAACTTTTATTCAGGTATAGGAAAAATAGAATTTAATTCACTCTTATTTTGGAATATGTTCCATAAATTGAATTAAATTAAATTAAAGCAGGCAGGGCAACATGCATCACAAATCTAAATGTATCAAACACAACAAATGAAGTCATTACGAAAAAATAAAATGCAAGCTGGAGTAGTATTTTGAATGAATTTTGACTATCTTCAGGCAGACAAAGAGGGGAAATAACTGATCTACCTCAGCCTTGGCAAGCAAACAAACATTGGATAACAGCTACAGGTATAAACTTGTATAGAAAAGCAAAAGAAACAGAGGAGTCCTTAGAAGAGATCTTAAAAAAGTTTCCCATCCGATGATTACTATTTAAAAAAGCATTGTTTCTTTTAAGAAAAAATGTTTTGTAATTGTTTGCAAGTAATGACACCTATTATAATCCCAAAAATTTTTTCATCATTGAATTATCAAGAAGTGTACATATTTTGAAAGTGTGTTGTTGTGTATGCTTTTAAAATATGTTGTGATGGCAATTCTTTCTTAGGCCATATTATTACGGGTGATGTGCAAAAAAAAGTGCCTTAGTGATGAAACCCATCATATAGACAGAACTATCCTGTTGTGATGGGCCCCATTATCTTTGCACTATGACATATTTCCTTGCCACTGCTGAATAGCACATGAGTGCACATCCTTCCATTTTAATTCTTTGTAAGATGACTGCTGTTTGTTTTTGTTGGTGCTAGGTTGAATCTTGCCAATTTGATGAACTTTTAAATGCTTTTAAGTACTAAAAAATAAACTAATTCTTTGTTTCTTTGAACTTTTCAAGATCATATTTCTTGTGTGAATCATCTTCTGCGTTCAGATCTTAAAGCCTTTCTGATTGTTTTTGTTTGTATTCAGATCATCTTGTATGTCTTGCTCCTCTCTGCACTAAGAAATGTTTGAGTGTGGATTCCTTAAAGGGCATATACTGTACTGGGAAGGCAAAAGAGCCTTCAAAATGTAATTGTTAGCAATCTCCTTGCCAATGGTCTTAAATTCATGTATTGTCTATTTTAGAAGCTTGCTAAAAGTTATTTGCCCTCAAATGATCTACATTTGGAGTAATGAGTGATTAAATCACAAATCCTCGTAATGTTCGGCCCGAACATTTTGAGGATTTAATCATTAATCATTAATTACTCCATATGTGGATCATTTGAGGGCAAATAACTTTCAGCAAGCTTCTAAAATAGACAATACATGAATTTTAGACTATTGGCAAGAAGATTGCTAACAATTACGTTTTGAAGGCTTTTTTGCCTTCCCAGTACAGTATATGCCCTTTAATGCATATTTACTCTGTATGTATTTCTTTTTGCAATACAGATTGATAAGCTAACAAATCAAACCACGGAGGATACTACAAGAGGTCCTTGTGTGTGCCAACATGGGGCAATTGAATCTCTGCAAAATTGGCTTACTAGTTGCCATGGGTTACCAGTCAATTACTAAATGGTGAGCCCTGTTCCTGTGTGTTCATGTTCCTTCCTACTTGCAGCAGCCTAATTCTCTCATTTCTCCTCACAGGTTAAGTCTGGGTTAGTCATCCAAATTAAGTCAAACTACAGCTCACAGCTTGACCCTGAAGGAGCAAATGCAAAGACCAGAAGGCACTTTTCAAGCGCAGGGAATCAAGTGAGAAAACAACAACATCAAACACGATACACAAAGAGCTTGAACTCATTCAATAGCAGTCTAGAACACTTATCCTGCACACATGACACAATATGAGGGTAAACAAATGGAATATCTGTATTTACTTGACTGAAAGTGCCGAGGAGTACACTTGCTGTATCTATTCAGGGGCAGAGTTTAGCAGAGGAGCACATTTGCAGGTCAAATACTTATCAAGAAGAAATCTCCATTGGTTTAGTACTATCCAGGGCCTAGGCCGATAGGTATAATATTCAGAGATCACAAGTCAGAATTCCTATCCCACCATAATGATGATGACTCTGTGTGGGTAAATTCCTGCCTCTGTACTGTACAAGGATCCCCCAGCCACAAAATTAGTCTCTGCATACAGCCCACTTTAAAAAATGAATCATAATGAATCTTGTAGAGCCCTCTCTACTGAAACTTAGGGAGTAATAGTGCTTGTTCCCATCTATCCACAGGGCTAAGCATAAAGAGAAATCATTTCTTATATTGTTCTGACATAAATTTAACATGTACATGTATCATATCACTGTTGTTCATCTACCTTCGCCATGTACACACTATGTAATGATAATGTCTACCTTTAAGCATCATCATTACCATTAAAATAAAAAGGCTCCCAATATCAATTTGTAATTTTCAACCAGCCCGGTCATCAAAATATTACTACCAGCCGTTTTTTCTTTAGATTATGACCTTCTGTGTCTGTAGATTATTTATAACCAGACATTCTGACCATTTTGCTAGTAGAATGCAGGCAATGTGTACACATCAAAGGGGCATCTCCAGTTCCCAGACATGCTCAATGTGTGACACATTGGCTGATTCAAGCCATCTGAGCAAAGGGGTCGGAAAGGAAGTTCAATTTGACCTACATGCAGGCACAGCCAGGAAAATGCAATGATGGTTGATGGGCTGATTTTAGAGACAATACAATTTTGGTGGTGATAATAAGTTATCCAAACATGACTGAACTAAAAGGATTGTAAGTATGTCAACAAAGCTGATGAACTTTGTTTACTTTTTCACTCTTTTTTCTCATTTTCAAATTAACTTAGGGCAAGTTTGCTTAAGCTGGAATGTTCTTAAAGATACCAAAATATGGGGGAGGATCATATTTAACAGTTTAAAATCTGTAATGTATGGGATTTTTTTCAAGAAGAAGTATTGAACAGACAAATGTGATTACAGAGTGTGCAAAATAAATAATGCACCAATGTTTCATCCAGCTTGGATGAGATTATTCTTATGACATTGGTTTGTCAAAAAAATGAAGCATGCTTTAAGATATTGTTAATCACTCTTCCTTCAGCAGTATCTGAGCAGTTTCCACACAAACCAGACAGTCGGTTCTGGGAAACAATCTGTCATAAAAGGATGCCCAACCCAATGGAAGGTAGGAAGGAGAAATACATAAGAAAGGTGGATGGAAGTTTTGACAACTTGATAATAGGATGTGTCTGCCTTGCTGCACGGCATGGTTCAAGCCAGGCAGAGGACAGGCACGGTAGACAGACAGACATGACGTCAGCTCGTCCGCTTTTAGATTGAATATGGCCCCCTCTTTCAACCAGTTTTATAGGACTTTTTTCAATCCGATCTCTATCACCCCTGCATTGTAAAGGGCACTAATTGACGGTGATATTTTCACATCATACGCCAGACTGGAGCAGACTTTCCAAGCTTTGAATGTGTTTATATGCCATCAAAAAGGACCAATGAAAACTCTACCCAATTTTGACCTAACTTGTCTTATCTCAGAAGGTGACATTTTGAGCCCTTAAGTCATTCACATTCAACTAAGTTTTTCAAGCAGAATCCCCATACAAAGATTCGAAAACAGATAGTTTAGAAGAACTTCATTTCTACTAACTTTATTTCTACTTTTTTCACTTTGATCATTTCAATGTGATATATAAATTCTCTCCCAGTACCACCAATCTGTAGACTGAATTTTGGGGCAAGTCAGCTAGCAAAATTTCTATAAATACGGGGTCAGGGACAAAAAAAAGCATTGTGAACAGTAAAAAGGAACATTCCACAGAGAAAATCTAAATCTATGAGTCTGGACCACATAAGAACCAAGCATGAGTTGAAGGGAACAATGTAAATTAACTAAGGGTTCAGAAATCTCCATGAAATATTAAGTAAGAAAACAATTAAAGATTATCATTAGACTATAAAGAAAGGAATGGCAGTAGCAACAACAATTTCAGAAATAAATTTTGCTCAAATAGCACATCAAATGTAAGAATAATTTCTGTACTCCATCAGCATAAAATCCTAATAGATGTCCCAAAGAGTTGGAAGTGAGAAACAGAGAGATGCCCCATTGCGGATATTGAAATCAAAGCGAGGTCATCTCGAAGTTAGAACAGTACCATCTAAGGAGGCTGCTCATAATAAAAGTGGGTTAGCAGCCAGCCAACCACAGACTCCCATCACACCACTGGGAGAAAGAGGGAGAGAGAGAGAGAGAGAGAGAAATATTCACAGTCAGCAAATTGCTGCCAGTGAGCAAGATGCTGAGCTGTGGCAAATTTGAACTGGCGACCTGCTACCTTGGCATAAAATCCCAGAGATAAAAAAAACTGTTGATGGTGGAAATGTTCCGAGTGCACATGTGCAGTCATCATTTCCCCCTAGGGGCTTAATGTCTGGAGTGCCAAGGGCAAAGACAGGCTAGCGCAAGCAGGAAGTGGTAGGATAGGACACAGCCAGTAGGGCCCAGCCCGCCCCTCTAGAAACTGCAACTACAGCAGTATGGCTGACCCACAGACAGAAAGACAGACAGACATACCAGGGTTAGGGGATTACTCTGTGTAGGAGGGAAATACTGCTGGTCTAGGCAAAACTACCAGAGGAAGACAACTCTGACTAGATTGCACCTATGCAACTTTTCAAGCCCAATTTTCACAACCACCCAAATCATGTATCAAAACTTTGGTTACTCTTTGAGTCTTTCTACTGAAAAATACATTATTGTTGCGGAACATTTTACTATCAGTGGAAATAATACAGAAAAATTAAATTTCATGAATTCCTGATACTCAGTACTTAATTGATTTTGGGTGGTAAAAATAAATACTATCAAAAGAATGGTGCATGCCATTCACTATCTTTTATAATGAGTTTGAAGCAGAATTTGTTGATTAATTGTCAGTTTACAAGTTCATAGGTGGAAGGCAGCCAATTGTTGTAACAATATATCGTTAGACCTAAATTCTAAATTACAGGGAGAACAGAAGATCATACCCATTCAGGTCTCGTTTGTCATTGAATACATTCATAGTGCCCCTTTATGAAAATATTTGAAATGTCACAATTTCTAAGACAGCTTATGCTGATTTTGGTATCACACCACTAAAAATCTAACACGTTTTAAGGCAGTTGATTATCAATTTGGTAAATCCCATGGCATTAGTAAAACAATCCCTGAGTAGGGAGTGCAAAGTGCAAACACAATCCCAGGAATTTCAAAATCATGGTCCTTCAATATTTTAACATTTTAAATACTCCTTGAGTAAAATGATGAATTGAGCCCATATTGAATTGTACTTAATGTCCATTGACCATTTGACTATACAGGAAACATATATCCCAATCATGCCATTGCATAATTTTATTCTGTTTACAGTTTTCACCAAGATATATTGTAGTTTGACCTACCATTACATTCAATCCAAGATCAGAAATTAATCTATCTGTGTTCAAAACAGCTGGAATATATTCTCTTCAACATACATGTATCTACAAAAGACCTTCAAAGAAAGAGAGACTATTTATGAATATTTTTTGCAAAGCTATAATATCTGTATGAACAATGAAGCCAACATGAAAATGCCATGAAAATTCTCTCCCACCAGTTAGAGCATTACTCATCAACCTAATCATATACCAGTATACTTTCACAAAATGTCAACTCATCAGTAACGGTGACAAACCAGGACGGTTTCATCCTTCAATCTCAGAAAGGAGCTTCAAATACTTCATTCACCCAGTGAGCTATCTACCTGCTGTATATTACTCCAGCCATGCCAGCTGAACACAGACGGGCTAGCTCACCACATGACCACACACACACACAGTCTATCACCAGAGCCTACTATCGGGGTATATCGGTGTAATGACTTGACAATGACTGACTGACAAGCCTTGCTAGAACCAACGACTGAAGCTTCACAAAAATAAACTTGCACTTGCATGGGAACTGGATCACTGAAACCCAACACGTCTCCATTCATTACTGGCTTTTATCCAATGACCCACTCATCAGTCAAGTAGATTATGTAACAGCGTAGTGTGAAGTGTGCCATGGAGTCAGCTGATGTTACAGACTAAGTCAACCTAGCAATCTGTAAACATTAATCTTCCTCTTATAATATTTTGACTTTCATGTTATTTTATTTCATCAATATGATTGCAACACTGTGTGCACTACAACACATTAAGATTAATTAGGCTTAATATATTACTATGCCACATACAAACCAGCTAACACAAATCATAATAAAAGGAAAAGGAAAAGAAATATCAAAATAAAATGATTTGTTGTGTAAACTCCAACCCATGAAATAATTCTGAGTGGTCACTGCAGTATAGAGTCTCACAATGTTATTTTTAAATCTTTATTTACTAATAAAGATATGAGCTTTGCCAAGGCTGATAGTGATGGGAGAAATAGCAGACAAAAGATAATCTTGTTGTCTCTACTAAGAAAGTTTCATCCCAAAAGAAACTCAACAATGCATGCTGAATGCAACCCTACACACACGAGCCTATAACAATATTTGAAAAAGGGGGAAGTGCATCTTTCATCCAGTTTTTAATTACGCCAATAAGAGAGATATCCTTTCACTAGCAGCCCGAGAGAGAAGGCGGAGGAAATTGAGCTTCCTCAGGAACTAATGCAATGACAGGTGGACACATTCAGATTTGAACACAAGCAAGCCCGCAAGACCATCATGCACGAGTGGTCCAATGATACTCGACTGTACCAAAAAAACATGTCAACATACAACTTTTCACAGGGGTAACAGTCCAAACTTGACAGAAACTTTGGGAAAGAGGCAAGAAAATGCAGGTGAGAAATAAGTTTTGCCACTTACCTTGTCCATTTGATAACGACTGTACAGCAGCCAATACTAATAACGTCAGAAGGATCCGCCTATGGCAGACCGCTAGGTCCACAAAGCTATACATTGTGGTAAATCTTTGTGGGACCTACAAACTCATCGACTATCAAGTGGAGACTGCCAAACTAACTTTTCCTGGCTCGGGACTCTCGCTTAGCTCTGAATGACAGGAGGCCTTATATCCCCTTATTATGGGATAGCTGACATCAGGTCACGGAACCGGCCAATCAGAGGACGAGTACAGCGGTCCAGCTGGCTGCTTCAGCCGGCCACATGTACCTCCACTACACACAACTTTCCTGCCACAGCTCTGTCACTGTAAACAGACACCTCTAGCATGCCTCACTACGCAATGCCAGCTAGATAAAAATTTGTGCTATCAAGGAGTTTTTTCCTGTTCCTGAAACTTTTTTTTTGCCCTCTTCATCAGACCTAAACAAGGTTGGGGAGAAAATGCTTGTGCACATAAACTGGATTCTATGCTTATTGTGGCAAAAATCTGTTTGCTTTTTACATAGAGCTGTGCTAAACAAGCAGAGCTCATGAATTACCATGATAACCTTGTCTTACTCAGCAACTTGCTCCTAAAAGATCATGTTCAGGGCTTCTCAAACATAAATGTACTTGGTATATATATCTTTTCCAGAGATGACAAAACCAGTGCATCTGGGATAAAACAGATAACATTATACATGAAAATGATCTCATAAAGATGTATGTACACTGTATAGATGAACACTTATTTCAATCGTATTGTGAGAACATGAGACAAAAAGCAAAAGGAGAAATAGTTTTGATATTTCTAATATATTGTGAAAAAAAATAATTCAAAAATCATATGATTTCATATTGTGTTCCAAAATTGTATTGAAAAGTCATTTAAAAGAGCTGCAAATAATTCTCTAGTCCTAAAAGAAACATGAAAGGGTAAAAATGGCGGCTTAACAATTCAACATTTTCCTGTCATATCATTGATGCAATGTCCGTAAGATGATTGTATTCTAGATACATTCAGGACAATACTGGATAAGTAAAGTATGTCTCTGATATCAAACTTAATTATAATTGCAAGTAAATACATTGGCTCACCTTTTTATCTTGTACTATATGTATCTTTTCTTTTACCATATCTCTTTCCATCTTCCTTTTCTTCTCATTTTTTCTTTCTTTTTACTCATCTGCACAACTCAATATCTCCTATCACATCACAGCTATCTCTTGTGGCCAACATATTGTTATTTAAAACACAATAGAGCAATACTTAAGATACATTGCTTTATTCAAAAGAATATTGATTGTACTAATTATCATCATAAAGTACCTGCAAAGAAAGCCTGCTGTAGGATTAGAATATGTCTATCTCCTAAATCAGAGACACTGCCTCTAAAAAATTATTGGATCCTGATGCAAACACATATTGTTCTTCTCGCTGAGAAACATTTCTTGATAATGATATAAAGACAAAGGGGAGATATACCTACTAATTTCTTCAATGGTGAAAGTCAGATGATATATACAGAACAAAAACATTTCAAATAAAACTTGATGAAAATGTAACTCGAGTTGTTTGATAAACTTTCCTTAAATGTATAAATCAAAATAAAAATGGAACATGATGTGGTTTGGGGGAAATATTTTACACATCATCCAGTACCTTCTGGATGATTGGGTAACTTTCAGAGTTGGCTAATGCAATATATGTCTCGTTTCTATTAGCCCATTATTCATTCAAAAAAAAAAAATTATTTTCAAACACTGCTCCAAGTTTATGTAACAAGCAAGATACCATTGACTACTAACGCCTATTCAGACAGCAATGTCATTAGACAGTTACAAAAATAAAGTTGAAAATGTATTTTGTAATACTGCATTTTTACTGCATGTCTTCATCAAATTGGAACTTGTTTTGTCCTATTCATTTCTTTCCTCTTCATAATTATGTTCTTCAATAAAGCTTAATTGATACAATACATAAACATGATTTGAGTAACAAGTGTATTGTGGTCAACATGCTTATTGAAAAAAAGCCTCTGGAGTTGGTTTCTTGCTGATCTATTTACATTTGAAGTCCATGAATATGTGCTACAAAGGCATTTTATAGAGACCTGTTACTTGGACGCCCATATAAGGTCAACCACAAAGAGTGCAGACGCACCTATTAGCTAATGGTCTCCATTGATTTTATTATTGATACCCTTGACTATTAATGCCTATTCAGACAGCAATGTCATTAGACATTTACAAAAATGAAGTTGAAAATGTATCTTGAAATACTGCATTTTTCTATGTTTTCAACAAATTGGATCTTTTTTTGTCCTTTTTTTTTGTTCTTTCCTCTTCATAATTATGTTCTTCAATAAAGCTTGATTGATACAATAAATAAACATGATTTGAGTAACAAGTGTACTGTGGTCAGCATGCTTATTGAGAAAAAGCCTCTGGAGTTGGTTTCTTGCTGATCTATTTACATTTGAAGTCCATGAATATGTGCTACAAAGGCATTTTATAGAGACCTGTTACTTGGACGCCCATATAAGGTCAACCACATAGAGTGCAGACGCGCCCATTAGCTAAATGGTCTCCATTGATTTTGTTGTGACTTATACATACTTCTGAAGAACAAACCATCAAAATGGTTGAAATATAAGAAGAGACTTTGTGTTTTGTGTATTTCAGTCAGTATATGAACATAAACAGCAATTGTCAAAACAAATAACCTGAATAAAATGCCCTCTCATGACTACACAAATGTCATCACCTATTCAGTCATGGAAACCAAGCAATTCACCCCTAGATTTGAAACTACTAGAAAGAAGTCATGATCAACATGTATGAATAGCTCACCCCAATAACTGAATCCTAGATCACATGAAGCTTTATTTCTCTCCAATCCACAAGAATTTTGAGTTTTCAACTTGTTTTTTTGTTTACAAGATTTCAACACAAGGGGGCGCTCAGCAGGAAAAGTTAACAGGGATTTGGATTATTTTTTCACTCATTTTTTCATTTTTTGTTTTATTGGGGGGGGGGGGGGGGGCAGGTTATGACAGACCAAACTAATGATTATATGACACAACCATGATTACATTTCAATTTGTATAAGAGCAGACTATTGACAGTCAGACAAATGATAACACAATGATTTATGAAATGCTTACTAATTTTTCCAGAAACAAAAAAAAAATACATAAAATATACTTATGTAGTGAGTGAAAGGAGAAAACAAACATGTATTAAAGAGAGGGTGTCCCATTAACAAAAGTCATGAAACTCGGCGGAAGTCAGCAGTACACCCTAACAATAATGTGTATGGAATATTACAGTCATTGCTTCATAAACCTTTTCGGGGAAAAGTGCAAAACTATCACTGTTGACATTTGAAAAGCAACAACCATGGTCTACATTCATAAAGAGTATTGCAATGTTCGTTTAGCAGTGTGCCTCTTGCCTCAACAGATCACTGTGCGAGGGGGAAATCCGGATGTGCGCTACTGCTTATTGCGGTCTACAGTCTCTAGGCTTAAGATTTCAGACAAACCGCCCCAAACCTCCAAAGAATCAAGCGATCGCTATGATTTTGTCTAAAGTCAGTTTACAATTGAGAGGAAAGTTCTAATAGCGCATCTTCTTCCATTTTCCATGGTGTTTACAACATTTTATGTTTTTGACCTACAAAAGGGATACCCTGTTTTTAAAGAAAAAGAAAGAAAAACACATTCAATTTGCTATTATTGCTATTATTTAATCTTCAAAAACAAGCGGACTGTATGCTACGCTGAAAACTGGAATACAACTCACAATAATTCTGGTAATTCCTCGCTTTCCTCAAACTTTCATCACCCTTCTCCTGTGATTTTCCTTATTTTCTTAAAACAAAGTTATAATGAAAAAAAATCTATTCTTTTTCAAATGTGGTGCATCACTCTTGCAGTTAAAGTTGTAAAAAGATTTAATAGAGGGACCATTCATATCAGCTTTATGACTTTATATTTTATCTGTCATTTTAAAGAGAAGAGGAGCCCAAGGGGTAAACTACACAGCTTTCCAAGCATTATTTTAATCCTACGTAGTTTTCATGCAATGTTTAAAAGAAATATATAATTTCTACAATTATGGTAACTGTTATGGACAGTTCGACCTAAATTGTCCTAAACACAACAAATGCCCAGTCTAGTGTAGGGTGCAACTTACAAAAAAAATCAGGCATTTCTTGTAGAATTCATCACTGTAAAGTTTAGTAGTGTTCTGGGGGTTGGGGTTCATGCAATGTTCTTCAGAATTTGGTTACATCTGCAAAGTGATAAACTACCTCTTATGGATAATAGGACATAAACGAAACAAATGCTTATTTCAGGGTATAATAATTAGTAGAAGTTTCTGAAAGAGCATTTCAGAGGAGAATTCAGCAAATGAGTACTAAGATGATGCATGTGATCAAGTTTGTCACAATGAAGAAGAGAATCATGACTAACCCAAGGAATAATGGGGTCAGTGTTAACCAGGTTTGCTCCAATTAATATGCATAAAAATTTCACTTGATTTCACATTTTTCGAAAACATTATGATAAAAGTTTAAGTTAACCACACAAAGGATCCACTACATGTAATTGATGATAAAAGACATTTGATTTGCGGTTCATACAATGGTCTACAAAATTTAATTTGGTCTTCAAACAAGGTACACTTCCTTTAAAGGTCCCCTGTCATTAAGGCTTTGGAGTATTAAAGACTTTAAAGACAGCCTGTCCCTTTTTCAGATCACCACAAAAACATCGAAACATTAGCAAAATATACAGAGAAGTGTTAGCAAGCTGTATATTCATAATTTGAAACTGATACTAGTGTAAAATTCAAATAATGCACGTAAACAACGTTGATTAATAGTCTTACTTCAGGCTCTTAGCAGTTTGTGTTGAAATATCGGCTTTATTGATTAATCCGTTTATTAAATTATAAAACGCATTACGAAAAAAAATGTTGTATAGAAGGAATCATCTGCAAAGTTTGGTAATTACTCATAAAATTAGGATTTCACACATGCATAATAACCAAATAGATACTGTAACAAAGACTAATACTTTTTTCGTAGTACGAAAAAAGTCGGTTTGAAATTTAACGGCTGAAATTTTTACATATACAGAAAGCTTCAACATGCTATATTCTTAGAAATGGTCTTGAATCACACATTCTTCAATTCACGATCGTGATAGACGATTTCAAATTTTAAGCTTGCAAAAGGGACGGACAATCTTTAAAGATTGTCCGTCCCTTTTGCAAGCTTAAAATGGTCTTGAATCACACTTTCTTCAATTCACGATCGTGATAGACGATTTCAAATTTTAAGCTTGCAAAAGGGACGGACAATCTTTTTGTCCGTCCCTTTTGCAAGCTTAAAATTTGAAATCGTCTATCACGATCGTGAATTGAAAAAAGTGTGATTCAAGACCATTTCTAAGAATATAGCATGTTGAAGCTTTCTGTATATGTAAAAAATTTCAGCCGTTAAATTTCAAACCGACTTTTTTCGTACTACGAAAAAAGTATTAGTCTTTGTTACAGTCTCTACGTGGTTATTATGCGTGTGTGAAATCCTAGTTTTATGAGTAACTACCAAACTTTGGAGATGATTCCTTCCATAGAACAATTGTTTTCATAATGCGTTTTATAATTTAATCAACAGATTAATCAATAAAGCAGATATTTCAACACAAACTGCTAAGAGCCTGAGGTAAAGACTATTAATCAGACGTTGTTTACGTGCATTATTTGAATTTTACACTACGTATCAGTTTCAAATTGTGAACATAGAGCTTGCTAACACTTCTCTTTATGTTTTGCCAATGTTTCGATGGTTTTGTGGTGATCTGGCAAAGGGACTGGCTGTCTTTAAGCACATTGTTCCTAACTATCCCTTGGTTGCTAATCCAAGAAACTGATTTTCTCAAGGGTACACTATTCTTATTAACATTCATGGAAGCACAATTTCTTTCACATTGTCACACTGAACTATGTTTTTCCATTTTTGTATCCATCCCCCTAAAACACACACACACACACACACACACACACACACACAAAACACAAAAGAAACAAACTTTTTCAGCCTCTCACTCTTTGCAAACTTTAAAGGTTTGTTCTGATTTTTGTTGTGATGTTATTGTTACTTTACACAGAAGTGCTCCTCTATTGTGTATTAACTGAACAAAGAAATATTTACTATATGTTTATATGTCACTATTGTCTGTAATGTTGTTCATATGTCTGTTATGGGGATGGTATGAACCAGACATGAGTACCTCCAAATACTCTCCACATTAGACATCAAAAAAAGAAGAATACAATATTGCATCTTTGTCAGATGAGTTATCTGTGACTGCACAATTCGATTATAAATTTATCAACTGATCAAATTCCACTCATCCAGATATCTTTGTTTTCTACTCTCCAAAGACTTAAAGATAGGGTAGACCTGTTAGAAAAGTCATGAAACACAGCATGGATCAGCAGTATACTGTAACAATAATATGTATGAAATCTCGGTCAAAGCTTTGTGAACCTTGTCAGGAACAGACAAACCCAATCCTTGTTTACATTTGAAACACCCCATCACGGTATTTACATTATTTCATTGTCTTGACCTCCAAAAGAGCTACCCTTTCTTTCCTTTTCAATTCATGTCTGAAGCAGTTACGCAGCTCAGACATTAAAGATTGTCCGTCCCTTTTGCAAGCTTAAAATTTGAAATCATCTATCACGATCGTAAATTGAAGAAAGTGTGATTCAAGACCATTTCTAAGAATATAGCATGTTGAAGCTTTCTGTAAATGTAAAAGTTTCAGCTGTTAAATTTCAAACCGACTTTTTTCGTACTACGAAAAAAGTATTAGTCTTTGTTACAGTATCTATGTGGTTATTATGCATGTGTGAAATCCTAATTTTATGAGTAATTACCAAACTTTGCATATGATTCTTTCTATAGAACATATGTTTTCATAATGCGTTTTATAATTATTAAGCAGATTAATCAATAAAGCAGATATTTCAACACAAACTGCTAAGAGCCTGAGGTCAAGACTATTAATCAGACGTTGTTTACGTGCATTATTTGAATTTTACACTATGTATCAGTTTCAAATTATGAATATACAGCTTGCTAACACTTCTCTATATGTTTTGCCAATATTCCGATGGTTTTGTGGTGATCTGAAAATGGGACGGGCTGTCTTTAATGTGTGTATATTGAAGTTGAACAAAAACGTCAAGTTACCATTGTCAGAAAGCAGGTGCATGGAACTGTCAAATCATGTCAGGGTGATACCCAGAACATTGGATAAATAAACATCATGGCATTGAAAAGAAGTGCCATTCTCATTGGACTTAAAAAATCCCGATGTTAGAAAAATCGTGAAGTTAGGGTGAAAGTTGCCTAGCAACCGGACCAAAAGCCGAATTGTCCCTATTGTCCCCTAACTTCACGATTTTTCTAACATCGCGATTTGTTTAAGCCAAATGAGAATGGCACTAGAGTCTCCCATCTGACAGTGATTTGTTGATGGTATCCTATGGACTTGGATGTGCGGTCATGCGGTGAATGTAAACAAAGTCTTGTCTAGACTCTTGGCTAGAGCAGCTGGGACAATGCAGACCAGATTACAGCACCAGTTACCTTTCTGTTAGAAATTACTGGTGAGATTAAGTCATCATGTGTTTTAATGTGTCATATGTTCTACTTTGTCATATCGTGGTCTCATACTAGCAATGTCTGCAGTTTGTAGTAACAAGTTACACAGAAAATTGATTGCTTTCAGTTAGGCTGTACTATCGTTATTTTTTTTGTAAAAAGAAAGATATTTGGTTACAATGAAAGAACACTCGAACAATCGATCCACATGACATAAAGTCACAGTGTAAATGTGTCATCATTCACTGCAAAAACTGTTATCATCGTTCATTTTGTATATAAAACATATTATATATGTTTTGTTACAATTAGTGCCCATGTGCCGACTAGTAGGGCATTTCATGAAAGTTGTCAGCACTGATTAGCCAAGAGGTACTAGCCTCTGACTGTTACTATGGTAACTGTCAGAGAAAGGCAACTTGTCAGTGCTGACAACTTTCCCCCGCTTTTAAGAGTGATGCGATTTGAGTTATGATTTGAACTGTGTCATTGTTCACTTTAATAACACAAATTTTATTATTTGTTTGTATTTATGGAAACTAAATGATGTTAAATGTCAAAGCAGGGCTACCTAGTAGAACAGTGTTGAACCACTCAAGGGGTCACCCTGGGTAAATGATACTAATAAATAAGTAAATGAATAGATACATAACAATTGTGTTTTGTGTTGATAAGAATTGTTTGAATGTTTAAATGTAATTGTAACCTGGGCAACAAATTTTTTGATCTTTTAAAAATATAACAAATAAAATGGACTAATGCACATCAAAAGGTCATTTATCTTCTGGTCTGCTGGTCATGGCATCATAAAGCGGTTGTTCATATTCAGATTTACATTCATTCCATTTGTAAATCTTCTTAAACATTAAAAAAGAACACAAAATTTGTTGCCCAAGGCCATGTTGCATATACACGTTTACAATTACTGTAACTCACCATCAATGGTAACTACCATGGCAACAGGTGCAATAATGAGGGCTCATTGGCTGTTGCCATGTTAGTTATCATTGATGGTAAGTTACAATAATTGACAACATATATGCATCATGGTCCTGGTTGGAATTACATTCAAATATGTAAATCATCCCTATCAACAGCATATTAATGCTTTACTAATATCACCTCATACGCACACAAAGAAGAAATCACATTTATGATGACATGTTCAAAATTCACATTCACTCTCTTCAAAAGTTTGAGTGATGCTATGACTACCTTAACCATTACCCCTTTGAAACAGTCAATCTTTATGACATGATATTTGATATATGATGTGATATATGTAATCTGTTACATGATATATGAGAAAAGCTGAGTTCAATGACCACATCTGTGTTTTTAACAGCCATTTTGCAGCTAAATGACAAAACCAAATGATATCAATGATTTCACTATAGTGAGAAGTGGGGATGTCCTTTCAAAGTGGTCCTAACACCATCTGTCAATTCCAATGCACTCATGGAATAAAATGAAAGTTACAATGCAACTACCCCCCCCCCCCCCCCCCCCTGAACAGAGCCAATTAATTAAGATATTTTAACTGTGCTTGAAACATTAAAATCCTGGAGGGGGGGGGGGGGGGGGGGAGTAAAACCCCTCTGTGCCAGAGGTTTTCTCTATTACAGTTTGGTCGCAAATTTGCCACAGCGGCATGTTACCCCTTAGTCGCAAAAATGCAACAGCGGCAGGTTAAGAGTTAAACATGAAAAAATACATGGAGAGGAAACAGGAAGACAAGCTAGTGAATTTTTTTTTAAAAAGATAAATAAAATAAAAGTATATTAATTTCAGATCAGTATGTATTGTATCCACAATTGAAAGATATAAGATTGTAATATCTCCAATATCTTTCTAGATTTTACGTGTACACATTGTACTTTATCCCTGATGTTTGATCATATTACATCAATAGAAGTTTTGCATGACCAATGTACACCGATGAACAGTTAGATGCACCAATATATGCTCCAGTTATCCAGCTATTTCCTTGCCATGTTTGCCTAATCGTTGGGGATAATATAAACTTCTCTTCTCTGAAAAGCTGAAAATAATGTTGTAAAAGTATGCGAATAAAGACATCTTGCAATAAACATGTTCACACATGTTTACACTGAAAAACAAAGATTAATTGAGAATGCCAGCATGTGAGAAACCTCTTACTTGGTGATCTTTTGGACATGAATCATGCATTCCGCACTGGTCTGAATAGCCTGTTAGACATGTCATGTATGCCCATAACTTGTCAAAAAATATCGAAATCTTTAGCAGTCAAACTCAGTTTTTGACCAGTGTAAATGATGGAATAACACATCAAGATATTTGTTCAGAGGTGATTTTTTTTTAATGTGAATTAGAGCTGCCTTATTGACAGTCAATCTCTGCAGGTTTTTGAACAGTGTAAATTACTGGATAAACATTTTTTCTTTTTTTAGTGTAAATGATAGCTGCCCTAATGACTGTCAAACTCTGAGGGGTATTGACCAGTGTACATGAAGGGATAAGAGATAAATATGCTTTCGGAAGTCATTTTTTAAATTGTAAACAAGAACTGCCTCACTAATGGTCAGAACCATGTTACCAGTTTAAATGATAGGGGGAAACAATGATAAAATATTTTTTTTCAGAAGTGACCTTTCTTTTTAGCGTAAAGGAGGGCTGCCTTGTTGACAGTCAAACTCTCCAGGGTTTTGACCATTGTAAATGATGGGCTAAACAAAATCAAGATATGCTTTCAGAAGTGTTTTTTTTCCAGTGTATATGAAATCTGCCTCATTGACAGTCAAACTCTGCGAGTATTTGACCAGTGTAAATGATGGGATAAAACAAATAAAATCACGACATTCTTTTAGAAGTGATTTTTTTTAAGTATAAATGAGAGCTGCGTACTGGTAGGTGTTATCATTGGTCAGGAATAGTTGACAATGCTTCAGATACCTGCAGTATCATGGGAAGGGCAGCCATTACAGTTTTCCTGTCAAATTACTTTTCAATCAGAGTGGACATCCCCTGAAAGGAGCAAAGTTTAGTTAGACCAGTTTCAAGGGTGACTGATCTTTCAGAGTGGTACTTGTAGCAACACTGAAATGATAGATAGATAGATCTAGATAGATGGATAGATAGATAGATAGATAGATAGATAGATAGATAGATAGATGGATAGATAGATGGATAGACAGATAGATAGATAGATAGATAGATAGATAGATGGCAAGATAAACAGGTATATTGGGATAAAAACAACAACAGTACAAAACAGAAACACTTTACGGCTTGCAGGCAGAATTGCGTGTGATCTTTCAATATAACGGAGATACTGTACACATGTAGAAACATCAGAATTGGTTATTCCCTTCATTATGGGTGAGATAAGTGTAAATCTGCATTCATCACACTACTGCTAACTTTAGAAATGATCACAGTCAGATTGAAAGTACCAGAAAATAGCAAAGGAGGATGAATGATAACAAGAACATTCATAAGTTACGACATACCAATGGAAAGGATAAACATGATGAAGGAGAAGAATGCATGAGAGATAATAAAAGAGAATATGAAGAAAATCCAAGTTCTCATGTACATCAATTAATAATTGCAAATTGATGTCCACCTGTACCTTTCTAAAATCATGGAACCTCACATCAGCTACATTGGCTTTAGATTTGAACATTGTCTTGGCTTGTGAAGAAAACATGATATGAATTGTGGCTTTCAATACAAACAATCCATTTGGGGCTCTAAAATGTAATATTTCTAAAATATTCATTTATCTACCCATTTACCACAAACAATAAAAAAACATTAATTGTAAAAAAAAAAAAAAAAAAAAAAAATCGATTGTAGTGGGTTGTACATCTGCCACAATTTCATAAATTACAAATTTTGTCACATATGAATTACCTGATATGAGAGATCAATGTAGATGTATTAAGAAATTATGTTTTTTGTACAAAAGGAGGAAGTATATTAGTTCCTGTGGTGATTTCATAGTTTTTAAGTAGAAAAGAGGTAATTGTAATCTTCAAACAAGAAACTTCAAAAAGCATATCTTTTACAAAGAACCAAGAATTACATCTCTGGAAGAAGTCCTTGGTCATTTCCTCATAACAAATCACAACTATCAACCCCAATAGAGTTGAGAGGCCAGGAGAATACTGGTAGAGGAGAGAAAATGGTTTATTGCTTGACCAGGAAATGAACTCTCCCCAAAGGCTAGCTTGACCAGAGATGTGAGTAGAAGGGGTCAATCTGAGTTAAATGTATTTCTGAATACAGAGTAGCAATTTATGTAGAAAGTATAGGTCACTGATGATGTCACTACTAGTGTCTAAGAACTTGGCCAAAGTTAATGTTGAGTTAGGCCTGATGTCAATCTGAGTTAAATGTATTTCTGAGTAGAGAGTAGCCAATTATGTAAAAAGTATAGGTCATTAATGATTTCACTGCTATAATTTTGGCCAATGTTAATGTTGAGTTAAGCTCGAGGCTGTCTTAGAAAGAGAAGAAATCAGAGAAAATTGCACATATTCTATGCTTCAGAAATGCACAAAACTAAGTTTTGAGTCAAATGTTTCAATATCAATGTGTCAATTTGGGAATACTGGCCATTCCATGATTGCATAATCATAGCAAATGGCACACCAATGTGAGGAGGAATAATCAAGCTTTCTAATGATACCACAATCACGTACGATGATGAAGCAACAAGCAATATATATATTACCCCTCAAACTTGAGTTCCACATTTTTTGAGGGGTTTATATCAAAGCAAAAAAGGACCTATGTGATGCTTTTGTGGTTCACGCAGTTCACACATAATTTAAGCAGACAAAGACAGATAATAAGTTTATTCTTACTTGAAGCTTGTGTTCCAAGATCAATAACAAATACTTTGATCACACCATGCATAAACACACAAGCACATCTAGAAATAACATAGAAAGTCATGAAAGAATAGAGAAGGAAATACTGGCACGTACATGATATGAATTCTCTATGACAAATGTAACTGGATTAGACATGATTCATTTTACAAAGAGGTGGAGAGAGATGGCAGTCAACTTCAATATCTGGTACGCCACTTTGTGGAAGGATGGGTGTCATATTACACCCATTGCAGATTCCAATGTTCTGAAATTTTCTTTATGCCCTAAAATACTAAATAGTCTCTTATTTTTGTAGCAATCTGGATATTTCTTCAAATAAGATCTATGACTGTAATGTGTAGCCTACTGCTAAGTAGCTACTTGAGCCTAGTTAATCAATCTGCAGCATTTTCTGTGACATCAAAACATGCATACAGATATTTCCACAAAGTAAAAGTCAATATACCTGCACATCGTCCATAAGAAAATGAAATGGAGGAACTTATAAAAGAGACCTTATAAAAGAGAACTTATAAAAGAGTACCAGATAACCGTATTTTCAAAATAAAAGATAAAAAAGGAGTTATTCACTCTTCCTGAAAACATATGGGAAGCTATAATGCCCTGATCCGACAAAAGGAAGCAACTAACAAAAAGAGACTTGTAAATAAGCAAAACGTGTCTGTCACTTGCATTGGCATCATGTTAGATTGAATATATCGCAGCAAGATGATTATTTCTTGTCCAGATTTTGCCTGTATGTAGGGCATGCTAGGTACAATCAAAGAGTACAGTGTACTAATAATCCAGATTTGAGTTATTTGTCACTTGTTTCCTTTTGTCAGGGTAGGGCAGTATAACTGTGATATATTCCATTTATGTCATCTTTAGTCTATATTGCTGACCTATTTTTAGTTTCATCTTTAGTCTATATTGCTGATCTATTTTTAGTTCTGCAACTTTTGTACAAAGGCTACACTCCCTTTAAACTAACCCCCCCCCCCCCATCATGTGGTTGGAGGAGGGTAAACAAGCCAACACCCACACTCCTTTCCTTGAAACCCCTGCTTCTATCAAACATCCACCAATGGCCTGCCCTGTGTGGTACCACCATGTACACATAGCAACATGACTGCACAGATCTTCCCAGAATGCAACACCCATCTTTTGCATCAAGGTGGCTGGGCTGGGCTTCTTGATGCAAACTACTTCACAGGCTTTATAGCCATGTCACCGATTTTCATCACACCTTCACTAATACGCGTTTTCTTTTATTGAAACCAACTTATCTTCAGGGTGAACTATCCAATCCAGCCCTACAAATATAATGTGTCTCCGCATTTCCTTACTTATGTCCACAAATCAGCTCTTAATTTACCTAAAAACAAATACATGTTTTCTCAAAGATGTCTTCATATTAGTGAATGTATGATTTTATCATAGAGAACACATGAGCATGATGATTTTTCAATCACCAAATAACATTCAGGTGTTTTGGGGACATTTCCTAGCTCTTTTCAGAAGCTCTTGTCCACTTGTATATCTCAAGGTCGGCAAGGCATTTTGAGAAAGCATTATCTGAACAACAACTTTCAGGCAGTGCAATTCAGTAAGCCCAAACCCAAAGCACCCAACGATTCTACACATGTCAGTGAAAGTAATTTCTTCCACTTGTCTGATTCGATCTTGAAGAGTGGGTTTGTGCTGAGTAATCTAAAGCAGATGTTACCGTCAGCAACTTGTGAATGGAGGCTGCATGGCCAGGAGACTGTATACTGTGCAGATACAAACACTTGTCAGCCAGTCAATGCATGCATCTGGATCAATAGGTCTGAACTACAGAGCCTACTTCCCATGTATCTGTACATGCCTCATTGGCGAGTAGACACAACTGGCTAGTCAGGCGCTAGTCTGATGTTTCAGACATGTGTATGGTTTCAGACAGCGTTACGTTCAGAGTCTGTGCCTGGAGACTAGCGAGAATGGGCGAGTGTCACAACACCGGTCTCCCAGTCCTACCTATATTCCACTCTGTCCTCCTGGGAAGTGAGCTGGACATTTTTGCCTAACTCTATGCATGGAGGTTATACACATAGGTTTTTACACATATCACATAGGAGGAACAAATACCACAAAGCACACAGACTCTAGCCTGATTTCAATGGTGTTTAGACATATCTGATCAAAAATAAGAAGTTGTCTGATCTTCTAAGATTTGTCATTAATCATTCTCCTCTTTCTCAGTCCATCCAACGAGGGGAAACTGGAGAAGAAAACTGGAATTATTTATTCTCTACTGTAACCAAGTTTCAAGTTTATTTGTTTTACTCACTGTTTTAAAATACATGATAACAACAAATACACATATATGACTTAATTAAAAGTGAGTAGGTAACAGCCAGGAAGGATGCAGCCTTATTGATAGTTGACCCTAATGCATGAACAGGGCTCTACAAACCCACTTGCCCGATTGCCCGGGGCAAGTGAAAATGACACCCGGGCAAGCATTTCTCAAAGACACTTGCCCATCCGGGCAAGTGGTTATTTTCCACCCAAAAATATGGAAATAACATTGTTCTTACGCATATGCGAGAAAATTAATGTGAACGTGTCTCGTATCATGTCAAACCAGGCAAACACAGCTGAAATTGGAGTGAGATCACTGACATTTTGTCATGAAAATTCGTCTGAAACTCCGTTCCGTGGACACTGCCATCTTGAACTAAAAAATAAATTCTGCTCATATGCGCGATATTCGCATTACCGATATTTTAACCAAATAAGAGCACTGGCTTGCGATCGCGAATGTGCGACTGCGCGATGTGAAATTTTTCGTAACAGCTGTGTTTATTTGTGTGTCCACATACCGTATTTACGTGGATTACTACATATGGGACTGTAATGTGAAAACGTGTGTAAGTGATTGTTGTATGAGTTCTGCACATATACCTGCAGCAATGATTTAATTGATTTGCCCATGATTTTGATCGCTACCAGTACACTTGAAACAGCAAAATGAGCACATCTACCAAGAACCCTACCCAGAAATATCGGGCTGATTACTCTAAGGTTTTCTGTATTAACAAGCTCGAAACTGGGAGATCATGGCGCTAGTTCATAACTAAGTGTATCCACGACAGCCTACGGCTATCCGTCTAGACTTAGCCGTCCCGGGGCTATAGGGTCTAAACGGACGCTAATGCAGACCGAGAAATCACTTTTTTGGACGATTCAACAGCAAAGTAGTTGTCTAGGGTTAGACATTTTACTTTTGAAATGTGACTGTTTATAATCCTGTCAGCGTGCTTATGAGTTACATGTATTATGACAAGCTTTGCCACCTACAAATTACAATGCAATGTGGTGTAGTCAGTGTTATCAATATGTGTTTTTTAAATTCCTCTAGTCTTGTGAAAGTGTCCTATACCTGCCTACATGTAGTGAGCAGAGTCTGCTCCCAACATGCCCAATTATTAAGGGAGGTCAGGCGTATGTGTGCTTCATTTCGAGTGAAAGCAAGAGTACTTTAGTTAGGAGAGTCAGTGCTAAACATGATGGACTCGGATGATTAAAAACAAACACTAGTAACTTGTCAAACTCTGTGTAAATACCTATTGTTATGTTCAGTTGTCCTGAAAAGTATGTTATAATTCGGCAGGATAAGGTATGCCGCTTCTGCAGAAAAATTAGTGAAAAACAAAGGTTAAAATAAAAAAAAACGGGCAAGCAGTTTTTCCTCCAGGGCAAGCAAATATTTTTACTGCTTGCCCGACAGGGCAAGCGGTAAAAAAATTTTTTGTAGAGCCCTGCATGAATATTTGAGATCAACACAAGGGTTACAGTTCGACATTCCAAAGGTTTGTTTATTCCAAAGGTTCGTTACTCCGAAGGTTAGTAATTCCGAAGGTTTGTAATTCCGAAACACGTAAATTGCCTATACCTCGATGCTCGTTAGTCCAAAAGCGAAAAAGGGTTCGTTAATCCGAGCATTTGTCGCTTAACGTTCGGAGTAACAAGTGCTTCCCAACACAAGTACAACATACAACAGACGACTAATAATGGAGAAAAGACAAAAAAAAAAAAAGAAAAGCCTTACCTAATATACTAATGAATTCAAAAGAGTATTTTTTCAATGAGTACCATTTCAGATTTGTTTTTAAAACTATTCAAAGAACGTAAAACATTGATTATGAGGGATGAACCAGACCCATGCATTTACTGAAAAGTTTGGTTTAGAAATGGCCAACAGCCTGGACACAAGGCTAAGCAGACTCTGGAATGAATGGAGGGGGAGTTTGAAACCCCTTCCTGTGGAGCGTGTGGTTTGCGGCTCCATGATTACAACAATGTGCAATAAACACATCATTATGAGCCATTACACAAAGAACTAATTAATCCGCACTTGATCACCAGGAAAAAGCATGTTTGCTTTGTGAACGTCTGATCACCTTTTGAGGTTCTGAGAAAACAGGGTGTATGAACAGTTGGAAATGCATAGCTTGGAAAGTTCAGAAAAGGACGAGAGAATAACATAATTGTTTTTGGTGTGTGTGTGTGTGTGTGTGTGTATGTGTGTGTGTGTGTGTATGTGTGTGTGTGAGTGTTTGTGTCTGTGTGTGTGTGTGTGTGAGTGAGTGTGTGTGTGTGTGTGTGTGTGTGTGTGTGTGTGTGTGTGTGTGTGTGTGTGTGTGTGTGTATGTGTGTGTGTACTTTACAGAACACATTGACTAGTTAAAAACTGCATGGAATTTCTGAAAGTAACCATTTCTTACATTTTTTTTAATGTGATAAATCACATTTTAATAGACAACAACAAATCTACAGCATAGAAATTTGGCAGAAATTTGGCAAATGAGAACAAAATAAAGATGAATTTAACAAAATTGTACACGCAAGTAAAGGTAAAGTTCAGATCTATAATATACCGAAGTTAAATCATGCAAGGCGTGTTTCGTTTATACAACTGATTCACTTTGAACAAAATAGAAGAACACAAGTTAAGAGGCCTGCATAATCTATGAGATGGTGATTTTCCTTTCACTTTCTGCCAATGTCCTGAATATTGAAAAGAGAGAGCTGTTATTATCATATATGTTCCCTATGACAGATTAAACCAATTATCAATCTTTCAATCATTCTTGACCAAGCTTGATAACAAAGGGCAACTGTAACAACAGCCATTACAAAATACACAGTCAAAGTTGTGATTTTGCACATAACAAAATACCATGCGTGAGACACATTCCTCTCATGCTATTGTACCTAGTTTTCATCGAACGATTTGGCTGTGAACCTGCGACTTGGAGGAGGAAACAATGTGCCAATAGACACCAGGACAGGAAAAAGGATTGCTAATTCTGGTTTTGACATCCTGTGCTCGAACTCCGGTATCTGTGTCTCCACCGCATCACCAACGACAGATCCAGTCCCCAAACATGCAGACCTTGCATCTCTTATACCCCTTTCACACTGGGTCTCCCGGGGGAACCACCATTGAACCAAGGGTGAACCGCCCGTGAAGAAAGTCGTAAAATGTGCATGTTAACAATAATTTTCTTCTACCTTCCCTTTCAGAACGAAGGTATTAAAATGTAGGAAAATCCAGCCGAGCCCGAATCCTCTTTACCTCAGCAGGAAGTGAAGTTTGCGTAGGGTTAACCTTGAACTTGTTTGGTTTCAATAGAAGCAGAAACATGAAAGAAACATATAAGTGAAGGTTTAACGAAAATCCATCAAAGGATAAGAAAGTCATTATTTCTTCAAACGTGCACGACATATGGGACAGCGACTCACTCGTGACGTCACAAACTCAAAACTTTAAATGATAATAACTTTCTTATAAATCCTTTGACAGATTTTCGTCAAACCTGCACTTATACGTTTCTCTCATGTGTCTCCTTTTATTGAAACCAACTTAAATTCAGGGTGAACTATCCCTTTAAGATACCTTTCAAACCAACACCTCCTAAGGCCAACATTGAATTCACCAGGTAACCACCCATTACTTGAGGAAGGAGCCAGGTGGCAAACTTTTCTTAAAATGTGTCTCTTTGGTATATATCCGTTTTTCATCTGCGATTGCTTTCAGACCAAAACAATTCATTGGGTGTCCCCCAGTGTACCCAGAGACACCCAGTGATTTTTTGCCCCAGTGTGAAAGGGGTGTGAAAGGGATGTTAAGCTACCTATAGGTGTGGGGTAGTTTGCAGATCTCTGCAAAGCCTTGTCAGTCAGTCAGTGAGTTAGTCTGAATCAATGGGTCTGAACCTGCACAGTCTAGCTCTTTAGGTGTTTGTAGCAAGTTGGGGTGTAATTCTACTACCACACAGAGTCTGTGGTTATAGACTAGGCATTTGTCTCCAGCTCATTTTGCACGTACACTTGCTGACGCCTGTCTGTCCTCCCATTTCTCCAACCCACCTCTTTTTTAAATGACAAGGGATAATGCAAATTGACCTGCAGGAGACTTTCAAATCTGTTTATTGATATGAGGAATGTTTTCCTTTGTTATGTTTGGCAGAAGACAAAATATGCTACATGTACTTTCTACACTCAAATACATTGAAAGTGTTAGGTGTTACAAAAAAAAACTATTATAAGCAAATATAAGCACCTTGTTCAAAAAATAATCATACCAAGATGGGGATGACAATTTTGAGTTGCAATTTATGGGTAGCAAACTTCTTTCTCCCAATTTGTCTTCCATAACTGCTGTATTCAGCAGAAACAACACATTTTCAACACTTAATATCCACACAACAAAAAGGTTGTGTCCATAGAATGCTGATTATCAGTAGAATAGTTTCATTATGAACTAACTGCCCTGAAACAAGCTTCCTAATTAAGCTTGCTAAGGTTATATAAACACAGCATCGATTTATGCTTGATAGGCATGATGTAAATGCGTTAATCGAGTTAACCTTTGAGAGGAATTGTCACATCCTGATGCAATGGACACTTAACAGGTGCTGTGTCCTTTTCACAGGCCTAGAATACAATAACTCTGTTTTATTATGTGATTAATGAGATTGTGGTGGGTGACATATTCAAACACTTTTGACGGATTAAAAAATGCCAACATTTTTTCATATGTGTGATGAGTGAGATTTTTGAGGGAGTACAAGTAGAAACTACTCTATGCTAATTTAAACAAGTCAATAAGCATTTTGAAAAACCATTTAAAATTGGATATTGGCATTTATAAGCGGATATAAACACAAAAGTAAATTTAAGATATGTGCGAAATGACATTGGCGGGCTCCCTACGTTCATTTTCTGCAAATATACACAGTAGGCTCTAGAATAATTATTCATGCTGATTCTAGAAAAAAAATACCCCACATTAAAGAAATTGAAAACTGACTAAAGATTTAAATTGGCCATTACCATCTGGCCATTTTAAGTAGTTTATCATGACAAAGTCATTTGAAACATTATATTTTAAGCAACTCAATCAGCTTGACACTGTGCACAATGAAAGTTCTTGTCAGCATTGTGATGAAATATGATTGTGCAGGTAAGTGCAACATATCATCATTTATACTCAAACTCTAAATACATTTCTGAGCATATTTTTTTTTTATTCAGAAATCAAGAATGCAGGGTAGGCTCATTTAGTTAAAAATAAGAATAACAAGATATATTCAAACAAAATGCACCAACAGAAAAACTTATAATCTCTCAAAAAAAAGTAATGTGCCTTTGCGAAAGATGCTGAGCTTGAGAGACACACTATAGTATCAAGTATGACAAGCTTTTGGTTATTTTTTAAATATGTGGCTCAGGCAATGCTTTACACAATTTGGAAGTGTCTGTGAAAGGGAGATGCTACTCTTAAACTCTCATGAAAATTAGAGGAACACATTCTTTAAACAAAAATAGAGTGTTTGGTCTTTTGGCAGAATGATTTATCTACAAATATGATAGTTTTAATGTGAAAGAAAGATGAGAAAGAGGAGTGGTGGGGACAGAAAGCTACAAAACAAAGATAATTATTTTTTTCAATATTCATGTTTTACACTTAGATAAGGCTTATAAGTATATTAAAATACACTCCAGCTCAAAGAAATTGGCATAGGGAGAGGGAAAGGGAAGAAAGGGAGGGAGACGCAGTTTTAAACCGTAGTATATTTTGTCCAGTGCAGCATGAAACAATTAGCTTTTTAGGCTAAAGCATCGTGTTTCATGCTGAATTGGACAAAATATACCGCGATTTAAAATTGCGGCTCCTTCCCTTTCTTCCCTTTTCTTTCCCTTTCGCTATGCCAACTCCTTTGAGCTGTAGTATTGGTACTCTCCCTCAATGGAAAGGGCCAGGTCCTATATTCAAGTTTGGTATAAAGTAAAAAGGAGCGTGCTTATTTCAAAATACCATATTTATATATACCTATCAGGTATATGCACTGTCAATCCAGGACAACAGTCACCTGTTAGTGTGCAGCAATGAATTTCAGGTATGAAAGCAGTGGCCCAGGGATATAACCTCACATTTAGACGCTTTTAGGGACATCAAACTTCCACGCCAATGTCACTATACAGAAAAGGAAAGCCCTTTGAACTGTCTTTTTGTACACACCTTGACCTGAGGAAGGACCGCTTCTGTGATGGAGACACAAAGGCCGACATAATGTGATGAACACATGTAAAGTAGTAGACCGTAGATCCTATCACCAATCGATGAGTAACTGTCTCTGTCACTGTCATTTCATCCATCATGAAATACAACATGGATTTGACATTAGTTCAATGTACAGGAAATAAACAAAGTATTTTTATACTTGAATTTTCAACCGCAGCTTCCATGTATGCATGACATCTCTACGACTCAAAAACTTAGCAACATGTAAGCCTCTATGTTAAACCTCTAACTTAATTGGCAACAGAAAGATGATACCATGGAATGCTGAGAATAATGAAAGCTGGTGAAGCATAATAAAAAATACATGTATTTAGCACAATTTGTATTTCTGGGCCTTTAGCAGGATATGCTTCCCCAACTGTGAGCATAGGAGTACGAGGAGTTACAGTTATGATATTTGCAACAATGGTCATCCCAATGCACAGTGGGCCATAGCATTAGAGGTTGATCAGTCCCTTTAATATGGAACACATGCAGTAGGCTCTATGGGGTCTCTCTCAGAAGTTAGCTCCTGCTGCTTCCAGCATGCTTGATCTAAATAGTCTGGGAAGGAGGAGGAGGAGAGAGGGAAGGAGCACAGGAACTCTGTTATGATGAAGAGTTACACCATTGTGGGATGGATGGATACCTTTGGTTTTATGTTTTATATATATTGGCTTCCTCTTCAAAACTATGTGCAGTTTAGTCTTTGTTATCAGCCTAGATTCTTAATTTCGGTTCAATGTCACAATGTCACAATGTAACCCCAATATCTTTAAAAAACGATTTAAAACCCATCTATTCAAAGAGGCATACATGTATGTGTGATTATGAATTGTGTCAAGCTTGCAGCTGCATCTTTTCATAATCTTCTTTTCTTTTCTGTATCTTGATTAGTCAATCATTTTTGTAATTTAATATGCAAATGTTAATTAGTCTGTTATTTTGGTAAGTTAAGATGCAAATGTTAATTAGTCACTTATTTCTGTAATTTAAGATGTATCTTGATCTCTGTTCAGTTAAATTGTATTGTATGATGTATGTGGTATGTAGATAAATAAGTAGATGTAAAATGTAAATCTATCGGTTTTGAAATGCGCTATATAAAGAAACATTTATTATGATATTATTATTATTAATGAATAGAGCCTAACCTTCAAGCTCTTTGACATTTATCATCCAATCTGATAAATAGAGTGAGTGTAGTACTCAAAACCTGTATCATTCTGCTCTTTTCTCAGTCTAATATTGAGAATGACAAGTCTACAAGCAAGACCTTTTTCTATTGAATGGGTTGCTTTAGAAGCGCCCAATAGCTAGAAGGCCAGCCGGCATACAGTGTTATTGTTTTACCCTCTCATTATCCATTCAGTTTATTATCTGTGTACATGTGTACAGTTTTGCACTCTGCCCGCACTGGTAAATGTTGGAACTCATGTGCACTGATGTTCAGTTGACCTGTTGCTGCATCAGGAAAATGTTTGCATGCTTTAAATGATAAAGGATAAATTTAGAATTCAGTTAAGATATTCATTGCTGTTGTTTCTAAATAAAATAGATGGTTAATTATTTATATCTAAAATTTTGTTTGTATCAAATGTCCAAGGATGCATGTTTTTGAGAAAATTTTGATAGAAATTGTACACAACATATTGGAGAGTACCTCACATGTGATGTCACGAAATCAAAACTTTAAAAGATCATAACTTTCTTATCCTTTGACGGATTTTCATCAAACTTTCACTAATATGTTCCTTTCATGTGTCTGCTTTTATTGATACCAAATTGATTTCAGGGTGAACTATCACTTTAATATACCGCAGGGGCCAAGCTCATGAAAACTTATACTAGCCTAGTTAGTTACTAAAAATGCTTGAAGCTGAATGCATTTTAGTAACCTACCCAGGTTGGAAAGCTTTTATGAATATAGCTGAAGACATTTTAGAAGTCTAAATGGGTGACTTGGTAGTGGGCGGCCTGTATTGTAACATGCAGCTCCTAATTTCAACTGGTGAGAGTCCAAGGAGTTAGGGCTTGATCCTCAAGGTGCAGAGATCTGAACTTTTGACCTCACAGTGGATGCCCAGGGCTAAGGGGGGTCCTACCACATAATAGGACAGGCGTGGCATTTTTGTCATTCCCCAGATAGAAATATTAGCCTGCATTTAAAAGGTTTATAGAAGATAAATCATTAACGATGAACAAATGCAGCATGCACAAAGGGATGATGGGATTTTTATGAAAACTTGAATGACCTCCTCTTCTACTTTGATTATGGCAGTACTGACAGTTCATTAAGTACTCAGTGAGTTAAACATACCTTCATTTATCATTTAAAGTTTGGTGTCTCTTGCAATGTCTTTTCATTGTAGCCAATAATGCAATATTTGAGATATTTTTTCCAGCTACGATTTAAATATATTCCAAACTAAACAGAACAATACCTCATCTGTGAATGTACAATTTAGAAAAAACAAAACTATTCAATGTTATTATTAACCAAGCAATTCTAATTCATTTCTATACACAACTTCACATATCAATTTTCTGTACACATAAACTTGGTGACTTACGAGGTTCAATGTAGCATGGACCTGACACCTCACAGAATACACAGAACCCAACCTCAGGTTCGTTCATTCAGCATACTTGGGCTCCCCAACACTAGGGGGCTCCCTTCACTATTTTTCTGTGGTCCTGTTCTAGCAGAAATGTGGAAAGTGTGTGGTGATCCCTGAATGGCATTGTCTTCATGTACACACATATACTCAACAAACACACTAATTATTTGATTTCCCTGATCATATGCTCATCTCCAAGTAACTTCTTGCAATAGTTTTATGAGATAAAGATAATGCTGGGAATTATAAAATGAAATGAAAATGGGAAGGAGGAAAATCATCACTGTGGAGGAAGGAAAAGAAAATCTTTTTCTGAGATCATCCCTGGATGTGCTTCTCTCTCACTTTCTCTCTACCACCAGACTTTGGGGATCATCAGACCACTTTTCAGCAATTTTCACACTGTCAGCAGAATTTGCTGGGCAGCTGTTTACAGCCTCCCAAATGTTGTGCCCCAACTTGGGCAGGGTCACGGATGGAACAGGGGTAGGGAGATGCAGCACAGCTTTTGACAGCTAGACTTCTTTGTTTCTTCCTTGCAACCAGCAGTTTTGTTACCCTTTTTTTTTCCAAAGCAGGTGCTACTTTCATAAATGTTCCATCAAAATACACAAATAAAACGCGATGTCGGCCTCCAGAAATTGATGTTGTTTCACTGGAAACTTGAATGCTCTGATTTTGTCCAATTTTGATGAGCGTTTTAAAGGATAATAACAAGAGCAGCTAGGGTTATTATTCTTTTTAGGGGCAATATAAAATAATGAGCCCATGATATGATGTTAATATTTTTCTTGAAGCAATATCCACATGAAAGACTATCAATACAGCATATTTGGGGATAAGGGCATCTTTAAAATCATAATATAACTTCAAATGCTATTGATGCAAATATAAAACAACAAAAATAAATCTGAATTTGCAGTAATTCAAGATAAGTTAAGATTTAATTCAATTCAATCTTACCATTACTAGGTTTATTGACAGAGTCAAATTGCATAAGAAACTACATGGTAAAAACAACACAAACATGCTCACACACACAGACATTGAGCTTAATCCTACTAAAAAATTCTAATGACTATGGAATTCAGGTATGACTTTGAATAATAATAATTATGTCATTTTTCATTTTTCATCTTACATTGGATATCTTTCTGCAGGGATGTAACTCAGCTTGTCTGTAATGTTGGGCTTGATTTGTTTAGCTGAGGCATACACAGGTATTAAGCTGTATGTCAACATGTCAAACAAGCAACCAAAAAGTGATACTGGTCCTGATATCATTGCCAGCCAGCTGATAACCATCATCTCAAGTTTAAACATCCATTATATCTCTATAGCCACATGGTTCTGTTCCTCTCTATTTCTGCCTCTTTGTACTAATTGGAACATAATGGAGCAATTCTTCTTCCTCTTTTTCCTGCCACTTATCCATCCTCCATCCACCTTTCTTTATTTTTGAAATGTTATTTCTACCCTTTTCCTTCAATAAAGTTTCAACTCCACCCCCCCCCCCACCCCCTCTCCCGCTCCCTTCTTCCTCCCATTTCTCTCTCCATCCATAAACTCTTTTTCCTCATTTTACCTCTATCCATTCTTCCTTTAAACTATTATCATCTCAACTCCCTTCTTCCTTCTCTTCCTCCCTAACTGATCTATCCATCCGTAATATATCTCTCTTTATTTCACTTATACCCTCTCTTCCTTCAATTCATCTCTCCATCTACATTTCTTTCTTTATTTCACTTATACCTTCTTCCTTCAATTTATCTATCTATATATAATATCTCTTTCTTTATTTCACTTATACCCTCTCTTCCTTCAAATTATTTGTACCCCCTACCAGCCCTCACCACACCTCTCCTTTTTACCCCTCATTTCCTCTCCTCCCTCAAACACCCAACCCCAGCCCCCACCCCCTCCCCCTCCCACCTAGCCCTCACCACACTCCTCCCTATCACCCCTCATTTCATCTCCCTAAAACACCCAACCCCAGCCCCCATCCCCCCCCCCCTCCACCCCTCCTCACCACACCCCTCCTTATCACCCCTCATTTCTTCTCCTCCCTCAAACCCCCAGCCCCAGCCCCCATGCCCCCCTCCCCCCCCTCGTCCCCACCCCCTCCTCCACCACCTCCCCCCCCCCCTTCCACCACCCTTCCATCTCTTCACTGCTCACCCAAGGATCAGAGGTTAATTGGTTACAGCACCCAGCTCAGCATCCTTGCAAACTCTCCTTGACTGGAGCTGAACTCCTTGCCCTCTCATCAAGAGACAAGGGCATTCCAACATAGAACAAATAGCCTCAAATCAGGGTGTTTGATACATCTCTCTGAACACCCAGACTCTACCATCTGGTGTTACCAGCTACTATTTTTAAATTTACCTGGAAAAAAATTAATACATTCATCATTTAACCAAGAAGCATCAACACTGTTGTGTTAAGAACGAGTGGCTAATGATCATTGGCTTTGTACTAGCACTTGGCAAAAACATGCCCACTCTGTATAGTTGGTGAACATCCCTTTTGTAGGACCGAAATAACAAGTTTAATTTGTATATACCATGGTATATCAAATACAACTATAAACCAATGTCCCTGACAAATTCTGAAAACTGAATTGTAATGGAACTATAAACAAATCTTCTCACTTAGAATTCAATCTCTCATGAGCTGTCCAATTTTACTCTACTTAAATGCATGTCTATGTACATTAATTACAGTTACCTTCACACTGAATGAAACAATCAAAGCGACTCATTCAGAACAACGTTAATCACAAAGTCATTTCCTGTCCTCTTTGTGATAACATTTGATTGTATAGGCAACAGGGAGATATCATTGCAACTCCAAATTTCATTTGCATTTGTAAAAGGAAATGAACACCTACACTAAATTTCAGGTATTTAAATCATAGATTAACAAGTATAATCGTTAATTTCATTTCCTTGCAAACCACATTAAGTTACACGCCAATGGGTAATGAGAGAGATAAGATCATTCTATGTTTATTGTATTGAGGGGAATATAATCTTCTACCAATGTGATGTGTCACTTAAATGCAAGCATCCACGCGCAACTGAGCAAAACAACACATTTTGTGAGATAAAACTGCAAAAAAAGGAGCATCCAGCCATACAAAAGATACCAGAATGGAGGTATAATTCATGGTATAACAGATGACCCATGTGCGGTAGCTATAGCTCTAAACTCTTGCATATTAAACTTGTCTAGTAAAATATAAAGCTATGAAGAATTTCATCTTGATCACATAATTTTGAATGAATTAAAATCGTGAAGAATCACAGTAAAAAAAAAATACATGAAGGTATTCCATGCAGTGTAACCAGCTCCATCTGAACAGACAGCAGACAGACACGAGACAGACAAAAAGGAACAAAAACCAGACAAGAAATATAACAGTGGTTTTTGCATCTCGA
>OZ022576.1:32892866-32913646 GCA_963669155.1 Arbacia lixula
CTGAGGACGCATAAATACATTAACATGACTTACATGTATCGTGCACTGCCACAAAAAAAAATATTCTATATTTGTACAGGAAACAGCTGCAACAAGGCTTCTTTTTCCTCTTTCTTCTTCATTAGTTTTCTTTCTTTTTTTTGCGGGGGGGGGGGGGGGGGAGGGGGGCGGTCATATTAGGCACGTTAACGTTGTTGATTGGTGAAGGGCGGGATCGATCACGTATGTCCCAACATGCACCGCCGGCCACTCTATGACCTCTACTCTCCCCATGAACCCACCGTTTGATTGCCCTGCATGGAGAACACATCGTCATGCCCGTGGAATTAGGGGCGGACAGAACTCATTTCGGAGAGAGCGTCTGGAACAGTTTAATAATGTTTCTCTTCAGTTGAGTTGTATTGTATCACTTTCACCCATCATAAAAAAACAAACACGATATTGACCTTTATTATAAGTCATCGAAACCAATTATGTTGTTCAAATAAGATAACGATAACTTTCAGATGGGATAAACCAAAGTGATACCAACCTAAACTAACAGTCCTTACGTAATCATTAAAGACGTAGATATGGAGGGCTTTAGTATTAGTCTGGTTTTCAGGCCGTTGTAGATGTTTTTTTCATGCCAACTGACAAATACATTCTTATACTCGTAGACTAGTCATTGTATCATTCTCCTCATTCTCGGTTACAGTTCGATATTCCGAAGGTTCGTTAACACGTACATTGCCTATACCTCGATGCTAGTTAGTCCGAAAACGAAAAAGGGTTCGTTGATTTGTCGCGTAACGTTCGGAATAACAAACCTTCGGAATAACGAGTGCTTCCCCAGGCCTTTTCTCTGGGGGACCTGGAAAAGAAGTTGAGAATGATAAGTCTACTACAGCCAGACTCTTCTGTTTTTAATAGTTTGGTTTAGAAATGTCCCACAGTCATGAAAGTCAAGCTAGAAGCTACATCATCATACGATATCGGGTCATATCATGAGCCCATGTCAGTGGTGTTTAGGTATTGCAAACATTTTAAGGTTAAAAGGTCACGAATTATAGTTCAGCATTATTTCTTAATTCATACATGATACTAGACCGAAAATTCAGTCTCTGAAGGTCGTTGGATCCGCTGAGATTTCATCTGGCTGCTCTGAACGCCCTACTTACTCTATTCGAGGGTATGTAAAAAAAATGGAATTTATAGTAAAGAATGCCCCGAATGAGACGGTTATTCCTGTTTGACATGATACCAGACAGGTATGTTGCCCGAGGTCGTCACAATATTTGCTATTTATAAATATTTATTCAGTTTTATAGAAAAACATGGGAGCCTTCTCAGAGCCCAAGGGCCTGCGTTGTAAAAAAAAAAGCCCTGTGCTTCGCGAAGTGGTGGATTACATAATCTTAACAGAAACACAAACACATAGTGCAGTTATCAAAGTCCATTTGAAAAAAAAATACACAGCCATATGATAAATTGCTGTATAAAATGGCACATAGCTAATAAATGCAAGTCCCAGAACAAAATGGAGTTAGAAAAAGGAGAAAAACAACAAAATTTCACGCTATTGCAGTCATATTAGATCTGCTTGTGTATCTATTGTTTCAAGTAAATGATTTTCTCTTGAAGAACTGTCCACAACGACAGTCTCTGTGATCCCTAAATCTTCTTATTTCTGAATTACCCTCACTTTGATCCACAATACACTTGTCTTTGTTATTTGTCTAGATCATCCACCTTATTTGATCATATAATGACAGTGGATTATACTCGGAGATCTCGTTCTCAGATTGGATTTTCTGACAAATCAATTTAGCAAAACCTATGATTAATCGAAGTACTGCAATACACATCACATTTTCACATGGCAGTTATTGTGTTTTACAGAGAAATAATGAGTTAAAATAGTCATCATATCTTCAGGAAGGTCGACCTGTATGAATGTATTTGTATATGTGAATAATTCAGACCATGCTCAGACATATCATTTCATTGATCTGCTCTCATTTTGTAAAATTACATTGATTTGATTGCTAATTACAACCTACGTAATAAAACAAATAAGATTAAAAAAATATTGAATCTGATGATATAAATACGAACCGTGGAACATATAACTAGGTAAAATTCAACTTAGAAGTTATACATATTACACCATTGCACCTCCCTACATCTTACCACACCACATACGAAATACAACTTCATATTCTTTGACTTCGCTATATCTCGTATGCCTTTTGAAAACGCACACATCATGCATACTGAAATGTCCCCCTCTTGCGACAGATAGCCTCCTCCACTTTTCACTATCAGCAGGTGTACTGTATCATGTTTTCCCCTTGGGCGTAACTTCGGTTTGACCTGATGCCTGGGCCTATGCATCCGGCGCAGTTAGCCGGGCCTAGCCGCGCCCGAGCCTAATAATAGTCTCGATAAGGTTCGTGACCCTGAAATTGATGTCAATGAAATCAGGCTGATGAACAAGAAGAACGAATGCCATGCAATGAAAGGATTGATGCAAAACCCGGTAAGGAATGAATCACATATTCCATTGTCTTGATTATGTTGAATGGAATTAATGAATAACATAATTTCATTTGTGTTAACTTGTTGGATCTTTGTGAAAGTCTGACTGTATTAAGTATCACCGTTTCTCCCCCACATTCTTCGACCGTCCAAGGCCAAACGTTGATTGGTGCCTGTTTGGGGACCATTATTTGGGGCTTAATTCCCATTATATGCGGAATGCTTTTCCTAAGCTTTAGTGAAATGTAATCAACCCCATTGTCACCAAATGCACTGTATTGGAGTAACTGGATTATGATGGGTTCCTGAAATAAAGCCTTAGATATGACCCCTTTGTAACTTGGCCTAAATTAAGTTCACTGCAGTCAGGAGAGTTCAGTAAAGTGCATATTTATACCACAACAGATCCTGTTTAATTTGTTCTGCCAACTTGCAGACAAGGCATGCTATAAGTATAACCATTTCCAGTTTGATGAGCCATAAAATCAGAAGATTTAACATCACTGCCTTCTTGGAAATATTCAATATATGTAATACTAGTGGGTTATTTTACAGGACCTGCAAGCATAGCTTAGATTTTTGCCCCCCCCCCCCCCCCCCCTGCTACCAACACACATGCACACCCACTCATAGGTCTGCAAAATAATTTGGGGCAATGCAAGACAATACAATTGATTAGGGTCAATGTGTTAAACAGAGTGCACTTCAGAGATCAATGCATTATCATCACAATAAGTTTTTAAAGAACCAGGGGCCATATTCATGAAATCTTACTAAGCCTAGTTAGTTGCTAAAGCGCATTCAGCTACATACAGTTTTAGTAACCAACTAGGCTAGTAAGGTTTCATGGATGTGGTTCCAGGTAACTCGTGAACTTTACTGTGGGCCCTTCAACTTTAAGAAACTGAATTGGACCCTACTCACTTGGGCTCCCTGGGCCACATGGCCATCAAGACGGACACCCCGTCTGGTCTTTCTCACCCCTATATACCCCCTCCTGTTTTCAGTGCATCTTGCTTTTGAAGGGAAAAGTAATCTAAATTTGAAATAGGAGGCACTACCCACACATTCTAGCTCCCTTCTGATTGTCTTTGTCACCCATGTCTCTCCCCACTCTCCCTGTATCTCTTTGTTGCCCCTTCCCACTCTTTACTACCCCCTCTCCCTCAGATATCTCTTACCCTTTTGCATTCCTTGCATCCAAATCAACATCTTTCTTTTTCACTTTCTATTTGTTTCAGTCTCTGCTTTTCTGCTCACCATTTCACTCTTTTCTTTGACTCGTTTACTTGTAATCCTCTCTTCCAGGAACTCCCAATTTCTTCTTCCCTGTCTCTCCTGTCATCTTAATGTTTCCAATCATATTTTTGAAAGATCCATATCTTGCATTTTCTTCATGTAATATCTATAGATATCTATCCATCTATCTATATTTATCTATCTCTCTTTCTCTCTCTTTTAATTTATTTTCTCCTCTTGCTCGAATTTGCAAAGTAGTAGAAAATTGTGAAGTGTGTGGGTGTATTTTGCTTAGTGACTGTGGTTGTGTGTGTGTTGGGGGGGGGGGGGTGCATACCTGTACTTGTCTCGATTCAATTGGGGGACAGAAACAAACATGTCTGTGCATCACATTTAAAAGTGATGAGTGCATTGTGGTAGTGGAAGCTCCATTCTCTGGGCCTAATATGTAGTAAACTAGTATGCATCTATATATGCCACACCTCCATACGACACCTGTATTCTACAAGTTCATTCTTAATGAAAGTTCATATTTGTTTCCATTAACTATAAAACAAGTGGGAATAAGTGAAAGATCAACTGTATCAATCAATAGTGTTTACAAATGGACTTTGGGCTCTGTTGTCAGGGGGTCACTTGTATTGATTTGTCCTTGACCACTTCCTAGTTATTGTCACCCACTATGTGTGGTTTCCTATTGGCAGGGCCAGTGAATGAGGCCTCCTAGTTTGGGTTCCTGCAATCACCTTTAAAGATTGTCCGTCCCTTTTGCAAGCTTAAAATTCTATCACGATCGTAAATTGAAGAAAGTGTGATTCAAGACCATTTCTAAGAATATCGCATGTTGAAGCTTTCTGTATATGTAAAAAATTTCAGCCGTTAAATTTCAAACTGACTTTTTTCGTACCACGAAAAAAGTATTAGTCTTTGTTACAGTATCTATGTGGTTATTATGCGTGTGTGAAATCCTAATTTTATGAGTAACTACCAAACTTTGGAGATGATTCCTTCCATAGAACATTTTTTTTTTCATAATGCGTTTTATAATTTAATAAACAGATTAATCAATAGAGCAAATATTTCAACACAAACTGCTAAGAGCCTGAGGTAAAGACTATTAATCAGACGTTGTTTACGTGCATTATTTGAATTTTACACTACGTATCAGTTTCAAATTGTGAATATAGAGCTTGCTAACAGTTCTCTATATGTTTTGCCAATGTTTCGATGGTTTTGTGGTGATCTGAAAAAGGGACTGGCTGTCTTTAAATGTGAAAACAGTTGATTCCTCTTAACTGAAACTTAATTCAACGCTGCGATAATTGACTTGTATGATTGTTAAGGACACAAGGACAATATCATTGTAAGCTACAACTCTTTGCAGTTGAATTAAAGAGCTGAGCCTGAATTCTAAACTTGTAGTTTGTTTTTCTTACCACATTTAAATTGTAAATCCCTGTTTACAAACTTGATTTGATGCTAGTTCAAAGAAGTTGGTGTTGTGTGCAAAGGGCCTAGCATACCTTTAAAGCACATTTCACTCGCAAAGCAAACATAATGTGATGACTAGACTTCCATTTTGCTGAGAATAGTTCAACTGTTATTGTTTTTTCTGGTCTTGATCTGATTTCGCGTGATTACCAGAGAAAGTCCACCTCCATACTGCATGCTGCTGCTGCTGCATGGGTATGTTGGTTTGGTGAGGAAGTGGCGTGAAAGGAAAGAAGACCTTGCAGTCTGGCTGCAGGTTGACTCGCTGTGTCTGCCCAGCGGTGCAAGGTTGGAGTTACCAAACCACACACCGCACAGGAAGGCAACAAGTTTCACAGATTAACTGGCCTGGCTAGGATGAAGTCACAGCTATGAATATTTTCCTGGTAGGAGAGGGGAAAAGAATCAGACAAAATGGGATGCAAAGAATGACACAAACTTCAGACATTGCTAAGATAAATGCCTGGCCAGGATGCAGTCATAGTATGTTTTCCTGGAAGGAGAGGAGAAAGATTTCAATAACTGTAATGATACACAACAAAGAATAACAACAAAATCCAGAGATTGCTAAGATAAATGTCTGACAATTTCTTTGTTTACTCAAACATACATGCATTCAATTGATGTAACAATGCATTACTCATAAACATACATGAAGGATGGATGTTACATAATTGTATTTCACGCTAAGATTGTCTAGTAAACTGAAATTAAAACCTTCAACCACAGGCTGAGCATCTAGACAAAGTTTAGAGGGAAGCATAGATAAAAACATCAACAAATAGTCCCCCAATATCTATTTTAATCTCCATTCCGATGTGTAAAGACAATTTTCTCTATTAAACAAACTCAGAAAAAAAGACAGCAGTGATAATTCAAAAAATACAATATTTCCTGTGATATAAATTGTCATTGGTTGTAAGCATTAATCACAACAACTACTTGTGTATTCCTGGGTTTTCTTCTCTCCATATAGTTTGCAGGGCTGGAAGTATAGCAACAGCTGAGATGGTTGGGAAGGGGTTGATTTCAAAAGTGCTTTAAACAATAAGCATCTATACACTACAGCTCAAAGGAATTGGCATAGGGAAAGGGAAAGGGAAGAAGGGAAGGAGCCGCAGTTTTAAACCACGGTATATATTGTCAAGTTCAGCATGAAACATGATTGTTTTTCAGCTAAAGCATCATGTTTCATGCTGAACTGGACAAAGTATACCACGGTTTAAAACTGTAGCTCATTCCCTTTCTTCCCTCTCCCTTTCCATATGCCAATTCCTTTGAGCTGGAGTGTAGCTTACATGTAAATTGAAACAATATTAGCTGAGATAAACTTTTAGTAACAGGTTGGAATTGCGTGACGTTCATCATGTTACTTTTGAGCATGGAAGATCATATCTTTGTACCGCAAAACCTCGACTCTGTTATCATACTGTCTTGTATGCAAGAGCACTACCATAATTTATCATGTTACACAAACACACTATCAGACAATTGTTTATCTTCCAAGTTTAGAACAGTGACTCATTAATACATTAGCACATTGTGATAAGCCAAGAACAGCTCATATGTTATCAATTATGCATCCTTACTGTATCTTGATTATTTCCTGGCTGTCATAGCAGATTGTCATTTTGGTATTCTTCTCAATCGCAAACTGTTTGATTGCCTTGGAATTCACACAATTCCTGTAAAGCAAGGCACTATCTGGCACAAAAAGGGCTGATAGACGTAAAAAACAGAACTTTTAGTGCTCTCATTATAGTGTGTGTCTGACAAGGAATTGTGAAGGAGTTTGTTTAAAAATATGAAGTGTGGGTCAAAGGTAACAGGATTTAAACATCTGAAAATTGTAATAACATTTGCTTCAAGCAAAGGTTCACAATTGTACTGGGTAATTATTTAATGCAAACCTCCCAAACTAACTTGTTTCATTTCTTTAAGCAGTTATGTCATAGGAGTGGAAGTATTAGTAGTGACAACTCTTAATACCATTATCACAAGTACTTTGAAATTCTGTGATTTTGATCACTTTCCCTGTCTTACAAGAACTTGTAAATCTTGTAAATGTTTTGAGAATTAACTGATGATTTGTTTTGATTCTCGGAATCACACAATGACTTTTGCATAAGCTGCAAATATTGTGCTGGTCTTCGTTCAATTTTCCAAATGCATGACAAGTTGGGCTTATTCACAGAATGTAAAGAGCCCCATCTGTTGTCCAGGATGTGCAGTTGCGAGACAAACCTGAACAAGTTGCGGCCTCTCCTCTATGACTCACATGCATCAAATCAAAACTAGCCATTAGGCTGATCTGAACCCCCCTCATTTCCTCTGCGAAAGAAAGAAAATAGAGATGTTTCTGGTGATGGGAGCGGAAAAAAGCAAAAGGAAGCAAATAAGACAATGAACTCTTTTTTTTTGTTGGCTCCTAGATCAGATATTTCCTGGTTGATCTTGTCTAACATATTACTTTCACAGGTTTCAACTTTTGGAACTCTTATGTAGTTATAATGATTATTCCTTATAACTTTCTGTGGGAAACAATGGACTGAATAAATGTGGTATTTACATTTGAGGAGTGACAAGAAAGAATGTTGTATTACATTTATTTTGGATGGGTGACTTTATCAGGATATTTATTTGTATTACTTTTACAAAGATTCTAGCTTATAAACCTGTTAAATTGTACTTCCATGCTGTAGAACTCTTATCTGGCAGCCTCCTTCATCAATAAATGGCCTCAAAATCAAATATCAATGGTATAATCAGTATAGAGTACTACTGATGGCAGCAAATTGTTCATTGCAGTCAGAAGTGTTCATTTTTGTCTTTAACTCCATCAGTACCATACACTACAGCTCAAAGAAAGGGAAAGGGAAGAAGGGGAAGGACCCACAGTTTTAAACCGCGGTCCTTTTTGTCCAGTTCAGCATGAAACACGATGCTTTAGCCTAAAAAGCATTATGATTTATGCTGAACTGGACCAAATATACCTTGGTTTAAAACTGAGGCTCCTTCCCTTTCTTCCCTTTCCCTTTCCCTATGCCAACTCCTTTGAGCTGTAGTGTAGGTGCAAGCAGTGTGTAATTGGTCAATGGTCTTTTCCTGGCTTGGTATTGAGAGGATTCTGAGAATGATTAGTGGTAGTAATGATAACAGGGTCCCGTTGCATAAAACTTACCATTTATGGTAACTCTGCCATCAATGGTAACTACCATGGTAACATCACTGGACAGCCAATTAAATTCAAGGTTTCCATAGAAGTTGCCATTGAGGGCAAAGTTACCATCAATGGTAAGTTTTATGCAACAGGGCCCAGGACTTGTAATCCTGGTAAACCTGAACCACAGGTCCCATGTTTGTGTGATTTCAGGATCAGTGGAAGGAATCGTCTGAGAATTAGTACTCAATTTTTGAAATCAAAGAAGGCCAGGACCTTTGACAACCTCATATACCATAACTATGGCCACTACTAATTCCTTACTAATCTATTGAATAATCCAATGATATTCCACACCTTCTTTTGATTAATTCATATTGCTGTTATAATTTTGGAAGAAACACTTCTAACCACTTTTTTACCACTTCTGCTCACTTTGGTTTATGTATAGTGAAGTTTTTTTATATGCTAGGGAAAAGAGATATATGCTTTAGGACCTATGCAAGCCATTGCTTAATCCTGGAATTATGATCAAAAGTATCTGCATTCTATAGGATCCGTGATTATGTCAAGGAAGATTTTGTTATGGAGGGTTAAGTGTCAGAAACCATTTATCATAATATAGAATATAAATCTCCACATTGGGGTTAGTTCAAAACAGTTGGTATGGTTACAGGATTTGAGTAGTGGTTTGGGATTAAAGTTCAAAGTTCAGAGAATGCTACAGAATAATTCTTTACCTCAAGACTTTGTGCAAGAATGCAAAGGCAAGGCACAAGGGTGATAGAAGCTAACTAAACCAGGCTTTATATTACACTTTAAGGAAAGAGAAATATATGTTTTAAAATTTGTCATTCAGGAAAAGAAATCAGGCATGGAAATAAACAATCACTTGACATATAAGCTATACTTTTAAATTGAAAAACAATATAAGTCCTTAAAGGGCCCCTGTCATCAAAATATATGTTGACTTCTGTTGTTGCAACTTAATATTTATACAACAAAATCACTAACTGTTCAATGGAAATATGTGTCCTATATTTTAAAATAATTTTTCTTTATTTTTTGTCTCAGCACTGATAAGCCCCACCTCCAAGATATCCTCCAACTCAAGATTCCCCCTGTGACATCATCAAAGGTAGAAATTAGCAGGATAATAGACATTATTTATGCACAAACTAAACATTGCAATGACAACCTACAAGTGCTTCTAATAGGATCACATAGCTAGCACATTTCTGACATAAGGAAACAATTATTCCAACGTGAAAGGTTGTTAGGTGGTATTGTGTGAAGACATGTGATGCTCTTGTGGACGGGAGTAGATCATTGCATTGTTTAATTTCTGCATAAATTCTGCTTATTATCCTGCTAATTTCTACCTTTAATGATATCACAGGGGGAATCTTGAGTTGGAGGATATTTTGGAGGCGGGGCTTATCAGTGCTGAGAAAAAATAAAGAAAATTATTTTAAAATATAGGACACATATTTCCATTATACGGTTATGTTGCATCAACATAAGTCGACATATATTTTGATGACAGGGGACCTTTAAATCTGACAGTATTTCTTTTTGTGCCAATCTGTTTTTTTTTTAAATGTTCATGCATCAATATATTTCAAAACATATTTCGATACCATGCATTACAGTTGTGTTGGAAGAGAGGCTGGTTTCTTATTCCCTTATATCTCAACTATGATGTTGAGATGGACATACCTTAGTTCCTCGATCTACTAGTGCAAGAATATTTACAGGACCTCTGCCATGGCTGATTTTGGCCGTGTCAGTCTTGTTTTATATCCAAATGTGTTTTTGTGTGTGTGCTTGCATTTCTGTCTGTTTGTTTTCGTGTCTGTGGTGTGATTTGATTTTGGAGTTTATCTCACCCACTCTCTTCCTGCCCGTTGGCTCGACCAATGAATTATCAACCCTTTTATCTGGTCAATTTCCTTAAATCTATCACCTTTCCCCGGGAACCGTTAAAGTGTTAACGCAGAAATAGAACTATACCATGAGTGAGCAGGTGATGATAAGATACGGGCAGTTGCGTATGTAGGACAAGTAACATACAGTATGTCACTGAACTGTCTGGTTTTAAAGGGAGAAGGTACATGAAGGTGATGACAATCCAACAAGAGGGATCTGTTGATCTTTGACCATCATCTGGATTTTCATGTCGTCGGTGTAAACGAGAAATTGATTATGACCGACGAGCGGAGTCATTCTGTCAATTAATATGCTTTAATACTGGTAGGAATAATATGTGACATGCCAGGTATGCGGAGGCCTCCAGAGCTAGATGACCATACCATGAGCTCCTCTTGGGCATGGGTCTGGCAAGGTGCTCCAAACGGTTGCATGAAGTAGCTCGCGGATGCTACCGCCCGTACTTGAAAAGCAGACGCTGGCTGGCTGACGTGCAAAGTCTGTGATGGAACAGGCAATCTTGCTGTGTTTGTGTGGTTGAATGCCCTGCTCCCCCTGAAAAATAGCTACACTCCAACTTAAAGGAATTGGCACAGGTAAAGGGAAAGGGAAGAAAGGGAAGGAGCCACAGTTTTAAACCGCGGTATATTTTGTCCAGTTCATCATGAAACCCGATGCTTTAGCTTTTTAGCTTTTGCTGAACTGGACAAAATATACCATGGTTCAAAACTGCGGCTCCTTCCCTTTCTTCCCTTTCCCTTTACCCATGCCAATTCCTTTGAGCTGTAGTGTAAATGTACCATTCTGAACATGAGCAACCAGCTTATGTGTGGTCAATCATTATATTTTCAATGGGCAAATAAGCTATTAACCGTCTCCTTATCATGCCTTTCTACACATCTCCTTGCCAATAGTAATGAGAGGGTTTAAGGCTTGCCAGACATTGCAACATATGCAGTATGTAAATAAATGATACTTGTATAGTCTACGAGGTCTAGGGACAAGTAGGTCTAATTAACGTTGGTTATCACACCGTGGGAAACTTCCAATTTGAGAAAACCCACAGCATCAGTATTTACAAAAAGTTGTTTTAAAGAATAGACCTGCATCCCTGATACTACGAAAATATGACATAGGATGGTTAATCAACGTTGAATAGAAAATCATCCATGCAAGGAATACATAACTGAATTTGCAGGGCAACCTTTCATGCTTAAAGACAGACAGTCCCTTTTTCAGATCACCACAAAACCATCAAAACATTGGCAAAACATATAGAGAAGTGTTAGCAAGCTCTATATTCACAATTTGAAACTGATGCGTAGTGTAGAATTCAAATAATGCACGTAAACAACGTCTGATTAATAGTCTTTACCACAGGCTCTTAGCAGTTTGTGTTGAAATATCTGCTTTATTGATTAATCTGTTTATTAAATTATAAAACGCATTATGAAAAAAATGTTCTATGGAAGGAATCATCTCCAAATTTTGGTAGTTACTCATAAAATTAGGATTTCACACAAGCATAATAACCACAAAGATACTGTAACAAAGACTAATACTTTTTTCGTAGTACGAAAAAAGTCGGTTTGAAATTTAACGGTTGAAATTTTTTACATATACAGAAAGCTTCAACATGCTATATTCTTAGAAATGGTCTTGAATCACACTTTCTTCAATTTACGATCGTGATAGACGATTTCAAATTTTAAGCTTGCAAAAGGGACGGACAATCTTTAATGTCATTAAAGAACAGACACCCTGAACCATGTAATGCATTATACCCTGTTGAGGAAAAATGCTTGTTTGACAGGGGTCTTTTGTTATTTTGTTTTTATTTGGGAGGGGGGGGGGGGGGGGGGGGGGGCTAAAGCACCCTGAGCCCCTGTGATATTCATCAAGGTGGTACATTCACACCAACCTCCATGGTCCGAATGGTGGATCCGTGGTGTGAAGTAGGTCCTGGTGTACATCAATGTACTGTAGGGAAGAGATGGAAATATCCAGCGTAGGACGAGCCAAGAAAAGAGCATCATGCATGCCCACATAATAGGATTGGGGTCTGTATGGGGGGAGGGGGGGGGGGGGGGGGGGACTGCTGCCCTGTATACTATCACTGGCAATCACCACCAATGCCAGTGTCGTCATTATGTTTTTCACATCTGCTCTGATCAGCTTTATGCTATAGCTGTCCCCATCACAACTCCTTACAGCACATTTCTCACTGGCTACATCATGGGGGCAAATTATCATCCCTCCACAGTCAGACAGCGTGTATCTGATGTACCACCAAAACTGTGCTATGGTTTATACGTGTGTAGAAAGGTCATCCTTTGTGGTGTAAAGACCACTATTCTGAACTCACAATGCTTCCTTTTGCATACTGTAGTTTGACTGGTAAAAGGGACTTATACACATGTACCCACAGACCAATGATTGTGATTAACTTTGGATATTTGTATTACTTCAAATAATATATCTTGAAAATTATGTATTGAAGATTGTGTTTACATAAATGTGTGAGTGTAATTTAAAGTGTGCGCACAAAAAGGATGCTTTTTGGTTCTTCCTATTATCCAAAAGCCTATTTTAACTTAACATTCTTTGAACTTTCTGTCACAATAATACAATGACATACATTGTAACTATCATTGTTACACAAAACTTTTGCAATGCAACCTAGGTTACCCACGCACAATCCTGTTTTGGCTCGATGGGACAGTGCCAAGTTTGGAGGATATATATATGGCATATAATCACTTGGCCTGATGCTATTTCAGCTATTGTTTTTATAAGGAAGGGATTTTTTCACTGACCTTAACACACAACTAATACTGCAGATGTTCTGATGTTAGCCCTCTCAGCACCATGCAAGAGAAAAAGCTCATTGACTTATAACGTTTGCTGTGCACCTGCGACACTGCAAGGTTTAAAGCTTATCTTAAAATATTACAGAAATTTATAGCTTCCTTCAGTAAAATAATCTGAATGATATTACATTTCAAAATGTCATAACTTGAGTGCCATATGTAACTTATCTTATAAAAAACACTTCTTTTATTTGAATATTGACAGCTGATACAAGCAAATTTTCAACACCATCTTTGCTAAAGTGATCAGCCATGCTGCGTAACATTACAATTTTGTCATTATCTCATGAAGTCTGGTATTTACTCATTGTCATTGATTTTGGTGAATGTGAGATGCATGAAAGTAAAAATTGTTTGTCACGCTTGCTCTTATGAAGTTGGAACACCTCTTTTTTAGGGTACTTTAAAGAATAGTGCTATTTCCATGGAAAATATAAGAAGATACTCTATTCAAACATATTAGGATAGTTTTTCACTTCTCCTGAAAATGTTTGTGACTGTGATTTGATACACATTGTTGTTACTGCTGATTCCTGCTGAGAGTTTCATTGTCTGTAACCTAAATCTTGTGTGGATTGTAAGTAAGTACACCTAAGTCAAAACAGGCCCAGTCAGGCCTGGGTTGTTGATGCTATCAGCATCAACTCATCCATGGAAATCAAATCAGCTCTTAACTTCCAGCGAAGGCCTTGGTATTTAGAGTCCCATCATTACGTACAATTACATCACAGCGCAGCTATGCTGTGGGATGGAGTGAGTGTTTATTCCTGCAACCAGATGCACAACAGACATCCCTCAGGGACTTGTACAAAACAAACAACCCAAATTTAGAGGGCATTTTTTTTTTTATGTATTCCCTTTTAAGTTTTCACTGCAGGTGGATAAAATTATTTCTGATGCCCAGTGATTCATGTAGCACCATTTCCTTATGTAATGGAAGGGATTGAAATAACAGCTGCAAAATTCCAAACATGGATGGGAATACAATCATTTTCCAGTGGTATTTTTTTGTCATCAACAACTGAATACTGAATTACCACCATTTCTAAGAAAACACTTTTCAGTGAGGTCCTTTGTAACAAAGAAAGTAAACATGTGTGGGTAATTGATTGTTTTCCATAAGGAAAGGCAGTGATAACCTGAGATTAAAGGTGGAAAATAGGAAGGAAGCCGTTTTGCTGGTAAAAATTAATCAAATTGGGTAAAATCCGTAGAAAATGGAAAGAACTTCCCTCTCAATAATAATACTGGTCACTGAGTGTAAGCGGAATTGCAAGATTTCAAAGAGGCTCTTGCAGCCTAGATACGGAGCGGCGGCCGCTGTTGACACCACAGTGCAAGCGTTCAACACTATCCATGCCTGTTGCAAGATGCATTGCGGACTAACAGGGGCAATACATTTTTTAATATAGAGTATGGTCGTTACTTTTCCTGAAAAAGATTTTCCAAATGGGCTACACTGTTTTAAAAAAATTGTCAATTGTCAATTGTATTTATTTGGACCATTTAAAAGATACAAATATGGAAATTCATTTTGTTCACATGATAAAAAATGATAAAAAATATCTAACATTGAACAAACAAACCAACTTATTTTTACAGATTAATTGACAACATCATATATACATGGTACTACAACAGTGAAATTAAACATAAACATTCCAAGTCAAACCAATGGGTTTACGTAAAATGACAAATAATGACAGGTTTTACATAAATCTAACTGGTGTTATATCACACATACTATCATGCAATAATGTGATATTAATGTACATTTGAATTAAACAGTTATCGTACAGTGAAATATTGATTAGGTCCCTTTAAAGATTGTCCGTCCCTTTTGCAAGCTTAAAATTTGAAATTGTCTATCACGATCGTAAATTGAAGAAAGTGTGATTCAAGACCATTTCTAAGAATATAGCATGTTGAAGCTTTCTGTATATGTAAAAAATTCAGCCGTTAAATTTCAAACCGACTTTTTTCGTACTACGAAAAAAGTATTAGTCTTCGTTACAGTATCTATGTGGTTATTACGCATGTGTGAAATCCTAATTTTATGAGTAATTACCAAACTATCGAGATGATTCCTTCTATAGAACAATTTTTTCATAATGCGTTTTATAATTTAATAAACAGATTAATCAATAAAGCAGATATTTCAACACAAACTGCTAAGAGCCTGAGGCAAAGACTATTAATCAGACGTTGTTTATGTGCATTATTTGAATTTTACACTACGTATCAGTTTCAAATTATGAATATACAGCTTGCTAGCACTTCTCTATATGTTTTGCCAATGTTTCGATGGTTTTGTGGTGATCTGCAAAAGGGACTGGCTGTCTTTAAGATAGTGAAATGCATTGATATACCGTTACAAATATTACAGGTGAACTCGGCATAACTAAGGAAGTAGTATTACAATTGCACTTATTGGGCAAATTGTCATTAAGTTTATTGCATTTGATAATATGACTAGAGTGGTATAGGCTACATGAAGTCATGAACTTCATTAACGAAATAAATAATTATTGGATTATCTACAATTACGTCTACAGCTGACTTTCAACTTCCATTGATTGTTTCCTGCTGACTAATGACTAAACCAAGAGAGAAAAAGAGCAATTACTAGAAACAGGATGATGGGACCCTTGATTGATTAAAATTCAGCCTTTGATCACTTTCACTCTCCTAATTATGTAATGATTGATAAGGTAACTTAACTTTCTGATACTTTTTTTTTGTTGTGTGGTGATTAACAAAGGTGTAGACTAGAAAGTTTAAAAGTTCATTTGTGGAGTACAGGTTGACGTTAATTGCTGAAATGTATGTTGTTAATTGCTCAAATATATGTTGACAATCTTTTTATACACAGGTCAGTTCATATCAGTTTGCTATCACGTCTCCTACATTATGCGCAATATTTTGAACAAACCAAGATCCAAAGGGAAATTTTGGATCCCACCATTTGTTACGCTTTTCTTTGTATATATAATATATTTCTCCTTTGTAAAAAAAAAATCATCTGTAGCAGGCAAGTTTTAAAATTATCATTAGTAACTTTTGAATAGCAAATGCACTTAACCTTAACAAGTGCATAAACTGTCAGTGAGCTTGTATAATCCTGTTTATGCCACCAATTGAAACACGTTTCTGAAGGTTGTGCAATGCAGCAATTATGACAATTAAAATAGAAACTACCATGACCCTGAATTCTAGTGGTGGATACAATACTGTGTATTTTGTCTACTGACCTCAGTCTTCGCAGTCAATTACGGCGTGGGTTAGGATGAAAATACTTTGGACCCCATATTACATAGTAGACTCCATGTAAATACTGTTCAGTAGCCTTGATAAGTGGTCTAGGGATGCAGTGATTTACTTTGAAAAAATATTGTTTTGAAAGAGAACTTGCATACAATGCATTATCAAACCAGGCTTTGGTGCCTTTTGTAAGCTGCTAGTATACAGTGTGCCCTGTTGTAGTGACTACCTGTACAGAAAGACATCCTGTCAAAGTTCATCATAATTCTATTGTCCCTTTTGTACAATATTTTGAACAAAATGAGATAGCTCTAAGCTTGGAGTACATTCAATCAGTTTTCCAAGCATAGTGATGCTTTTGAATTCTATTCTTGCATGTATATATTATATACTTGTGTAATGTGTTTGTTTGTTTTTCGATTTCACATGGGCCATGCTAGAAATAATGGCTTGGTGGATTTATTCCCTGGATGTCTGTTTTGGAGCTGCACTTGATTTCTGGTGATAGCTTTGGCAGGTCAGCTTCATAGCTTTGCACTTTTGAAAGCCATAAAGTTGATTGATGATAGTACGTGGATTGAGTAACCCTTGACCTTTTTGTCTGTGGGGTATTTGAGTATGTTCTGAGGTGAACATGCGGTTAAACAACAGCAGAAGAATGGAAATGAGGGAGGGAGAGAGTATGTGGGCAGGGGTTTTGGGTAAAAATGTTCATCTTTCTTAAGGTCCAGACTGGTGAACCCCTGTAGTACAAGTGTGTCATACATGCAGGAACTAATTCCACTTTTCCAGAAACATGTGAGAACTGATTCTACTTTTCCAGAAACAAGTACTGCTATTACATTTACAAAATAGATTTTGGCTCTCAAACTATAGAGAGTGAGATAGAGGAGACAGGAGAGAGAGAGAGAGAGAGAGAGAGAGAGAGAGAGAGAGAGAGAGAGAGAGAGAGAGAGAGACAGAGAGAGAGAGAGAGACAGAGAGACAGAGAGAGAGAGACAGAGAGAGAGACAGATAGACAGAGAGAGAGAGAGACAGAAAGAAAGAGAGAGAGAGAGAGAGAGAGAGAGGGAAGGGGAAAGAGAGAGAGATAGAGACATGGAGGGAGTGATTGGGATTGTTGAAATGTAGGTTATATACAAGCATGATTATTTAATAGATTACAAAATCATTGCTTGTTTCAAGACAGCTATCTTTTCTAGTTTGGTACTGAATAATACACTTTAATTTGTCCACAAGAATACACCCATACACATTCAAACATTGAATTGACTAACAATTGATGTCAAAATTCTTTGCCATGTTCGTACACCTATTATCGCAGAAGTGCAAGTCTGATCGTGTGGGAACTTCAAAGTGGCAGCCATAATTCACAGAAAGTAGGTCTGTTCAGTGTCAGGGGTCGGGTGAACCGTGAAACTTCTCATTACTTGAAATATGCTGCAAATCAAAACATTTAGGAGGAAAATATGTCTCATACGGGGGTGGAACACAAATTACAGCTAAACCTCAAATTCTCTTTGTTACACCTTGTACCTCTCTGTATTTTTCTTTCTCTATTTTCCACCTCTCTGTCTCGCTCTGTCTCTTTTTTCTGTCTCTCTTCATTGTGTGTTTTTTCTTTTTATCAGTATTTCTCTCTTATCTGAGACAGATACACACTAAATCATCACAAAAGTTGACAGTTGCACAAATCTTCAGTAACCAAATCAGGAGCCAACTGTCTGGATATGATAGAATGTGTAACAAGTAATTTATTCTGTAAGTCTGAAAGGTTAACCTGGTCATGACAACATCCTATATATATCAATGCAAGGATTCATAAAATATAGTTCTCCCTTGGAGATTTTGGCCTAAGTCATTCCAATTTGAGATGCCTGAAACACTATCATTCTGCAATAGTGCCATCTCTTGGTGAAAGCTGTGCAGTAAGGGCATCTCTGCATGAGCTTAGTTACTAGGCTGAGGATAGCATGGTTACCATCGAGTCTGTTAACAACTATGTCTGGTGTTACAGACTAGGCCCTAATCCCTCTGACAGCCCTGGATTCTCTTCCTGTCCCACTCCACAAAAGAGGATCCAGGGCAATCAGAGGGATTAGGGCGGCCTAGTGTGTATTACCAGACATAGTTGTTAACAGACTCAGTAGTGACCGTGCTCTCCACAGCCTAATAACTAGGCTATCTCTGCACTGTATGTAGATGCATGTAGATGGGTCCAGGCAAACAAAAAGCTGTGTCAATGGGTTATGTCATTGAGTCTGAATGAATTAGACTAGCTCTCATATATTTGGTTTCATTGATACTTCAGTCTGTTGGGACACTCCTGCCAAGCCCACTTCTAGTCGTTGCTTACAAACACATATTTGGATTAAGTACAAACTATACATGTATCCTACACATCAAAGGGTAACTTTCCTTAGATACATTGTATCATACTTTCATATTGGAAATATAGTTGTTGATGTGATTATGTTGCATACATGTGCTCTGGGAGGTATAACATTTGATGCGGTGTTAAAAAAAACAAAGTAGTTCTCTATTCTTGTGTCTAGCAATCAGTACAGATACACATTTTTTTTAGCAAGAAGAAGACACATAGCAACAGTTTTGTGTTGAATAAACAAGTAATAGACTGTAATATGTCAGAAAATTTAATAGTCTTTTCCTGTAGATTTAATAATAGAATTATATCTTGTATACTTGATTCCCATACTTTTCATAAAGGAGAAGAACAAAAATAGGTTCTAAAGACCTAACATCATTATTGTTATGAAATATTGAGGCATATTTGCTGTCATGAGATATCTCTTGTTCATCTTTTGAGACTGGCTGTTAATTAGGCTGAGTGACACTTTGGGCCCAGCATGCAGTGATAGAACTGAAACCACGTCCCAGCCCACTCATCCAGTGATACCATACAGACGGGCCTCCGCCCTGGTTGTCACTTCCGCTCACTCTCAATAAACACAGACAGACTCTCGATCGCTCTGACCATGGACCTATCATGGATGGACTGCGCTCGGATAAACTTCCTTTGATCTATGAGGTCCGCCGCCTCATAAAAATCCAAGACATTCAGGTGTTTTAAACAACTAGCTGTATTTCTAATTAGGTAGTGCCTTCCTCTGAATAACAAAAGAAAATCTGTTTTGAGAAGTATGCCAACCGTTCAGCCTTCGCTGGGAGCTCGTTGCTGATCTTTTTACACACACTGTGAATTAGTTTTGGGGTAAGCGAAGGGAAACTTTGAAAAAATTGTAGAAAGAATTTGGTCCGTAACTTTTTCGGACACCTCCGCACACGAAATTGAGGTTGTTTCCATGAAAGATGAAACACTCAATAAACGATTTACAAGATATTTTTAAGGAAATATGATTTGGAAATGTGTGATATGGAGGCATTTCTCTGGCATGTTTTCTACAGTATTCTCATTTTATCACAAAAACGAAGCAACAATATAATCTGAAATTCACAGAATCGTATCTTTATAAGATGTAATACTACTGCACATGCACTTCAGTTCATGTAGTGGTTCTGAAATCTTCTGCGCATACAGAATATATATTCCTCAAAATGCATCCTACATTTTGTCATGCTTGTTTGGCGGCGGATCTCCCTCGATCAAAGAGCCAAACGCGTAAAATATTCCATTGTGACATCAATGCACACGACTGCTGTAGGAATAAATTACACTTCGTGCTGACTCCATTCCTTACACCTCTCTGCTCTGACATAGCCGACTCTCTAGGCTGTGTGTGGTGCATGGACACAACCTGGACCCTGTTGCATAAAACTTACCAGTAATGGTAGCTATCCTATGAATGGCAGCTGCTGTGGAAACCTTGAATTCAATTGGCTGTTAAGCAATTTTACCATGGTAGTTACCATTGATGGCAGAGTTACCATTAATGGTCAGTTTTATGCAACAGGCCCCTAGCTGGTCTGTTTTAAACAACTATGTCTGGTTACATAGACTACACCTTACCCCCTCATACACTTGTATTAAAGGGATAGTTCACCCTGAAATTAGTTTGGTTTCAATAAAAAGAGAGATGTGAAAGAAACATGTAAGTGAAGGTTTGACGAAAATCGGTCAAAGGATAAAAAAATTACTTGATTTTTGAGAAAAAAATTGTACACAACAAATGGGAGAGCATCTCGCATGTGACATCACAAAATCAAAACTTTAAAAATAAAAAATTATTATTATCCTTTGACCAATTTTCATCAAACTTTCACTAATATGTTTCTTTCATGTGTCTCCTTTTATTGAAACCAAAATAAGTTCAGGGTGAACTATCCCGTTA